>JAGFPH010000177.1:662792-711386 GCA_018207615.1 Philaenus spumarius | reverse complement strand
GAAGATTTTTAATTTTGTGTTTTAATATATAGGATAAAGAACTATCAAACCTTATTAATAGAAATCACATTTTAGTTACAGTTGATACTATTAATGCAGCCAGTACTGCTTTAAAATTCCCACAAAATTGCCTCCTTTGACTTATCCATTCCCTTTAAATCTACTTACAAGGTCAGTTTGTCACAACTCTACTCCATTAGATCTTATTTTTGTACCACAAGGGAAAGGAAAAGGTCTACACAATTTCTGTTGCTGAATAATGATAATTTAGAAATAACAGATTTTAGTTTTTGAGATAAATAAAGTAAATTACCTTTGTAAATGTAACTCAAAGCAATGACAAAAACTCCCATTTTTATTTACTGTGCACATATCCGGTATATTAGGCTTTTAAAATTGATAAGACACAATTACAAAGTTTTTTGGTGATTTTTAACATTAGGCCTAATGTTGTTTTTAACTTGTAAATAATACACAAGTCTATTAATCCTCTCCATATCAATACTTTAATATATAATTGATTTTAAATTGTCTGTTAACTTATAAAAGTATATAAAACTAAAACCTGAACTGGACTTATGAAAGAGAAACACTATGTAAATAATAAACAGAACACAGTTTCTCACAAAAAATGTATAATACTCAAACATTTATATGACAAAGTCATTATCATCAGTGATGGTTATACCGTAACAATCACTAATAGTATATGGAAACGCACTCTGTTTATTATTTACATCGTTTAAAAATGTGTGTGAATTCTTTGTTTTAATGTGGAAATAGAATTCAAAATAAACTACCTTTCTTAATCATCATTTTGTTCCTTTGTATTAGCATTCAACACCATATATACAATAACTTCTCAAAGGGAGAAAATGTAGATGAAAATCTAATGAAAATATTCATTACAGTTGACATTCAAACAGAAATCCTAAATTTGGTTTTTTAGGCATGAAAATTTAAAAAAATTATTTCTGACGCTGTTCTTGTGTTTGCAAATTGCATTTTAAATTCATAGATAATATTAAAGTATTGATAAGGTGAGAATCAATATTCTTGCGTATTATTTACAAATTAATGGGAAAACTACTGAAAGTTTAGAATTATAGATTTTTAAATTCTATATTTTCATTTAAAATGAATAGATCACCGAATTGAACATGATCAGTGTTTGTACAATAATCAACTTTGAAACAATCTGCAGTATTAATTTTTGGATTAGGTTTATAAGTAGGCCTAAATCATGCTAATTCTATTTAATCTTTATTATAACTTCTGTTACATCATAAACTTACTTTTACTTAATGAGACATTTAATATTATTTAACAACTTAGCTTTGAGGTTATGATTACTCCTACATCATTATTAAAAAGAAATTTTTAATTATGAGGGTGGAGGCAGCAAGAGGGTCAGCGTGCAAAACCCCCTAGTATTCTAATATTTAATTAGTGTAACAATACTGTAAAATGGATATATTTATTGTTGCTACTTTTTCAAAAGGAGCTAAAACTATTTATTTTTTCTGTAAAAAGTAAATCTGCATTCTTACATGGATAAACAGCTTAAAATATCTTATACACAATTTATACCTTGAAGCCCTGCCCAGAACCACCAGTATTACGAATAGCTTCAGGACTCATATAATTCCATGTGCCAGTCGTAACCTCCTTTTGTACACTTGTCATGTCTCCTTGCAGTGAAGAAGCTATTCCAAAATCGATTAACTTCAGTCTTCCGGATACAAGTAAGAAATTAGCAGGCTTCAAGTCAGAATGAATTATACCTGATCAAAAGAAAATAGAAACCACATTAAAAAAAAAAATGTTTTTTTACTAAAAATTAATAAATGGAATAACATTTTTCTTTTATAAAGCACTTCAAGAATTTAAATAATAAATCAATTCAATACCAAGTTCCACTGCAAGTAAGCTAAGCTATGATTTTAATATTACTTTAGTAAAAAAAATACAGATTTTATGAATATTTGGATACTTTGTTCAAATTATATGCTTTTTATTAGTAAAACTATTTTTTTTGATCGGTTCACTAGTTCCAGAGATTACCCCCAACATACAAACAAAAAAACTAACTTTACCTCTTTATAATATTAGTTTAGATAACAGGTAATTGAGAAGACATTCAGTGGTATAAAAGAAAGATGTAAGTTTATTTGATGATTTAGAAGGGTGTATGAATAACATACTAAACACTACATCATAATAAATTAACTAAAATAAAATCAACACCTTTTTCATTCATGCCTTTACAGGGTGTGGTGATATCACATCTACCTTTTATAAAAAAAGGCAAAACTAAATTTGTAAAAATTTCAACAATCCGGAAAAGTGTCATGAAGCAGCTGATACTGTTATGATTAACCCTTTAAGGAGTATTGACGTTCTGGAACGTCATTTTCTCAGAGCTGTTAGGGAGTAAGGATATAATAACAAAACAAGTCAGTAAAGAGTAAAAAATTTGTTTTTGCTTTTTTATATAATACATTTAAATTATGTCTTTTACATAATAAAAAATAAGTATTATACTGAAAATATCGTTAAAAAAAAACATTTTAAAATTTTGTTTGTGTATGAAAGTCTTTAAAACATGGAAATACACATAATGCCACACTGCATTCTTCGTACTGAAAGGTTGTGTCTTTCCTTTTCTTTTCATTGCATGAAGAATGCGCGCACACGTAGCATCGTTTTTGACTTTTCCTTTTTTGACCTTCGGGTGTCAAAACCACAAAAAAAACAAAAACACCAATTCACATAATTACTCTACCTAAGCTAAAAAGCATGTTGTCTTCGTAAATGACGTTCCAGAACGTCCGTCGTTACTCCTTTTCACTTAAACAGAAAAAGACGTTCCGGAACGTCAATACTATTTACGCGCAAAAACCTGTAGCCTACTGTACTCGTCAAAGGGTTAATAAAGAACAGAGTGTATATCAAATTCTTAACGATGGAAATGAATGCATTCTTGTTTTACTACAATTTATTTGGTTACTGAGAATTCCGAAGTTTCAACGTTTATTGGTTTCAGTGAACTTTTTCATTCGACTTTTTTTTGGAGGAAGGGATTACTACCAAAACAATGGGAATAAAATTTATAAATTGAAATGCCATTTTGTGGTCGACATTAAATAATAAACAACATAATTTGATTGGGGGAGATGTAAAACATAAAATAACAGTAGACTCGTACCTGTTCGGACTTATCACATATAACATTCAAGTAAAAGAAAATATACTTCAAAAGTAATACCGGTACAAAATAAAATAAATCACATTTTTAACGGCTATTTTTTCTTTCTTTTTTTCCCTTTCAATTCAGTTATCCATAAATAACATCCTACAGCAGTATAAGTATTCCATTATTCAAAACTTAAATGCAACTTTGAATCAATTATTGTACTGGTGCTTGTATACAAAAATTACTTTGCTGAAAACATACATAAAAATCTAAGTTGCTGTGTGTTGTGAATCTTTTGTCAGTGAAGCATAGAAGGGCATGTTAGTTTATGTCTAAAAATAAATCTTAATACTTTTTTGTAAAGTAGTAATAAGAGTTGTAAAACTACAACAATTCTTTATTTATAATGTAAATTTAAAACATGTTAATCACTTCATGTTTGTTTTTTTTATTTGTACTGTATATCCTATAATATGAATTTTAATATGATCCTCTAAAAAAATAGCTTTAATCAGTATCTTTTAATTATTAAAATTGACAACCTGCAGTATTTTTAAAGCACTATCTATCAAGGCTTTATGAAACTACAACACCAGCTTTGTCTCAGGCTATAACACATTAGGTAGGATAATTGTAAGTCCACTGTGTGTGATACCATTACAAAAATTATACTTTAAATAACTTACTTAACTAATGGATCATAAAAGAAAGACAAAGTAAGAGTAAGCATTCTGTAAGTAAGCATTCTGAAAGGATCTTAGGATAGGATTTGGAAGAGTGTTTGTCCTGAAAGCATAAACAATATATTAATTATTATCATATTTAAATCTACTAGAATTAATCCTAATTTTAAATATTTACTAATTAAAACTAATTGGTGGTTTGTTAAACGCTATTAAACATTATCTATGGATCAATTTAACAGAAGAAGAATCAACCTTTGAGCTCCATAAACTAAAGATTGCAGAATATCGTTCAAGTATCTTAATAGCCAAACAAGTTGATTTAAGTTTTATTAATATCGTATATGAATTATTGTCACAAACTATTTCTAAAATTTGTCCAGTGTAAACATGAATCTCATCTCAGTTTGACAATAAACTGACATAGTTATACTACGGTTCATCACAATGAATGCATATAAGTTCCTGACACAATCAAATTTAAGTTACTATGACAGCTCAAGTTCAAACTTAGTAATGTGCTGATTAAATAATTCTCTCACTATTTTAACTTTTTAGATTAAAATACATTTCAGAGTAAAATTATAAATTATAGTTTTTTGCAAGGCTTCAAAGAATTATATCATATAGTGGTGATAATTTAAAGTTAAATTCAATGAGCCATTATATCATCTTACAACAACAAAACTCCCGCCAACAGCGTTGAAAGATGCGAAAATCTCTCAGCAGGTGAAACAGAGCAAGTTTAAATGAAACCAATGACAAAGAATGGGTGAAAGGGGGTTGGTAGAAGGAAACAGGGCACTGGAAACACACAATGCAAGGAAAACAGAGGAAACTTAAATGAAACCGTGGATAAAGTGATGGTAGTAGGGGGTTGTGGGGGAAGGAGGCAGGGAAATGGAAACGCATAGTGGGGATGGTTAGGGTAGGGGTTAGGTTTCTATATGCACATCCAAGAGCGAGGTGCTAAGTACCAACCATTCTACTTTGGCGGGCAAAACGGATATCAACCCTTTTTGCAGCTGAGGGTTTTTTTGGCGGGCTAGTTTTTACAACAAAGTTGTTTTTTAGGAGATATCACATCTTTTTGCATTGATTGTTTTATGGTGGTTTCTGATACCATTCCCTATCCAATGAAGTTCAATTAAAAGGTCGGATTTATCATTTCAACATTTTTGTTAATTTTAATAAAAAGGTTGTATACTATAATTATATACATTTAATTGATCTAGCGTGCCGTGTTTTTTCACGGGTTGTTACTAGTACATACATAATATAGGATAGAGCTAGCGCATGCGCATTACGGTTTGGAGAACAAAATCTTGGTAGGACAGCATAATTCTGAATCATTGTATCAAGTAAAACGTGTGACACCGTCTCTTAATATGGATATTAATAACATTTTGAACCAACTAATCTGTCATAGTCGCATCATTAGACTCAAACTAATCTTATAAAAGACTTTTCAGTTCATTTCAAGTTGCGGTTAGTAAGATATGGGAAACAATAAATTTCAAGTATTATATACAGTAGTGTTCCATAGATCCCGTTTTTGAAGTGAAACTTTTATATTAACGTAGTGTAAAAATTTAATATGGAAAAAAATATAATTTATTGTTACATAATACAGTAGAACCCCTTTTAACCGGTCAGGTCGGGACCGAGACCCTGGCCGGTTACGAGTTTGGCCGGTTGATCCGAGGTTCCCGTAAAAAAAAGATTTTAGTTCAAAAATAACCTACAATACATATTTCATAAATAATAAAGGAAATAAGACGTTATTGCAACTGATTTTATTGTATGTACTGTACATACACACACAAACAAACACTAACAAATTACATGTAAACATGAAAAATGTACAGTACACTTCCTCCTCCCCCATTCCACTCCCCTTCCCTCGCCTCCTTTTCTCCCCTCCCGTTTTCAAGCACTTTTGCTCTCACGAAATTCAGTAAAGGTTCCGACAAATAAACAGACGAAGAAAGAGAAACAAAGGATGCCGCTTGGTTAATTGATTCCAAGAAAAAATAATACAGTTGCCGTGGGAAGCAAGATTTGATCCCCCCTCTTGCTTTCGCGGCAAGAATCAATCGACAAGGCGGCTTCCTTTGTTACGCTCCTCCTTCCCCCTTTTCCCTGCTACAACATTAACACATACAGTAGCACAAATAACATTGCGTCATCCCGAAATGTCCGTAAAATAATCGATGTTTGAGACTTCGGCCAGTTAATATATTTGATTTTGTTGTTCCTTGAAATAGGCCGGTTAATCCGAGGACTGATTGATCCGAGGCCGGTTAAGAGGGGTTCTACTGTATAATCTAACTTTTGGTTTCTCAGTATCAATTACTGTAAATTATCAATTACCGTGTATTATCCAATAGGCCTGCTATTAATTTCTAATATGTCCTACTTATTTTTAAATATGATTTTTAGACATGATGGTTTCTTTTTTTAAAATTCCTTAACGCAAAATTTTATTGGTGTGTGTTGAAACATGTGTTGGTTGAGTTTAGGCAAACCTTATACAGACTGTCCCAAAAGTCTCGGACCGGTTTAATAACTCTTAAACGAAACTAGCTACAGTAATAATATTTCAGACATGACTCCTGGCTACAAAAAACTATTTTTTGAGTTGTTAGTCACTATTGCCCCTGCCCCCAAAAACAAAATTTGGGGGGGGGGTTGCCCCAAATTTTTAAATGTAAACCCCTATCGAGTGACCCATCATTTTAAAGGTCTCATTGAGTTAAACACAACAGCGCAAACCCGAGGTCGATATCTTACTCCTGTCCAAAATGGCTGACCTTTTAGTGTTTCTTATGGTCATGTAATTTAAAATTAAACATTTTGTATCGTATACAAAGTAAACACGCAGCTCAGCAAATACCGGGTAAATGATACAGAATGTAGTATAGCATCACTATTACAGACTAGCACACTGCGTGACTGTGGAAGGAAAGCAGTTCGAATACTTACTCTAAACCCTGGATATCATCTTTGGTAAGCAACTTTGTTTTTGAGTGTAAAGAAAAACATTTTGTTATTATTACCAAGTATGACAAATTTGTTTTTATACTTTAAACTCTTTTGTGCGTGTGTTTTCTTTGTTTTAAAATAATAAAAATGTTTAATACAACCAATGGGGGTCAATTTTAAATTACATGACCATAAGAAACACTAAAAGGTCAGCCATTTTGGACAGGAGCAAGATATCGACCTCGGGTTTGCGCTGTTGTGATTAACTCAATGAGACCTTTAAAATGATGGGTCACTCGATAGGGGTTTACATTTAAAAATTTGGGGCAACCCCCCAAAATTTGGTTTTTGGGGGCAGGGGCAATGTTGACTAACAACTCAAAAAATAGTTTTTTGTTGCCAGGAGTCATGTCTGAAATATTATTACTGTAGCTAGTTTCGTTTAGGAGTTATTAAACCGGTCCGGGACTTTTGGGACAGTCTGTATATTATTTTGTACTAGCTAGGCATCCGGAATCATCTGTTTTATCTATTTTATTTTATTCGTTGCTATGGCAATGAATGTAAATACATTCAAGAAAAATATGACTAGGCCTAACCTAAAATTATATTTAACTTATTTGTCCTGCCTTAACGGCAACATACACACATAATTTATGTTTTTGAGTACATCTTTTGCATAACATGTTTTGAATTGTATAAGATTCATCTTTAAATTGTCGTTTTTTAGTTTTTGATAATGATGCATTTTTATTAGTATTACAGCTGTTAGACACTATGGGTTTAACGCTTAACTTAATACTGTGATTTTTTCACATTATACACGCTGTAGTTAGACCGAGGATGGATGAAGACAACTTTTTATTACTTTGTAAAACTATTGAACAAGGAAATGAAGCCAGTACACTGTTACAGAATTACAAGAAATCATCACTGACTTTTCAACTTATATTCTGATAAACATTTAACATATCAGCTGAAAGAGCACTTTAAAGACCGCATTTTATAGTACCATATCCAATGTTTCTGGTCGAAAAAACATTGTGTGTTTGTCAGACTCTGCACACAAAATCATGGACAATTGGTACAAAAAAAAAGGAAGAGCGATCCGGAAACAGAAAAGCTTAGAATAGTTTTAGCTGCGGCTGATATCATCAAGAAGAATATTCAAAAGATGGCTTGCAACTATCGTACATACCCAGATACAAAAGACATTAGGTCCGGAGGCGAAAATTTAACCCCAAAGACATTAGATGCCTTTATATGGAAAATGATTGCAAAGAAAACCTAGATCCTTTATGTCACCCAACCTACAAGTTAGATTAGCACTTGTATGGGTCCATACATTTAATCAACATGCTTTCTTCAATGGGTGTGTGTGCGTCATATAACGAAGCAATGACATACAATAATAGTGCATTGATAACTGCGGGATCATCACAAGAAAATTAAGGTGCCTTTATCCAACACGTTTTTGACAACGATGATGTCAACATTCGAACATTAGCCTAAATATTTTAACGCTATAGGTGAAATACAATGCATTAGGTCCGACAAAAAAGTTCAAACTGTAGAAAAAGTTCAAAGGCAATGTAGTGAGCTTTTAACCCCGAAAGTATAAGGATACGAGGGTATGCAAGGAAAACTGGATGTAAGGGATTGAGTAGTATTAATGTGAAAAATTACAATGACATGAAAGCTTGCTTGAATATTACTGATTCCACAATAACTAACTACCTTATTCCCTTTAAATTACATTTGGCTTTCTGGTACTAATGTACAACCAGGTTAGAATGGTTTTATGAACGTAATTAAAAAGCTAAAAACAAAGACAAATGTGATGGGACATTGTAATGGCTGTTCCTTTTATTAATTTGGACACTTCTAACAATTCAACAATGTTCACTGCTTTATGTTTTGCAGCTGAAGAGAGCCAAAAATGAAATCAGTCATGCATAGTTACTTTTGCCCAACCTCTATTTTTGAAAGCGTCCGAGATTGTAGCTTCTGCAGAAATATGTGCGAACATTTACAGAATGTACAATTTACAGAATTGTACAGAATGCACAAATATGTGCGTGCACTGAAATGGATATTCTTGCTACAATAGAATACCTTGACCATGGATGAAGATCAAGCCACAATTGATGATAGCTAAAATGTTTATAGTTTAAATATTTTAATCAATAATTTTATAAGATATTTTTTCATTAAACAACAATTTAATTAATCAATATTGTAAATATTTGTAAATAAAAATAGTAATTATATTATTAAAAAAAACTAATACAAAAAACGGGGGGTCCGTGATGCTGTGGACAGGCAATGATTGGATAATGGAAATACCTCAATATTTTAAGGTCAGGAGTCAAAACTCCCCCGAACCAAAACTTGCAAATACTTAAAACAACAAAGAAAATCTGCTTATTTTTTTTAATAGTTCGTAAAATGTTAGTGTGCTAATAGACCTACAGTACCATTTTAAGTCATAATATTATGCTATCAGTTCTGGTATAAAAAACTAACTTACTCTGTTTCATTACTAACAGACAGGGAGTGATGCCGCAACAACCAACCACGCATTATGGCTATCTTAGTGTCGGGCGGGCACTAATACTTTGTAGTCTGTAACTGTTCCCGACCCTCAAAATGTAAAGTTAGGTACATATTTTAAAAGGGCAAGAGCTGCGCTACAACTTTTATTTGTCATATTTTTTGATATTATAACAAATAAAAGTGCTGTTTTCTAAAAACTACTTAAAATAAGATTTTTCACCTGAACATTTTGCATATTTTAGCAAATTCTGGTGAAAGTATCACTTTTACGCAAAAAATCTAAAGAACATTTTTTTTAGAATAGACATATAGAAATACAATCATACAAACAGCATCAATATAAAATGAAAAATGGCGGAGTTATGAGCAATAACAAAAATACCCTCGAAATGGATGTTCAAGGGGGCTAGAGGGGGGAGCACAAGGGGGACAGACGGGGACTTTTGAGAAAATACTTCCATAATTAGGTCCTAACAACTGGCAAAAAATCAGCTTGTCTCTAATTTCTTCCGACACAAAACCTTCATTGCCTGGGCTAACAATAGAATTTCTTGCAAAGTTTGCTCCATCCAGTCCACTCAAGAGAAAGGTTAATCAGGAGCGGTGTGGCACTTGGTCCGTCGCATTCATCGCTTTTCCTCCGTATGAAGTATAAGTCTGTGTTTTAAAGGAGACTGTAACAATTAATGGTTAACCCTTATGGAGTACGGATCAATATTGTTAAAGGAAAAATGCCGCTCGAGAATATTCCTAGTTTCAAATGCTTAAAAAAGTACTGTTGTTTAGGAATAAGTAAGATTAGCTGACCCGTGCAAATATTTCACATGTTAGGAGTAGGCCTACTTACCTGGTTTAATACATGGATTTAATTAAGTACATTACGTTGGTTTAATTTCATTGATTTGTCCGATAGTCTACACTTGCATATTATAGAATGTAAACAATCCAACTAACAGCTGTCATGTTAGTTAAACAGATGGCACCTTTTATTAGGGACCATATTAAGTATAATACAAAAGTTTTTTAATCAGTTTTTGTAACGACTACATGAATTTTAAGCTGTTTGTCTATTTTTTGTCAATAGCAAGGAATATAAGCTTTAAAATTATGTTTGAATAATTAATTTTGATGAAGAATTAAGGGAGATATTGCTTAGTGACAAAAAAAAAAAAAAAAAAAGAAACACCTTTGAGAAATAATATATAAGGATTTTTGAAAAAAAAAACTATTTCCTAGATTTTGTGAGCAATAAGATTAGTTATGCAATAGTTAGGCAGTGTTATTGTTGCATTAGCAAGGTCAGTTTGTGGAAAAGAGAGCGAATTTTCTGAAGTGGACATTTCGTATTATACCACCAGAATGACCATTATTATACCATTTCGTATTATTCACATGCACAATGCACCTGACACCTCGTCCACTAAGCGGGGGTGAAAACACTTCATTTAGTTTTTGTTTTGTTCATTTGAGGTTATGTTTTCTCCATAGAAAACATTAGAATGCCGAAGTATTGAAATCATGCAATAATTTTTTGTGTGTCTGTTTTTCTGTAAACACGATATAAGCACTCACAGATGTCGTAGAAAACTTCTAGTAGTGCCAAAATCTTTGTAATTTTATTGCGGAGACTTGAAAAGCTTTTGAGCTTTCTAGAGCGTTGGGGTCAAGTTTTTGGGTCAAAATTTTGAAAATATTGGGTCAACATTTTGAAAATTCGTTTTATATGTTTTTGGGTACGGGGAGTGTGTTTATTTATAGTAGTTGTGTTTTATCTAATTTAAAATTTGTTTGCTGAATTTTGCAATTTTTTTAGAGTTTTTGAATAATTTTGTTATTTTTATGACAACAAATAAACATGAATGATTTGATTTTGTAACATTTGAAAACTTTTTTCTCATTCCTTTTGACTGTTTTCAGTGTCACAAAATTGTCAATCCTATTGACACCGTATATTTCGATGTTCCGAAACGGATGTTACTCCAAAGGGATAAGAGGAATATAGTAAACAAGAACAAACAAATTTTTTATCAATGTGGATTTTTATAACAATAACTAAAAAATTACCTCTTTCATGAATATCCCTGACTACTGTTAACATTTCTGTCCAATAGTATATTATCATTGACATTGAGATTTTAGTAGTTTTACAGATGTCGCGGATTAGTCTTGACAAATCTGTGTCTCCTTTTTCCATCACCACATACAACATTTTACTCTCTTTTACATACTCACTGAAACAAAAATTATAACTGACAAATCAACACAGAAAATAGAAATTATAAATAGTACGATGGCAATTCATTATTCACACCCATTATAAGTCATTTTTTAAATTAACTATTACAATGGAATAAAAAATCTTTATAGTCATACAAATCCTGAAGAAGTGATTATTCCTAAAAATGTTTTCATAAGTACAAAATGGAGAATTTAATACACTTTACACCTTATAAAATATTTCTAATGTGTATTTATATTATACAGGGTAAAAAAAGAACAGTCAGCAACTAATACAAATTATTAAAATTGTATAATATAGTTGTATTGTGACAAAAAAGACATATCATAAAGCAGCAGTTTAAATTTATTAGAAAATGACAATATTTGCACCGTTGGCATTGGTGACATAGCAAACAACAAAACGGTAAATCCAACTCTGCCCATATCTCAGACTCTCGTTGATGCACCCACTGATGTGAAAAGTAGTGTCATCAATGAACATGTTTAGCAAGTGCATCATCTAACCACTCCTGCACGTCATGCTAGAAGTTCCTCTTCATTCCTGTTGCACTTCTTATTTCTTGCCTTGAAACCACTTTTCCCCAAACCTACAGCAAACTCTACTGCCTTTGTTCAAACAAGCAGCCCAGAAACCGAATGTTTTTGTCTCGAACTTGCATAAACCACTTTAGCAAGCATATATTCTCTTCAGAATTATCTGGTTCTCTAGCTCTTTTGCGGTCTTTATCATTTCCACTCAAAACAGTGTTTAATATTTTCCCTTATTTTTTTTTCAAGCAGACACTGTGGTGGGTGCTACTCCGTACTTCTTAGCAATGTCACATTTCTTCTTAAGTTACCCTTCTCACTCCACAAGTAACAAGGAATTTTTTTACAAAATGTTAATGTCTTGTTCTGAACACGTAGTTTACTTAAAGACTTTGTGATAACCCAAACAAACATTTACTTTCAAAACACAAATGACTGTGACAGAGGAACACTACTGTAACAACAGAACATTGATCGACAGATTACCTAGAGAATCAATCAATAGCGGCTAGGCATTTGTCCCAGGGCAGTGTCTTATTCAGCGGTCCCTTTTACAGTACAAGATTTTATTTTTAGTGTTGATACAAAAACTTAAAATTAAAGAAGTTGAGATTAAATTATCCACATTTTTTACACTGATATCAAATAAGTTCAAGGGACCAATCCAAAACTTCAAATTAAATTGGTTTTAATTATAAAAGTTCTACTACATATAATTGTCTGTATTATATATTTTTTAAATAAATATATTTTATTATTATTATCACATCAAGTCTTATTTTATGAATATCCGTTTCAAATTTGTTTTCCAAAGTTTTATTTATTTCTTGATATTTATGAAATCAAGTCCGTTACAACCATTACATAACAGGTAGTTGTACTGCCTGCCAGTTATAATAATGCAAACTTGGGAGTACCCTATGCAGTAGTTAGTGTTGTTGTTTAAGTTTGCTACAATTAAAATCTGCAATACAGTTGTGTTACCAGTGTGATCATGTATCATTAGTCCAACTGACATAAAGCAAATAAAAGTACCACTAACACACAGATCTCAAACAGCATGGTAAACAACAACACAACATTGGTTACCCTTTTTACAAATAACAAACTATTTTATTTACTTACTGATCAAACATTTTAATTACAGTTGAGCAGCCTTGTAGCTTTGACAGTAATTCAATTTCATTCAAATATCCTTCAGCAATATTGTGATCCACCATTGTTAAATCTACACACTTCACTGCCAATAAATTAGAAGTGATTGGGTCGAGAACCTATAAGAATATTTTAAAACCATTTAAGACTAGATTAAACAAGCCTAAATTACTGCTCTTTATAATGTTAATACAGTATATACGGAATGAATAGTTTTTGAGATATTTGCAGCATCATAAAAATCAAAACACAAAAATCCATAAAACCTCTTATGCAAATCTAATATACCTAAAAAAATTTATGGTACAGATAAATAATTATTCAAGTACTCATGTGAATATTTCGCCAGGTACCTGATGTAATACATTGATTTAAATGAGTTATTTATTTACGTATTACTTATAAACAGCTGTCATGTTAGTTAAACACATTGTTAATAGAGGAATCGTATGAAAGTTGTTAATAAATTTTGTAAACAAAAACATGAATTTTAAGCTATTTGTCTATTTTTTTGCCAAAAGCGGGCAACATAAGTTTTAAAATGATATTTTAATCATTAATTTTAATGAAGAATTATGGGAGATATGGTGTTGCTACAATAAATAAAAACAAAATGTGCGTCGGACCACACGGTGGAAGTTATACTTCTTTGGCCATTCTCATACACCCACTCACGCACACAAACAGACAGGATATATAAATGAAATATAAGACATTTTTCAATATTATTCAATATATTTATCTTCAATATATTATACGTGACTTCATTATTATATTATACACCTATATTATCATTATCAGTAATTATATATTGTGGATTCGGTGACCCTACTGTCGATTAATCGATAGTTCTTAAAAATTTGTTCTTATTTTTCAGCGTGACGCGGTTTCTCGACCAACATCCCATCCCAAAGTGTCTAACGGACGCAAAGAAGTATAACTTCCGATAGTTCTTAAAAATTTGTTCTTAATTTTCAGCGTGACGCGGTTTCTTGACCAACATCCCATCCCAAAGTGTCTAACGGGCGCAAAGAAGTATAACTTCAACAATAAAAACACCTTTGAGAAATAATATATACAATCGGCTAATTTAAAAACAATTGTACATACTATTTCTAAATGGTCTATCCACATCAGTAAGTGGATTGGCTATAGCTGTGCTCACCGACTGTGAGAACTATTTGATTTACATTTACTGTATAATATATATAGTTTTCCCATTTCAAGGCAGAACACTGTCACTGATAATACATTATATGATGTTGCTGAAAATTAGTCAAAGTATGTAGAAAATCTAAATCATCTAATTTTTTGCAGAAAAAGGTTTCATGAATAACATTTTAGTTTTTGTACTTAAGTATGCATTATTATTAACCACAAATTCAGAACTACGAAATCGATTTTTATCAACCGTAATCTAAATCCTGTCCGCAAAATAAAGGAAAATTAAGAAGAAAACTATTTAAATCTATATACAGTAGAACATCGATCATTTGAGCTAATTGGGGCTGACTGTACTTCGAACTACAAAAAATTCGGAATACGCGGAGAAGTGGACAAAAATAAGAATACTATATTTTTTAATGTTTTAATTAGTCGAAATATTTAATAGTAGAAAATGTTTCGAGTTTATCTCTATTCCCCTACAGTTACTTCACCGACACCGTACTCAGCTGCAAGTTTGTTCAAGGTTTCACCATAGTCTAGCCTTTTTTAAGGCTTCTAATTGAATTTTAATTGGCACAAACCTTTTTTAGTTTTTTCGCTCATTGTTACAAAAACAATAAAAATTAAAACTTAAAAAACTAAAACACTTTTAACAGAAACAGTAAAGAATGCACTCACTAATCGACAATGTAATAGAAAACACTGATATGTGTAGCGCGCAAATACCCGTGGGAACTGAATTTATTATCCCGAGGGGGAGACAGTCAAGAATAGGGTGTATGCCTGAGCTGACATGAGATATAAGCATCGTCAGCGAGACCCAATGTTTATTCATTACATACCTGTGAGTTGTAGTGTGTCGCCAAGTGAACGCAAGCCAGCAACTTCGATGCCTTGCCACCTTCAAAAGACTAGTTGGAATTTTAAATGTACAATGGGGCGGTGGTAACAAGTAATTTTGAAGGTTCGCTAAAATCGATGTTTTAAAAGCTTTAAATTAGTCAAAAAAGCTGTTTTTTTAATTTTGCAAACACAACTCGAAATACCTGGACCCCCAAACTACTGCGACTCGAATTATCGAGGTTCTACTGTACTATATATAAATACTGACTTTAAATGCTGTAAGTCAAATAACTTACTTGCTGTAGTTTATATAGCATAACATTTGTTTAAATACAGGACATTTGGATTCAATAAATTTATTAAGATTAAGTACACAAGTAAAGTGTACTACTTTTAAATAAATTTTCATGAAACAGCAACAAACATGGAACATTTGTAAAGAATATTTAAAAAATGCAAAATAAAACTCAAATTGATTTTTATAATATTCAGTAATTTTACGATATTCAATAATATAGATACAGCTTCAACAATAATCAATCAAATACAGTTTACACCTCTTTGATTTAAAATTTTCATGATAAAATATTATTGACATAAGGCAGAACCAAATAGAGTTTTTTTAAATATACTTAAAGTAGATAGCAGAACCAAATGTAAAAGATTAGATCAAATTAAATCTGGAATCTCACCTGATAGACAATACTAGAACCTCCTCTTCCAAGCGTACTAAGAATTGTATAACCTTTCTCATTCACATAGAGGCATTGGTTCATGCGATTTGAAACACCTGCAGACATACCATAGTTTGTATGCACATTTGAGTTCGTTTTCACCCCACTTTGTGGTTTGTTCTTCAAAGCAGAAAGACGATCTCCAAATCTAGGCGCAGGATTTGAAGGTTTTATAAAATCATTATTTTTATATGACTGTGCAGGATTTATTGGTTGAACATTTGATATTGGATGATGTAGTTGATTTGCTGATTGGTAATCCTGTGGTCTGGGTTGATGACTATGGTTAATTGCAGGAGGATTACTGTGACCAAGACCAACAGGAAATTGTTGTTGAGTAGCTGCTTGTTGAGGAAGAGACGGAACAATTTGATGCAAGCTTGAATTGTTGTATTGTATCTTTGGAATAATTGATTCTGACTGGGAGAAAGGTGTCTGGTTTCCTTTTAAAGGAATATTAGATAGTTGAACAAACACATTTTGATGGTTTTCTCTAACTTTGCTAGAAATTGATGACTTTTCTTTGGAGCAAAATTTGTCAGCATGAACTGAAGCAGGAGGAAATAATTGAAGCCCATTTTGTTTATGGTCAGTTGCAATTGGCTGAGGAATAGTTAAAACTATTTGATTTGGGTCTGTTTTAGCTCCAAATGTATGCTTATTTAAATTTGGCAAGACAGTAGGTAATACTTTCTGATTATTATTGAAAGACTGTACTCGAGGAAGTATGGATTGTACTTCAGGTTTAGCAATTCCTGCATTATGATGCATCGAAGAAGTGTGAGGATATTCTGGTATTTTTGATTTTGATGCTCCCAAATTGGAATGCTGGAAAGACTGTGTTTGAGGAATTACAGCATCCACTGGTGGTTCAATTTTTGACATTTTAAAATTAAGATTCTGCATTGAAGGAATTATACTTGCTTCTTCTGGCTTGGCCGCTATTAAATTATAGTAGTTTGCTTGATTTAGAACAGGTTGGTGTGATTTACCAATGTTAATTTGTTGATGATTGATATTAACTCCGTGTTGATTTGCTAAGAGATTATAACCACTTGTTTTTAATTGATAAACTTCAGAAGGTAAATCTTCTGATTGATTCATCTGACGAGATCCTGTTCTTTGTTTTTCTGTACATAAATAAGGTCGGTTTGAACTTGTAGATTTTTGAAAAGTCCCACTTTGAACTTGTTCATTTCCAATATTTGATAATTGTTGTTCTGGGAAAACAGATATTTGATGATCTATATTTTTCATCTGAGGAACATTATGATTTTCCATAAAAACTGGCTTTACATTCATTTTTTCAGAAGCTTTCGAATCAATAGAGCTAACTGTTTTACTCTTTGGACAAGCCAAAACCAAAGGTGTCGGCAATAAATTTATTTCTGTTTCTACCACCTGGTTCTTTGTATTACTTTTCCCTTGTTCAGATCCACTATCATTGCCAACCTCATGGTCAGATGGACCTACAGTTGTTTTTACATTCTTCGCAGAATTTTCCACATCAATTATACTCTCAAATGAATGTGAGCTTTGTCCACTGCTATTAAAACTTGCTTTATTAAGATATTCACCTGAACTTAAATCTAAGGGTGTGCTTAAAGATTCATCAGACAGATTCCCTTCTGCTTCTGTTTTTGATCCAGCAGTAAATAGAAAATGTCTATCAAAAATGGTTTTGTGAGCTGTTGGTATAAACTTTGGTACTTCGTAAGTTTCATTATTCGGATCATTGATGGAATATTGTTTTTCACCACTGAACGTTAAACTATCACTTTGTTTGGGTTTAACATCACATAAAGTCACCCTTTGATTTTTACTTACTTGAGATTTTACTTCCATTTCATCAGAATTTGTTGAGTGCACCGCTTTATTAAAATTTTCTAAATTAAAGTTAAAGACTTTGCTTTCAAATAAATTAGGTTTTGGATCAAGCACCGATATTTTTTGCTGATGTTGGACTGGTTGGGAGTTTAATTCAGTTTCCTTATTTTCTTGATGTTTCCCAGAATTGGTGACATTGCTGTTTGGGAAAACATTTTCAAATACATTCGATTTTTGAGTAAACTGTGCAATTTGTTTTGGATGTGTTTCAATTTGTTTATTTATCTTTTCCATTTCTATTGAATCTGAAATTTCTATAGGTTTACAAAAGTTGTTAACATTTTCATTATCATTCATTGTTTTAGATCCAAAGAGTCCCACTCTTGTTGGTTGACGAGTTATTTTTTTTGAGTTTTGTTGATTTTGGTCATTTTCACTATCAGAAATATGGGAAAAATTTTCTTTGTCTTCAATACCTTTATATGGCGTATTAAACTGTATATTACGTTTGCAAACTGTTGGATTGAAAATTGATGGGACCTTATCAGTTTTAGTGTTTGAAAATATGTTTGAGGGATAGGATACATCTACCCCACTATCATTCACACTGATATTTGTAGGTTGCCTTTCAATGTTAATAACAGATGTTTTAAAACCATTGTCAGTAGTTTTTAAAGTTTCTGATGAACTCTCCGATCCAAAATTAAAAGGTACACAATTGTTACCAGGAGTTTCTCGCATCCAACTTAATCCTGTTCCTTTAACATGGGGTGTTTTGACTGTGAAAGGAACTGTTTTTTGAGAATCGTCTGTAGATGTAAAAAAATCTTCAACATCTTTAGATATTGGCTGCACAGATGTATGAGCTCCTACTCGACTGGATCGTAATTTACCCAAACGACTGCAAACAAAATACTACAAAATTTAGTACCTTATAATTTAATAAACAGTACTGGCACATACTTTCTTAAACATATTTAAATTATTAAACAGATTCACTGCGATTTCATAATTGTAGGTGGGGTAGGAGAGGTGATTTATTAAAGTAGGAGATTAACTAATAAATATTATTATTATTATCTAGAGAGAAAACTATTCGATCGATTTCAAACAAATTTGCACCAAATACGTCAATTAGGCCTGTATAGATGCACGAAAAAAGGTTTTGAAAAAATTTGAAAAACAACCCCCTTCATGGCCAAAAAACCCCCAAAAATCAATTATTATTATTAGCTAAACGAGAATTTTTAGAAAGATGCGGTTTTTACATATGGTAGGATACATTAAGAGCTACAAATAAGCCAAATTTTATCAAAATCGTCAGAGCCGTTTTTTTTTTATAAAAAAATAATAACTGATTTTTGGGGTTTTTTGCCAAAAAGGAGGTTGTTTTTCAAAAATGTTCAAAAATGTTTTTCGTGCGTCTATAAAGGCCTACTTGACATGTCTGGTGCAAATTTGGTTGAAATCAATCGAATAGTTTTCGCTCTAGCTTTGTATACATACAGACAGACATTTTATAAAAACCACTTTTTTGGACTCAGGGCGTCCCAAAACGAAAATTTCTCAACATAGATTTTTTTTTGCGATCACTATACTTTCTCTATAGTATAGTGAGAAATTAACCTTTTGCACTCTATTTATTTGACACTTGGCTGCTCCACCAGATCCAATTAAAATATTACTGTTTGCACAATTATTTTTGTAAATTCGCTAAAAAATTCCTATAAATAGTAAACATAAGTTATTATATATCATTTTGTTCGGAATAAAATAGAGAATAAGGAAAAAATTATTGAAAGATTAAATAAAAAATGTTACATTCAGTAGGCCTATTTTGAATATAATCGTTCAAAAAAATCAATCGATTATTTTGTTTTGTAATGAAATTAAAAATAAGAATAATAGAGTTTAGAGCTTTTAAAATACTTTATTACACTAAATGTAACCATAATAAATAATTTAAAAAATATTCTTGAGGTTTAACAACATTTTTTTATTGAGTAGGCCTATTTTGAATATATTAGGTCAAACAAATAAAAAAAAAATGTTTTTTTTATGAATTTAAAAGTGGTAATAAAAATGATTAGAGCTTTTAAAATAGTTTTTACAGTAAATAGGCTATGTCTGTTTAAATATTTCAATTGTATTTATATTTATTCAAAAATTTATTTTAACAATAACATTTTTGCGAAATAATGGTACATAACCCGTTAACGTATAGTTTAAAAAGTTGCCATTTCTCAACACAAAATAAAACAAAAACAAGATCTTTACATTATTTACATTAACAAAATTTACACAAAACGGCAAAATAATAATAACGTACAGAAAAAATAAATACCACTTGAAAAAGCGTAAACAAAAGTTACAAGACGCAAGATAAAACACGATGCTATTTGTATTTCTTGATCATGACTGGCAAACAGCTGCTCAACTTCAGAGAGATATAAAATATATTCAACAGCCAACATAATCTGTCATTGGTTTCTAAACTGTTTTAACAACATTGAAGTCTCATTAGACCGAAAACCACAGATTCTACACTTGTTTAGAACATAGAAATCATATTAAAACGTGTGTAGGAATGAGTCCGACAGTGGAGCGCAACGGCAAATTAGCGATGTCGGACTGAGTTCGCCTATTGAGCGCAAAAGGTTAAAAGGCAATATACATTTTTACTGGAACGTTTCTACAAAAATAATAAATTCATTACATACTATAATAACCTACAAAACCATCTGAGACAAATTTTTAAATAATATGATCTCTAGATACATTTAAGTTTTAATATTTTTTTACTTTAATCTTTTCAGTACTGGGTTATAAACAACAGTGGTCATCTAGTGGAGCGGGGATTTTTGATTGGACAAATTGTTTTTACACGTACTCCTGATTTTGTTAACTACTCCTTCTCTATCGCATTCTTAAGTTTTTTAATGTTTATTTGCTTAAATGTTTTGTTTATTAAATATTTGTATTTCTATGTTAACAAAAGTCACTCTGCCGATTTTCTGTTTTCAAGAAATTCAACTGATATTTTGTGATATTTATTTAAGTTTGTACTTTAAAAAAATAACATTCTAAATAAATTTTAATGATACCCGTCTTACCAAATATATGAAAAGTCTACAGCACAAGAACATTTGATGCAAGCAGGCTTTCTCTTTTTATTTTTTTAAATATCTTATAAAAATACTCTGATATTAGCTGCAGATAAAAATAGAGGTAAGCTACTTAATGTATGGCGTACATAATTCATAAGTTTTTAAGGCGAACAAGTTTTTTATTCAATTAAAAACAAACACAATTTTTTGTAATTTCTACAATTTTTATTTATAAATCTTGCCGACCAAGGTTTCACCCAGGTTTCTTTTTTTATTATTGCCTGTCCAAAATTTTACAAAGCTAAAAACTAAAATTATATTTAAACTCAGTGGAAGTTGTTGTAATAATTGATTTAGAATGGAATTTGATCCATTTGCCTTTATAAATTATCACTATTCAGTCGGACATATTTCATAAACCATTTCCTTTGCCTTATCTTATATCGGACCAAACCAGCGATTGTGTGAAAATATTAGTAGATTTGAATATAAAGATCAACTGAACCCACAACAGTAAAAAAAACAGATGTGTTGTGTTTTGTACTAATGCAAAATAAAATTGTCTGTGAGATGGAAGGAAGAATACCGCGTACACTGCTGATTTATTCAGGGTTTATTGTTTGCCACTATACAGAATAAAAAGTTACTAAAATGCTATTCTACGACTGGTACTCTAGTACAGTAAAATTAGTCCAAATTTTCGAAACTGGGAAACCAAAAAAACAAAGGTGAGATTGTTGGAAGTTGTTCATTACCCTTTGCTCTAAATGTGATAAAAAGTCTACATCGAAATAGCGTAGACCACCACCTCAGGTTTGGGGGTAGGAGTAGGTGGAAAGTGTAAAAATTGTGTTTTCTAGTTTTTTTGCAAATACTCGTAAACCCTTCACTTTAGAGCTTAGTTGTTCTATAACTTTTTAAAGTATGTTAAATTCTATACAAAAATGGTGTTTTAGGGATATGGAGGGGTTAAATTTTTTTATAATTCACCTTAAATTTACAAAAGTGATTGAGCTTATGAAATGATTGTGAAATAGCACATTTTAAAAATTTTTTGGAACAAAAACCATTTGGAAATTACAACCACTACCAAGCCCTAACCTGGGAGGGGTACACCACCAGACCCCCCTAACAGGGGTGAAGTGGGACAGGAACACGGGGAACGATCCCAAACTGCTTTTATTTAATTGAATATTTATTTTAAAATATTAATTTTGTATTTTGTTTGCTGACAAATTTACATAAGTATTTTTTGTATTTAATAATAGTCAAATAAATTGCCTTTGAATATGTTACGGACTAAAAAGGGCGGCCATTAGTTGAACGTGGAGAGGAGCAGGTAAGTTGAAATCTGTAGGGTAAAGTAAGGTATTTCTGTAGGTATGGTTGAAAACATGTTTAAATTAACAATTTTTCAATGACTTAAAATTTAGCAGACATGTGGTTAAGTGTTTGATGGGGGCCGTACTGGTGGTGTTTAATGTTTACATAGCCTATATGATTGGTCTCAGTTCCCAACCCTTGATCAAATTTAATCTGGAAAAGCAGATCTCATTCCAGATATTTGTTTGTACATTTTGGGGGACGGGAAACTCAAAAGATTTTGCTGCTCCACTGGTCTTGAGGCACCCTGGTGAGAATCCTCAAGTGTTTAAATATGATTAAACAATCAGGTGGAACGGTGGAGTAAGGTTGCCACTCCTTGTAAGAAGGAGACGTTTCAGAGGAGGGGGTGGGCCAAACAGGGGTGTAGTCATAATTGTCCAGTGTGGGAATGCTCCCAAGTTTTCGGAAAAAGACTTTGATGGAAATCCAAGTGTGCTTACTGAAGGATTTTTTTTGATTCGAAGGCCTAAAAAAACACCTTTGTCTAAACTCAATGTGAAAACAAGGAAATGAAATTATTTGAAGTTTTTAGCTGTCAGCTGTTTGATTTGGAAGTTTTACCAAGTCTACAAATAAGGAGTTTGGTCAAAACTCCTTTACTAGTCTCACATTTCATATAAATAATCAAAGTAGATTTAGCTCCCAAACTTGTAGATTCGTAAATTTTGATTGAAATTTTCCCAAAAATGTCTAAAGCCAGTCGAATTATTCTTTTTTTTTTATTTCTTCTGAAACGTGACTTATAATTTTTTAATTAGGGAAATTCAGAAAGCTATAATATAAGTAGGCCAATTTAAATATTTAGATATATGATTTCAACTATTTTAACTACCATGCTAAATATTTGATAGTATTTTAAATTCTCTTATCCATATACAAAAAAGGCACGTATAGCCTATAGTAGCCCTACATATAAAATAGTTAGGAACTTAATGAATTACTTAATTCAGACTCAAAGACATCAAATATTACCCTACCTCTTTTGATTTTTGTTAAAAGTAAACCTGGGATTGTAGGCGGGATACGAGTGAGGAGACGAAGACATGTCGTCATCATCATCTTCTTCTTCTTCTTCTCCTGGAGGGAAAGAATTTTCCTCAATCTTACTGCACATACTTAATCCAACTAAAAAAAAGCAAATTGTGTTATTTATTTATTTCATTCCAACGGCAAAACCATTACTTAATTAACAAACAACAAACAGATGTCTAGATAGCCTAATCAAAGGAAAAAATAAATTAGCCAAAAATAAATAATATTAAATGCCAATATGAAGCAGACCACAAATAAATATATAGCAATAACAAACTTAAAATAAGTACATAACAATGGATAACAATCCACAACATTCTATATATGTGCTGTAATAGAAGAATATGTGCTGTGTTTGTGTAAGAAGAAAAAGTATTAAAATCAAATGGCGGTGATGAAGTTACAGGCTGCGAGAAGACCGCGGAAAAAAACTCAGAAAATATATCAACCCTTTCCTGCAGATCCCCGAGGAGCAATGACCAAGAGTAACCCCAGATGAAATCCCAGGAGATTCACCCGAAGAACGAACAAAGCTTCAGAAGCTAATGGGGTTGTGCGGGATTGAGTTCTCTACATGGTTCAGATAACTTCTGTAACACGTGCGACTAAGATTCTTACAAACATCACATAATGCGCAAAAGCGCGAGTAGTCTGCTGAATGAAACGATAGTTTATAACGCTTGTGTGCTATTTTCTTCTGTATCACCATATTAATAAGCTCACTCACAAAACCACTTGGTGAAGGGTGAAGTTCCAGTGCGTTTTAAGGGACTGTATGCAACACAAATATCACCAAGCAAAGAAATCATTTTTCTGGAGCTCTCTTGGACGCTAGGTTGGAGGAAGGAAAAATCCACTGTTGAGAGCATCACTGAAGCAGCAAAGAGATCCCATTTTCGAAGATTTGGGAAAGTAAAATAACTAGCAGGAGGAGACCATCGTCCAGTAGGCAATGAGAAAGATATATGAGGGTGATGGGGGTCGGCTGGAACCAGGCGACTCTCCGCAGGGTAGACGGATACAGATTTAATGCTGCTGAAAACTAGATCCAATGTCAATTGTCTGAAGTTCCTTACATGTTTTATTTGGTCCAAGGAATCCAACTCTGCAAGATTTTCGAGAAGCTCCTTCTTAGATCGATCATCAGCGACAAACACAGAGGTATTGATGTCATAAGATGGTATGTTGAAGTCACCAGCCAGTATCAAGGAGGATGACGGTGAAGAGGATGCTACTTCGTCTACAGAATCACAGTAGGCAACATACATGGAGGCAGGCTAACCCGGAGGAATATAGACACAGTTCAGTATCAGTTTATGGGTAGGAAACGAAATGAACAGGTTCTCAATAGGTGAGTCGTGTATAATTTTATGTGATTGGAGACGATTGCTGACTCCTCCCCCCCCCCCCCCCCGCCAGAAATCTTGTTACTACTTTCTACTTACTGACTTTCCGATATATCATATAGTTATTGGTATACTGTAACTCAGAGCTACAAAACTCCAGAGATAGGTTTGTTTCACAAAGTAACAATACATCATAGATATTGCAAGCCAAAGCATTCTTTAAATCAACAAGTTTGAACCATTTACATTCTGAAAGTACACATTCAATCTTGCTTTGCCGTTGAAAAGAATTAGTTTTTTTTACATTTTGGGAATACCATGTAGGCTACATTAATGTACTTATTAATATAAGTGTAGCAGCTTAACAACATAATATAATAATGATTTTTGTATTACAAAATTATTTACTCTTACTGGTTTATATGTTATACGAATGCTTCGTTAAATCTGTATAAATGATTATATTCATCAAATGCCGGCCGGCCACCTGACAGGACATAAAGTATACGATATGTGCGTTTGTAATGTATGTTTGTGTATATGTGTGTGTTGTGTAGTGTTTTTTATGTAATAACGAAGCAGTGCGGATACCCTGATGATGCTGACTAGTTGAAGCAGCGAAACCGGTTGGGAAAAAAAAAACCAGTGTGTATGAGACGACGTAAGTAACATATTTATAAATAGATATACGATAAAAATGCTAATACAGAAGCTAATATATATATATATTTATTTATTTATTTATTTGTCACAAAACAGCACATACAGGACAGAATCCAATGCCAGATGACATTCAATACATATACATTCATATATTCATATACATTCAATGACACACATAAAACATTCAAAACAATACAATACCAAAGTTTCAAAATAAAACTATTACATTTTTTTTACAGGAACTACACCTCCAAAAATGCCACAGGCAATCCGTACATTTATAGTTTGGTGCTTTCTCAAAACATTAAGAAGCACATATATACGTATATATGTGTTCGCACTCTAGCGGCCGCATTTTAAGTCTGATTTGGTACACGTGTTGGTTGTCTATGTTGCTCGGACGAGTTCGTTAGCAAAAAAATCCAACAACCGGAAGTACGTTTTTTGACCGTAAGTAACTATTTTTTTAGATTTTTACTACGATTATAAAATTTTTTATAGTTTTTTCTACAAATATAAATGTAGGATGTTATTCTGCACATTTTGTTTTTTACGAGACCTTATAGCTCGCTTGGTTTCCACAAAATCGACCAAAACGTAAAATACCATAAAAGTACCTGGTTCGAAGCCAAGTGGTGCAAACTCGCGAGGCCACTAGGCGCAAACAAATTCTACTAATATATTGCGTACACACAGACAGCTGTTCAACGCCTTCGTGAGTAGACCTATTTCCCAAATTGTTTGTTGAAACTAGAGGTGGGCGTTTCGGTTGTTTTTACAAAACACCAACGAACTGTTTGCAGAATAAAAACAACCGTTTTTAAAAACAGTTTGAAAAAACTGGTTGATATAATTAGATGTGAAACTAGGTGTTGTAAATCAACTGTAGCATGTTGGTGGGTTCTGCAAACGGCAAACTGTTCGAAGAAAGGACAAGTTTTACAACGCTTATCCTTTGTTTCGTTTTCCAATTTTAACGGTAGTTTGGAAGGTTGGGCGGGTGGGTCATAAAGATAATAGGGGAGAAATAAAGGAATGCGTATTTTGTGGAAGTGTCAGACTGTCAGTTACATCTACAAAACATCGTTAAAAAATAATACGAATTAATAGCTCAACATTTTTTCAATAAACAAACTTTTTATTTAGACACTAAATTTTAGCAATAAGAAATGTTGCATGAATTTTAAACAAATTATAAAAAGATAATATAAACTTACAAATTAACTTTAGTAATAATATGACCTTGGTCAAAAATGTTTTAATAAACAAACGTGGTGTTATTATTATTATTTTATTTATTTTTTTATTTTATTTTTTTTCGCTTACACACTTCCTCAGCAAGGGATATTTAATTAAATTACAAGTGAAAAACATAGACCAAGACCGGGAGTTGAACCCGGGACCTTCAGGTTTCTGTCCTGATGCTCTACCGTCTGAGCTACCCTGATATCTACCAATATTGGTCGATGTTATCTCACTTGTACGGTTTCTACTGCAATTATTGAATTAACAGACTGACTACCTCGTGTAAACGACATTTAAGACAATCTCAATTCTTATTTTGCAGTTTACAGTGGTGTTATTATTATTATTTTATTTATTATTATTTTTCCCCCGCTTACACACTTTCTCAGCAAGGGATATTTAATTAAATTACAAGTGAAAAAACATAGACCAAGACCGAGAGTTGAACCCGGGACCTTCAGGTTTCCGTCCTGATGCTCTACCATCTGAGCTACCCTGATATCTACCGATATTGGTCGATGTTATCTCACTTGTACGGTTTCTACTGCAATTATTGAATTAACAGACTGACTACCTCGTGTATGTATACGACATTGAAGACAATCTCAATTCTTATTTTGCAGTTTACAGTGGTGTTATTATTTTTTTTTTTCCGCTTACACACTTCCTCAGCAATTGATATTTAATTAAATTACAAGCGAAAAAACATCTAGACCAAGACCGGGAGTTGAACCCGGGGCCTTCAGGTTTCCATCCTGATGCTCTACCGTATGAGCTACCCTGATATCTACCGATATTGGTCGATGTTATCTCATTTGTACGGTTTTTACTGCAATTATTGAATTAACAGACTGACTACCTCGTGTATACGACATTGAAGACAATCTCAATTCTTATTTTGCAGTTTACAGCATTGGTGTTATTATTATTATTATTTTTTTTTTTTTTTTTTTTCAACTCCCGGTCTTGGTCTATGTTTTTTCACTTGTAATTTAATTAAATATCCCTTGCTGAGGAAGTGTGTAAGCGGGAAAAAAAATAAAAAATAATAAATAAAATAATTTTAAAACTAATTATAAAACGATCACAAATTAACTTAACAATAATAGGAACTAGGTGAAATTTTTTTCAATAAACAAGCTACTTATAAACCGTTCTGTAGGCCTACACAAAATATTAGCAATATAAATCAATATACAAAATATTAACACCACAAAATATGGAATGAACTAAAATTATGGTACAAATAAACCTACAAATTAACTTAAAACATAATTTTGTAATGAAAAATGTATATTGAATCTATAACATTCCTAACTTTCATAACTATTAAATATACAATGGTAGTATTTACATTCAAAAACATTAGCATTTCAACTTTTTTTGTATATTTAACCTTGCTCTTCGGTCACTAATTATTATAAGTCCACTTTTTGAAAATAGTCTTTCACAAGGAACTGACGTTGAAACTACGTTACATTTTGTTTTAAATATCTCAGCCAACTTGGGATAGACATGTTGATGTTTCTTCCACCAATCAAGTTGACAATTCATTTCGTCAGAATAATTTTTCAGAGGTAATATTTCATCTGCCAAATAGGTTTCTACCGTACTTCTTTAATCGACAGAGATAATGGAGTGCCTTTATTTCGTACATTTTGGTCAACTAATAGCTGATTAAAAACATCCCAGGCATTGATGAAAGTAGATGGTGTTGCTGTGGAAGTTGAAGGTGTGTCTGCGGCATAAGTGTTATTTACGTTTGATTTTACTGTTGATGTTACTGGTACTGTTGATTTAGTATTTTTCCCAATCATTTTAGACACCAACTCTATTGCGTTTTGTTAGGCAGAGGAATCAGAAAAAACGCCAAGTTTAAAGCGAGGATCCAGAAAAGTACATAGGGAAAAAGTTTTACTGTTTTTGATATTTTTAAATCTTTCATTCAAACTACTTATTTGAGCAATGTCAAAACTTTTTTTACTGGTTCACAAAAAGTAGTGAATTCACTAGATTCTTTAATTTTTGTACACACACATTTACTAAACATCTGGTAACCACTATAACCATACTACCTGTCATATATTTTTCTCCGCTGATAAGAGCCGTCATTTCTTCGAATGGTTTCAAAATATTGTACAGATCTTTACAGGCTTGCCATTCCTCCCACTTTAATATTGGTAAATCCTTGTTTAGCAATGCCATAGTAGCTTTTATAGCCTCTTCTAGCTCAACAAATCTTTGTAGCATGTAAAAAACCGAATTCCATCTTGTCGGTACCTTCATTTGCAATAGCACTTCTTTTATAATAAGCCACTATTTTCTTAACATTATTTATTGTTTTGTCCATTTCAAGAATTGCATTCTGAACAATCAGATTTAGTTTATGGGCATAACAGCCATAGTGTTTCCATTGCAAAATATCTTCAAATGCTTTGACAATAGCACAAACTTGCATTATCAGGCACTGCAAAATTATCTTTATTGATAAGAGACCAATCTGTTAAAATTTTCTTAAGCTCTGACTGCTAATACAAGAGCTGTATGGGTTACCTGGAAGGTTTGAACATTGCAGCAATATTGTTTTAAAATTATAATTTTGATCAATGTAGGGAGCTGTAACCGCTATGTACCTCTCAGTACTTCTTGATGTAAACATATCGGTTGTGATGCACACATTTTTTGCTTCGACACTTACAGTCTTTTTTTCAGACGATAACTGTTTGTGATACAGTGGTGGTATCATTGTCGACGATATAGTTTTCCTGCTGGGTAGATCATAGCCTGGAATCCATTTCATCAATCTTTTAAACCCAAAATCCTTAACAATCCGGAAGGGTTGAAAATCGAAAAAAAAATTTAACAGATCTTCATCTATTTATTTTTTTTGGTCAGAGGTAATTTTTTTAGTTACATAAGAGCCAAAAGTTTTTTGTCTTTTAGATGCTTGAGTTACATCTGAGGAGGGTAGATATGATGGTGTCAAAACAGAAGATGAAGAGGCAGATATGTTATGGCATTGGAAGGAATGTTGTCTTGAACTGGATTTAAATCATGCTGTTTTTACGAGGTTGTTGTTGTAGTGAATATAATTCTGTATAAACTGAAACGTGCTTCCTCTGCAAGTGTCCTTTTAAATTTGAAATTGTGGATTTATATGAAATTGAATGTTTGCAAATAGTACACACAACCTTTGTATCATCGGTTTTTAGAAAATAGTTCCATAAGGTACTTCTACATGCCATAATGTACGAATAAATATCAGTATAAAACAACAGTAGTAAGACACTTACAACACAACACAATACAAACCAACACTTATCGATAAAACACTGTAGAAACACAATTCACAACTATATATTCTTGAAATCAGTTATAACACGTAAACAGTTAAAATATTCTAAAAACGTAAAACACTTCAAAGTTTTCACTACAAACAGTTTGGCTGAACATAACATACGGCAACAAACAAACTTAGCTACCTACTTTAAAAAAAAACAGTTAATACGCTAAAAACATAAACCAGATCATTACTAACAAACTGAGGCAAACTAGGAAACTACAGTTTGAAACAAACTACTGTTTTTCTTAGAAACAAACACTTCTAGTTCGTTTTTAACAGGGGGAGGGTTAGTTTTTAGTGGGAGAAGTGGGGTTAGGGAAGGGAGTGGAAGTGCTCGTATGTGCAAGTGCAGTACAAACTGCAAAGTACAGTAGGCCTACAAAGAAACAAGTTAGAAAACAACCGTTATTTTCGTTTTGCAAGAACTGTTTGGTTCGTTGTTTTTACAAAACGTTTTTTTCAAACAGTTTGGAGTTTTTGTGCCCATCACCAGTTGAAACCCTAAAACATAGGCAAACTTAAATAGGTTTAAACTTAATTTTGGAAATTTGCTCAACTCACGTCAGCGGTCCAGCTGCTTGGTCGAATTATTTCATATTGTGTTCTTAGTAGTTTTACTAACTGAAAATATACAGTAGAGCCTACTATGTAAATTTTATGTTTAGGTTCATTATATTTTTATGCAATGTGGATAGTATATGTAATATGTTTATATCAATAATTACTATAAGTTTTAGTAATTACATGTGTTGTAGTCCTGTAGCTTTACGAAAATTAGAAACAAGTTGTGATTGATATATGTTTGATAATTAAAACATTATTGGTCTAATTACAATTTATATACAGCAGTTTCTTGACGTTCCTACACAGCCGAAACTTTACATTAAACCTCAGGCCAATAAAAAATCCTCTATTTTGGTATTTAGGCCCTACCAGTTTGTCTCTTATCAAAGTCAATGAATTGTTACCAACTTTAGTAGGCTACAGTTTTGAAAAATGTAGGATTATTATAAATAGGCTGTAAGTCTAAATATAACAGGTTGGCAAATAATGACACTAGTTCAAAGAAATGCAAAACAGTAGCCTACAGTACTGTACATTTAGGTTACAACAACCCATCAACTTGTCATCAAGTAAAACCTTAATTAAGTATTTGTTTACTTTAACTTGTCAATCAAAACTACTATAAACACACAAACCTCAACTTTTTTCTTTATAAATATAGTATTTTTACACTTCACTGATGCCGGGAAAGCAATATTCAACCATTTTCAACACATACATACAATATTAAAAACTTTCAAATCAAATGTTCCTTATGGGAATTTACATTGTAAAGAGCCGACATGTTTTTCTCAGCGTTCTCCCAGCGTTGCCGAATTTGTCTTGTTCTTTTTTGTGTAGAAACAAACAGTTTAGCCATCTCAACTAAGTAAACATACTGCGATTAAATAGTATAGGTTAGAACCTTTTAGGTTTTTTTTTAAATTTTAATTATATGATGTGATAATAATGAAATATAATCATACTGTTATCGGCCAGAGTAAGTTTTAAGAAGGAAGGAACCTTTTAGGTTTTTTTTATTTTTAATTACAGAATGTGATAAAATAACGAATTACAGAACCAATGAGATTCAATGCTGCGTCACCTGTTTACTAGTCCAAAGGTCCGATTTATACACACCCCATTCAGTACGGTACAATAACCTATTGTTCAATTTGGCAACAACGTTGTTGAAATTCTATTTCAATTACGCAGTTTCTATTGTTTTTAAAGGTACGATATTATTGTTTTCGTAATTCACGTTTTGTTACATTATTTTCTAATTTTCTTGCTTTGTGTGTACTTTTGGGATTAATGTTGTTTAGGGTTTATTTAATTCTTACGTGTTTGGTGTATGTGAAGTAATTTATTTTGTTATAATTACATGAAATATTGCGGAAAAGTCAAAACTTTATTAATACTCGGTAACTGTTTACTATTACTTTGTCAGAAGCAAACCTTCCCATATTGAGATATGATATTCATATTTATAAATTCTAACAATGATTTAATTGGGGATGCGGAATACTACCCCCCGGAAAACTACCCCCCCAGGTGAAACGTGACGTCACGAAATCTGCCAACTAACCAATATTGGAGCCGTGTCCGCGAAAAAAATAGCGGGTCGCCGGAATACTACCCCCCCAAGCAGGTTCCTACAATTATACTGTTATCGGCAACATACTGTGACTAAACAGTTTAGGTTAGTCCTCAATTTTTTTTTTATTCTAATTATATCGAAACTTGAGTGTGCGTGACCGGAAAACTGCCCCCCCGATCTCTGACGTCAAAATGACGTAGTAACCTGCTTGGGGGGGGTAGTTTTCCGGGGGGTAGTATTCCGGCGACCCATTTAATTCAAGGCCCGGAAAAAGAAGTACGAATGAGTTACCTTGTTACCTTAAACTTTAAAAGTCGCCATCTGATAAAACACTAGTGCTGCTTAAGTATTCGTTGAATCGATGAAAGAAAAAAAACCTGAAGTTCTAACCTATAGTCTCTATTCACTGTTTAGGCTATGTACTTCCACTTTATAAACATAAATAAGTAGTAACATTACAGAAATATTCAAATGTGTTGTAATAAATTAACAGAGGGTGAAGGCTAGTCCAATGAGCTAGGCCACCTAGCCTATTACATCTTTAAAAATTATAAGCAAAATATTATTTTTTATGATGTTGAAATAATGGCAAAAATTCAGAATATCACTACTTCTTTTATCAAGGCAGGGTTGCAACCTAACAAACCCAAACTAAAACTAGTCTCTAGTCACAGCATGTTTCCAAATGTAGGCTAAACATAATAAATTGTAGCACTTCTTACTTCCCTAAAGAAAAGGTAGGGTAGGTCTATTCTAAAAGTGTTAGGCAAAATAACAATCACTTAAAAGTAATAGGAAGATAACCCAAGTTTCAGTTCAGTATGCCTGACTTTTAATATTTTAAATGAATACTGGATAAATAATGCACGACTTTTATGTTTTGAGAAATAGTAAAGTTTATGTGCTACCGGTACTTTATTATTAAACATTAAGCAGTCTAGTTTTGAACTTACCTACTGAAATTTTGTTTGCTAAACAACACAGCCTTGCCTCTTTGTTTTTTATAACGTAATTTTAAAGCCAAAACTCCACTGCAATTGTTAAAATAATCTATTCACTCTTTAACGATAAGAAACTAACTTTTGTGTTTAAAAGTAATCAAAACATTCTACTTCGTAACTTTTTTAAAACATTCCTTGAACACATTGAACAGCTAACGGACTCTTTTATGAAGTTAAATTTTCAAATCATGACAACGGAACACATTTTGTTAGTTTACACCGGTTTCTGACAAATGAGTAAATATGCCATTGCCATTGGTCGATGAAATCTTTGATCCATAATCCATAATCTAAGTTGAAATTAATGTACCTAGCCTACAGTATTTCTAGAAGAATACAAAAATTGCCAAACAATTTGAAACTTTCGGAATTGTTTGCATTTTTCATGAATACTATGAATACATACTAGCTTTGATTATGGACGTATAATCAAGGATACTAGTAAACCACTGTGAAAAATCACTGGCAAATTAATTAGATACACTTCAGAAATACATCATTTAAAAAATATTTTTAAACAACAGACTTTATCTATTCCTAACTAAAAACATTCACCTAGATTTTAAACATGGTAAATGTATCCAGTTATAAGAATTTTAAAACTGCTTGCCTATTTGTTAAAATTTTGTATTTATGTACATTATTATTAGGTATATCTAAATAAAGACAAAAATATTATCCATTAATGGCTGTTTATTTCTTATTGATAGAGCAAATGGTTTTTTAGAAGTTATTAATATTACAGTATAATGAAAACATTAAAATGGAATATGATTATATTGTGTTTGTGTTATACGAAGATGTACAAATGTTTCCAAAGCTAAACGAATGAGTATCTCTTCTTAAAATTTGTATAAATAAATAAATTGATAATAAACGGTTGTATTTATATACATTTTATAACCTCACAGCAAATCTTATAACGTATTATAGCTTACATTAATATATATTTAAAAAAATCAACTTCACAACACATATTATATTATTGATTGAAGTTGTTAACATAGCCCCAAAGTAGAACCTAGGCTAGGTTTTGTTGTTAATCAATGTGAAAACATAAAAATAATTACATAACGAACGGTAGTAAATTATTTATGAATGAAATGGCATACCAAGCCATCAAGCCAACATATTAAGGCTAGCCTAATTAATAACAACAATGGCTGCAATCTATTGAATTTGGAAATTGTATTTTAACTAAAGATATGAATAAAACCAATAGAAAATTATCTAAGAAAGATGAAATCATTTTAGAACTCGTTATTAAATGTAGTGTAAGAAATTAATTAGTTGTATTTATATTTTTTATAGACCACTTTGGATGACTTAGGAGTGAATCAACCTTGCCTTTGTATTTACGAGAATCTTTACCAATGTTACCTCTTAATTAAAATATTAACCTAATTCAAAATATAATTTATTTTATTGTACTTGGCTCCGAAAGTAAAGCCTTATTAGGTCAAATATTACAGCTTTAAAAGTACCAGTAATTATTATAAAATGTCAATACATAAGAGGTACAGTATAAATTATATATTTCATCATTCATATAATATGTTTTATAATATAGGGATTACATTCCGATTTATTTTATTCTGAAACGTTGGCTAAATTTGTTCACGATTGACTTATTTTGATTGTTTAATTTTGACTGTGGTACACTGTATTGTGATTACAGATTACAAATAAAGGCCTAGATTACAATCTGTTGTCAGTTGGGCAATTTATTAGTATTGTTATTAGTTTATTATAAGAGTTCGCTGTTGAAAGGTGGTTGTTTTCTTATTGCTAGACCTTTAGACAATAGGAATCGTATACAATACAATGACGAAGTAGTAAATTTATTTATTTTTGAAAATTAAGTCATGCTGTTATGTAGCCTAACTTGGGAAACAAACTTTGTGTAACTTAGTCAGTTTATCTCAGTGTTCTAGTTGTGCTTAATATCTAAACAAATATAGTGTACATTTTTTTGGCTTAGGCCTAGCCTACAAGGAAAAAATCTTAAATTTTAGAAGTTGTATTTCTAGCTAGCTAGGCCTAGTAGGCCTATATTGAACACACACAATGATGTACCAATCATTTTGGTTCGGGGTCGATTTGGATGATTTGTTGTTCCATGGATTCAGTATTCACTCTGCTGGAGGTAGGCAACAATATCAATTATTAATTATTTAGGTATGATTTAGATATTATCTGAAATAGGCCTAAACTGTGAAAACTTCATTATAATATTAGGCCTATGCCTTGCCACGGCGCAAATTTATTATTCGACCCTATGGTAACCAATGGCAACAGAAATGTAAGAATAATTAAAAAAACGGCGCAACTTTACTATTTGACTCTAGGCTAACCTATGGCAACAGAAATGTAAAAATAATAATAAACAAATACGGTACCTAAAAGGTTCTAACCTAACCTATTTAGTCACAGTGTGTTTACCTGTATTCAACATTTAACAGTAGAATGTAAAACAACGTTGTTGTCTGCAAAAATATTAGGCTAGGGTCGAATAGTAAACTCACACCCAACATTTAACAGTAAAATGTAAAACAACGCCATTGTCTGTAAAAGTATCAACTTAGGGTCGAATAGTAAATTTACGCCCTTGCCACCATATTGTGGAAGACATGGTAAACTATGCGCATTACATGTTCTCAAAAAACATGCAGTCAGGGGACTGCCGGTAGAAGTGAAAACTCCTTTAGCTTTGATCGCTCAATTTTGGCATTGCTGAGAAATTTTTTTATGAGGTCTTATTTTAAAAATATTTTTAGTTACCGGTATTTATCAATAAGTAACAGTTATGTTCTATTTTACATGAAACAATGAAATTACAAAAATAATAGTGATAAAAAAATTTAAAATGTAATGTGCCCTGTAAGTATTCTAAAATAACAAAAAACTTCATTAACCACGCGTTGTGCGTTTTAAAAAATTTTGTAATGTTTAGGAAATAATGTACCACGAATTGTTTTATTTATCAATATAAAATACTATAGGCTACATAATTATTTCAGTTATATTACATAAAAGAAAAAATTACATTTCAGAATTATTACAAAAAGCTTTACAAAAATAAGTTAAGTACGGTACACTCAGAAAAATCAATTTCCATCCATAATTTCAACAACTCTTGCACCATCATCACTGCCAGCATCATCGCCAATTTCTAAAAGTGATACAATCGGTTTATGGTAGCTAAAGTAGGATAAAAACAGTTTTGATTCGAATTTATTTAAATATCTTGTAAAGACCGCATCAATAGTAGTTTTGTATCTTGTTGTGCTATGATTGCGATCATTTGACATGTTTAAACCAAATTCATTTTTGAAAAATCAATTAATGGTACATATTTATCGTCTGCAAAGTTTATATTGAAATCCCCACTCAAAATCATTGGCAAATCATCAAATCTTTTTCCAATTCTTTGGTGAAGCAATGCAGATGCGCCATGAGAATAAATAAATAAATTTTCATAAAAGAAGTCTCGTATAGCACACAATGAATTATTAGGAGAAATGTAAACGACAACCATAATAATGAATTGATTATCGCCGCAGTGGCAACGACTTATACACATATCGCCGATATCAGAAGTAGAAGTGTTAAACATCGTGGCGTATTTGGCATGCACATCCATATAATTTGTGCAATAATGAACTGTGTCGGTATTTTGATATATAGCTACTCCTCCTGCTGGACGATTATTTCTTCTGAAACTCGCCACAAAGTTAAAATTTGGAATGTCAATTTTACATACATATACTCGCGGTGGCGGTGTCGCGATTTCATACTTTTTTTCCTCACTCGCAAATGTATATACCACAGTATATATATATATATATATTCGCGGTGGCGGTGTCGCGATTTCATACATTTTTCCTCACCCGCAAATGCTTTCTTACGGGGTGCACAACATGCCTAAAGAAGTTTTCACTTCAATAATATTAGCCTATCCGGTTCTCCCTCGGCTGATATTTTTTCAGACGACGACCTTTTTTTTAAGAAATAGAGTAGTGCTGCCAACCTAAGTATATTGTAGGGCCTACTAATTGAATGTTGTATTATATTATATTGTATTTCAGAGTAGATAAGTGGTATAATGATTGTACGACCATCACCTGATATGTTTGCAGACGACGAAGATTAACTGTAAATATAGAAATAAATATAAAAATAAATGTTTGTAGTTATTATAAATGTAGTAGGCCTATTGTATAATATACGTAGGTGTTTATGAACTGCACTGTATGTTTTAAGCTATGATAATATATGTTATTTGGGTCACAATTTGTAGATAATATATTTATGAATACCGGTATATATACTGTAGGCCTACATGTAATCGTATAGTTTTGTGTTCGCGATACGGAACAAAATAAGTTGTGAAGTTATAGGGACTTTATGAACACTCTGTGTATATGCCATAAGGTTGTAACCTAATTATTTTGCCAAAAAAAATATACCGTTTGTTACTTTTGTATGTAGCCTACAGTAGAGTCCCGATATTTTGAGTTGAATGGTACCGAGAGTACCTCAGATTGTGAAAAATTCGAATTACACGGAATTTGTAGTGTGGTTAAGATAAAACTACTATTTATAGTCCTCGTATCTCCGAAAAAATTAAAGTTTTTATTAAATAGACACTATTTTGTATTGAAAACTGAGGTAAAAAAGTAATTTTATACACAGGAAAAATAGAAACTTACTTATTAAAGAAATCATAGTTTTTTGTGTAATTACACTGCATTGTTTTTATGAGCTGCGATGTAACGCCAGGGGCATATGGCAGTGCCGGGAAAAGTTTGTTTCGATGTTATTTTTGTATATATAGGCCTACAGTAGATCTTGGATAATTCGAACTTTAATTCGAAGTTTCGTTTCGGTCCTTTGAACATTATATGATATCAATGTAAAAAAATTATGGATAATTCGAAGTCAACTTCTTTATTCGAAGTTTTATTTTCAACACTAAACATAAAATTTTGTGCTGTGAAAGAGATCACCAGATAAATAGGTCACTGTCTCTGGTAGAAAGGGGGCTGAACATAGGGGGCAGGACTTGTAACGTGTTTGTTCACGTATTGTAATTCTAGATGCGGTACCGGTTTCCAAGAATTTTACCTTCAGAGAATTCTCTAGGTACCGATACTATAGTTTGTCATTGATACTCTGCAAAATCTCTGTCTGTTGTTAAATCTCGACAAAACCTTTTGTAAACAGAACAGAACAATCATATTGTTTATTGACACTTGTACTGCGCATAACTCTATCCCACTTATATGAACAACGTTCCGGTTATTTTTTTCTTACACCAGCGACTTATTGTACAAACGCTTTTGACAGATTCATTGGAAAACAAAAATTTAAAAATCGGTATCCTTCAAGCAGCAAGAATGTGTCACAATGCCTGGTCACATTCAGTGCTATTTGTGGCTTGAGTTACACGGAACCTCGGATTATCAAGACTCGAATTAACGGGACTCTACTGTAGGCCTATCTTGAAATATAGGCTACTGTGACTAGAGACTTTTTAGGTTAGAATGATTTCAGGCTATTTTTTTTTATATGTCGTAAAGTTGTAATTGTTTTACAAAAAAACAAATTAATTTGTGATTGCTACTTTTGTATGAATGACATGTATATCCGTTTGCGTCAGTTTAAACATTACGACCCCTTGCCATAAATCTAATATTTCAACAGTTGTGTAAAAATTATTTGAAGTGTATTGTTATTTAAACAAGTTGTGAAGTGAGTTTAAGTTAAAAGTGTTTTATTTTATTTTATTAAGTGATAGAATAGAATAGAATAGAATAAATTTATTACAACACAATTTTACAAACAAACAAAAGAAATACATAATAGAACCGTGTTGTAAAAGCAACCCTAACAGGTAAAAAACCCAATTACTGGGGCGCCATCTATACAAAAATAAAATACGTCATGCCTAAATTAATTAAAACTATGAAACAAATAACTAAACAAAACAACCAAATACATAATCAAACACATTATATACAAATAAACAATAATAATAAAAACATAAAAACTAACATATTATGTACCTAGCTGTTGAGTCCCATCAAAACTTGCAAACCCACAGTCAGCGCTGGTTTAATGCAGACAAAGTCTCCCTGCGGAACCTCGACAAACCCCAGGAAACATCCACCTTGTGAGCGACCAAATTGTACAGAGCAATTGACGAGTTCAGCGGCGACGACGCATGAGCATGGGTTCTAATGCGCTCCTGGTAAAGTGGTCGTCTGATTCTCATCCCATAAGGTGGAACACACCAGCATATCTGTCTTAGGCTCTCAGGATCCTCAATCATGCCACACATAACTCCTCTCAAGAAACACAACCTCAACAAATTTCTCCTAACTGCCAACGAATTAGCTTCAAATGCACTCAAAAATTCCCTATATCTTATTGTCCAAATTTGCTGGTTATTAAATCCAAATTTTTTATAAAATAACACACGCAAAAATCTTTTCTGAACTTTTTCTATCATATTTACATAGTATTTTGTTGATGGGGACCAAACAATACAGGCAAATTCCAGCCCTGATCTAACTAGACTATTAAATAAAACTTTCATAACAACAATATTATTAAAATCCCTCCCCAACCGACAAATAAAACCCAAGGTGGAATAAGCTCTCTTTACTATATTAACAATATGACAACTAAAAGATAAATCTTGTGACATAAGAACCCCCAAATCCTTAAAGCTAGTAACTCTGTTCAATAATTGCATATCAATGTTATAATTGTTAATTAAAGGCTGTAATACTCTATAATATGACATGACGCAACATTTTTTAATATTAAGAAGAACTTTATTATTTTCACACCAAACAGATAATCTAACTAAATTTTCTTGCAAAATTTGACAATCATAACAAGTTTTAATATTTTTAAAAATTTTCAAATCGTCAGCGTACATTAAATATTCACAATTATCGAAACACGAAGTTATATCATTAATGAAGATATTAAACAATAAAGGTCCCAAATTACTGCCCTGAGGAACACCGGACCCCGTTATAAATCTATTCGATTTAAAACTAGAAAACGTTACATATTGATACCTAAGAAACAAATAGGAAGAGAAAAACCTAAGTAGATCACTGGAAAACCCATAGAAATTCAGTTTCCTAAGCAATGTGATGTGATTGACTTTATCAAATGCTTTTGCAAAGTCAGTGTATATTACATCCACCTGCCCTCTATTATCCAATACCCTAGATGTATAATTTACAAAAGTGATGTTAAGCTGTAGGAATAGCGGAAACCGGCTATGGTGTTTATTTATGTTCGCATTCACAATCCGATGTTTTATGTCTAAAATAGGCTTATGTCTAATATTATCTCTATAACTTGTGAGTAGAGTTTAAATTTAAAGTGTTTTACTTTCTACTTATAATTAGTTACAATACATTTTGTTAAAGTTATTTTCGGTTTTCATGTATTTTAGACGTTTAGAAATTGAATTGAACATTACAATGACGTATTAGAACATTTCTTGTGTGTACGTTGGCACCGCTGCCGCAACATGGCATGGGGTCGAATAGTAAATTTGCGCCGTTAGAACTTAGGCTACTTTTTTTTATTATTGCATTTCTGTTGCTGTAGGTCAGCCGAGGGTTGAATGGTCAATTTGCGCCCAGGTTTTAATAGAATTACACTAAATTAAAAATTTTCCTTTATATTATATAGGCCTAATGAAATTAGACACTTCACTAAGCATGGGAAATCAATTATAAACAATCTAAAACAAATAAAACATAACAAATTACACAATCTAACAGGGTTGCCATATTTGTTGAAACTAGAATGAATGGAAGTAAGCGGTGCTACCTATATAATATAATACCGTTATATGTTTAGAAATTAGAAACCTTTTTAGCAAACAGGCTATGTTTAGTTTTACTCCTTTTCAAATTCTGTTCTGATTGGCTAAACGTTTGTGCGAGATTAGGCTACTGATTGGATTTCTATTTTTATTAAATTTATGGTAGGCTACAGAAGCTATTTAGTGATTGGATCCTTTCCCATGCAATTTTGAATGCTGCGTTTACATTTCCGGTAAGAGATGGTGTCTCCAGGTTTTTTGAAAATTTTATTATAGGCCTATTCTGAAATTAGATTTTAAACTAACTATAAAAACACAAAAAAATTTGCAGGAAATAAATATTATAGTAAACTACGACAAAAAGAAAACTAATAAAAGACTGGTTAAGTTTAGCCATTTTCGGCGTGTTTGCACTAAGCAAAAGAAACTATGTAAACACTTCACCTACAACAAAATCGTAAAATAATAAATATACTGAATTAAAATGAACAAAAATAAATATACGAAATAAGTGAAAAATCTTACAAAAAATCTTAGGGGTCGCGTCAAAAATAGTTACGTGAGGAGTCGCGCACTGTGGATTCCTCTAGGTTTAGTAGATAATTAACCCTTTTAGTACCGATAATTTTGGTGATATATTGCTAAAAAATACCATGTGTATTTCAGTGTAATTACACGAAATTAATTAAAACAGCTTTATTTTTTTTATTTATAAAGTTAGAAAGATGATTTTTGCAGTAAAAATGTGTATTAAATTATTAAATATAAAATTAGCACAAAGGCAATAAAAGATAATTAGATTGTTTTATGATAAAAGTAAACACTTACCGTAAATTTGACTTTAACTCCATATTCAACACTCCATTAGATGGGTTAGAAAAAATAATTTTACTGTGGGACACCACTTAATTTTGTTTCAAATAATGTTATTCATTCACATATCAATTTTTATTCTCTTTGGGTGATAAATAAACTGCACAGCCATTTTTAATAATCTCAGAATCAGATTTTAATCCATTCTCAGAATCAGATTTTAACCCACTTATAGCACCATTACTAATATTCATCATAAATCACATTATTTCTAATTGTATTTTCACTCAAAGGCGATCTGGAACGACTCATTTTCAATCAAAACACTAATAACTTAACCTTAAAATTAAATAACACAACACTCGATAACTTGTATATGTAAACAAAACACAGAGCTATCAGCTGTCAAACTTGAGCCATAATAATCTTCGTTGTTCTCACTATTTACAGATCATAGATTCTATACCAGAAAGAATATTGTCTGTGCATAGAGCATAAAGTGGATCTTTATTTAATCTTATGGAAGCAAGAAACAAAATTATAGACACATTTTCATGGCTGCAAATGTCGATATAGTATATGTCCGATTGATCGGACGTTGGTATTTCTCGCGTATGTACCGATGTCCGATTGATCGGACTTTAGGACTAAAAGGGTTAAAAAACATTTCTAAAAAAGGTAGTTTCTTGAGTAAACTGTTATTTAACATGTATTTTGTTACAGAAGTCAAGTTTTACAGTGTATTTACTAATATTTTTTATATTTTGTGTTGTTTTGTGGCTAGTTAAAAATATTGTTCCATAATATACTGAGATGTACGAATGTTTCCTAAGCTAAACAAATGGGTATCCCTTCTTTAAATTTGTATAAATGAAAATATATTGATAGTAAAAGGTTGTATTCATATGTATTTATTTCATTCCAACGGCAAAACCATTACATAATTACAATCAACAAACAGATGACTAGACAATCAAAGGAAAAAATAAATTATCCAAAAATAAATAATACTAAATACCAACATGCAGTAGACTACAAATAAATATATAACAATAACACACTATAAATAAGTAGGCTACAAAACAATGGATAAAAATCCACAACATTCTATATATGTGCTGTAATAGTGTAACAAAGCCATGGATAGTAAAATATTTATATGAATAACAATATATATATAATTTATGCCCTGTAAAAATTACTAAATAATATCATGAACAAAACAAAACACGATAGACACCAAGACACAACAGTATAAGTATCAGTGATCACAATTTACTACATGTATTTTATTCTAGCATGTGTTGGGAAACATCAAGTACTCTTTACAAATTGTTGAGGCACTATCATTGAAAAAGTTAATTGTGTGGCAGAAGTGGTTCCCCAACCTCATCATTCTTGCAATTGAACCATGGAAGTCATAGCCACGCGAGTAGTGCCACCTGCCGAACAGATCAAGTGATCGGAGTCCCTAATGGAGTACGAAAATCCACCCGGGAGAGGAGCATTGGCCAATCAAGCAGACCGTTTATCATCTTGTTTAGAAACAAAACATCAGCGACCAAGCGCCTGACTGAAGATCACGAAGAAGAAGTTCGGCCTGAAATTCAGCAAGTGGAACCTCCTTCAAACGCAGTCCCCGCCGCATTCCCACCAGCCTCCAGAACTTTCTCTGAATAGCTTCGAGCTTATCAATCAGGCCAAGCTGATAGGGGGACCAAACATGGCCAGCATACTCCAGGAGCTGACGTACAAATGATGAATAGAGTATTCTCAAAACAGCAGGGCTTGTCATACCATGACAACCCCAAAAATGTTGGCTTGTCATATTCATTTTATAACCCCAAAGATTTAAAAGACTTTCTTATTCATTTCTATTCATCTTGGCAGTAGCACAGAATATTGTTCTGAACAACAGAAACACAAATATTACTAACGTGAAGGGCGGCGCACGGAGGAAAAGACCGGGTGGTAGAACGATTACAGTACAGCTGCCAACTGAAGCATCCAGGAAGAGTGCGGACATGTCATAACTGAGTATGGGAAAGGGTTTGAAAGAATTTGAAAGAGATTGAAAGAAAGAGTTTGTGTTAAGGTATGGGAGGGGTGGAAGATCTTAAAAGCTGTGCCCAGTTTTTATAAGTAAAATAGGAAAATCCCAGTGGATTAGAAAGTGAAACGACTCCTGTAGGGTTAGTAATCTATCAAAACTTTAAAACAATTTTAAATTTTAAAACAAAATTAGGCCTACTTTAAATTTAATGCTATAAATAACAAGGAAGAGCTATAATTTTGCAACATTGCAATTGTCAAATTGAACATTTTTTCTGTAACAGAATAAAACTCCTAAAATCATAATAATAATTTTAAAAAATACATAGGTATAGCCTGAGTCTCTAGTCATAGTTTGTTTCCAGTTATTAAACATATATAAATCGGTAACATCAACTAAGTTTTTTCTAAAACAGAATAAAACTCCTAAAATAATAAAAATAAAAAAATAGCCTTAACTTACTACAGCCATTTATAAGTATTAACTTACAGTCTCTAGTCACAGTATGTTTCCAGTTTGAAAACACATAACTTGATGATATTTTTAATGTTCTTTAGCTGATGCTATGTTTTTAGCTTAATAAACATTACATGTTGGTAGGACCTCTTCCTTTCAAAAAAACTTGGCAACGCTGTTATTTATACCATCTCAATCACCTCAACAAAATGGTTGGCGCTTGCCAATGTTATTGTTAATTCGCCTAATCAATTTTTACGCCTATTTATGTTTGTTCTGTAATACTTGTTTTAGATTGTTAAAATTTTATTTTACGGCATAAGTGAAGTGTATAGTTTCTTTATATATAGCCTATAGGCCTATAAAAGGAAAAATGAAGTTTTGTATCTTTCTATCTTTTGTTTAGGGCAAATGGCGAAGCTTATCCTGAATTTTTTTAGTTTTCTTTTTGTCGTAGTTTCTATAATAGGCCTATATATCTCCTGCAAATTTTTTTTGTGTCTTTACAGTTAGTTTTAAATGACGTCTAGTTTCAGAATAGGCCTAAAATAAAAATTTTCAAAACCCCAGAGTCATCCTCTCCCGCACTAATACCGCATTTCCTCGGGAAAAGTAACTTAAAACACTCCACGTATTTCTTTTACATCTGTTTTGTCACGTAAACCAACAGTTCTCACATAATGTCTGGGAATTGTAATATGCTCGTTTACACATGTGTTCCTAGTATCCATTGTAATAAGATTAATCCATTACTGTTTCCAGGGCAAAGATTTTTTGATACAAATGCTTGCTGTAAGTCATTTGTTTTACGATTGTTTTATTCTTATTATAAGTCTTTGGGATATTGGTGGTTATTATTGGGTAGGTAGGTTCCGATTTTACAGGTTTATATTTCTTAAAACTAATGATCATATGAACAAGAGGTTACTTTTTTATTAAACCATAACTAATAAAGTTTTTTTTAAATACATTTAGAGTTTCTCAATATGGCCCCCTGTAGATGCACAGCATTTGTCTATATGCGGTATTCAAATTCATCCTAAACCTTGAAGCATCTCCAAAACCCATCATGCAAGCATGGCTTGTTGAGTGATTGACTCGACGGCTGCTGTAATGCGGTCGTTCAGTTCAACCATTGTCGTTGATATAAGAGGGACTTAAACAGTGTCTTTTACAAACCCCTACAAAAACTGTAAGGTCCGGTGACCTCGGAGGCCAGTGAAGTAGCGTGGAGTTGTTATGTCCAGTACGACCGATCCATCTTTCAGGAAGCCTATCATTTAAAAACTCTCGGACCAGAAGTTTCCAGTGTGGTGAGACACCATCCTGCTGGTATATAAAGTTCTGTGAATCTGTTTCCAACTGAGGGCAGAGATAGTTTTCCAACATATCAAGATATGTTATTCCCTTAACAGTGTTCTCAGCAAAGAAAAAGGGACCGTACACCTTATTCTGAGAGATTGCTCAAAAGTCATTAACTTTTGGAGAGTCTCTCTCATACTGTACAATTTCGTGTGGTTGACTAAAACAATGCTTGATATAAAATCTCTATTTCCATTTTACAATTCATCATCGCCTCAACACAAACTCAACACGCCGTTGTTTGTCACCTTCATGCAAAGCTTGTAGTAATTTTGAATCCTGTATGGTTTCATACGTAAACGTCAGTGAAAAACACGCCAGATGTTGAAGGAATGTTTAGTTCCTTACTAGCACAGCGAGTTGATTTTTGCGGCAAAACTCTTGCGGATGCGTTCCAACATCTTCATTGCACACACAGGGACAACCTGATGATTTTCCTTTACATATAGACGACCTGTATCACTTAATTGCTTATACCATCTTCTTATGCTCTGGGCAGTAGGAGGATCGACACCATGTGTGGTACGAAATTCACATTGCTCTGAAATCACAGACTCGCACCTAGCAAAACGTAGAACACAAAACGCTTTCTGTTGTGTAGAAAGCCATTTTGACAATTACTGAGCTGAGCTGACATAAGCGCGCTGCTGCGACCTAGCGGAAACCATATGAAACTTCAGAGTTTCGTCCTTCTAACAGTACATTCTTCGATCACATCGGATTCATAGCTGAATAGCTACTATTCAAATACTATTTAAATACATGTTCTGTGAACTATTTAACAAACTGTAGCATTAAGCTTACTGTAATTTTAAAAAAACACTAAAATTAGGGCCTACAGTACAGGAAAACCCCGGTTAACCGAACTCGGGTCATCCAAAACCTGAAATATGCCTCAGAAAATTGGAAATCCAAAAATAATAGCCCTATTGTATGTACAATATTGAATTTTTGTTTTTTTAATCAAAATTAGATCCTTTTCTAGAACTTAATTGTCTATTGGAAATTAAGTAAGTTTAACGGCTTTAAAAAAAATGTGCCAATGTCAAACATTGAATTCATATAATGGTACAAAATACCATCACATAACCTCATCAGATTCAAACTCAAATTGTAAAATTTAAAAGGTACAAATTAAAGTATTTAGACCTAGCCTCAAATGAAAGGTAAACAAACACAACAAACCTGTTCAGATGCCAATATTAACATAACCTAATTTAGGCACATCTAAATCAAAAACGTATTAAACAAAGAACTACACCACACCAATAAACACACACTGGAGATTATTTATATGTATATTTAATATTTATTCAAAAGATAAACAAACACAACACCATTACAGTAATCCATGTAACAGAGAAACTGATGTTCAAATATGTAAACAGTCACCAACTATGGGAAAATACAGAGCAAGGCCTAGATTAAAATGAGTAACCGAACTATTATGTAACGATCTTATACTTCGAACACAAACAAAATTTACACTTTATTACCAAGATAGTGTTGCAAAACATCCTAGAATTATTTATAATGTATTAATGTTATTGTAAATAAAACTGTTTCAAAATTGGTATACTAAACAAACGTAAATACGAATCATGACCGATAGCCTCGAACCCAGAGTCAATTTATTATGTCGGGTTAGAAATAAATTCTCTTTTAAGTACATTTTTTTTTTTTTTTTTTTGGTTTAAAGGCGAAAAACCTGGGTGATTATCATCGCCTTCTTTTAAGTATATAATCAATGTTTGTACACCAAATGCACAAACAAGTTATAAAAATAATGAAAGTATCAAATATTATCAAATATATAAAAACTACGACAGCAAAAAGTCTAATACGCATTAGCATATAATCTCAAACCCAGAGGGAGTATCAACTATGCACAAGCTGAAATGCGCAGACAGGAACAGTTTTGGTCTGCGCCGATCGCACCAAGGAGTGGCAAAGCAAGTTGCCGGAAGACATTTTGAATTTCCATGGGAGCGGAAAAGTGGACCCCGCGATGTTCAATTTGAAGAAGATAGCGTCGTTTGAGTTAGTTGGCTTCAGTTCGTTGTAAGCCTAAGTTGACTTTGTGTTTAGTCCAACTAATAGTGATAAAATTATTGGAAATAAGGATAATCCAGTGTGAAATTAGATAAACAGTGTGAACTTTATAATATCAGCTATACATAACATTAAATTTAAAAGAGGTAAAATAAAAATTGACTGTGTAAAAGTAACTTTTGTATTAAAATTGAAAGTGTTAAATTCAGTGCCACCAACCAGAACTGTGTATATTCTGGACAGCTTACAATTCAATGTTTTTAATACACTTCTCAATCATCTGGACATCTTCAAAAATTAAACCAAATTATTAATTGAAAATTTTGTTATAAATTATGTTAAATTCATTCTCTAATGCGTACAAGTAAAATAAAGATTGCTCATGCTGCACGAGTTGCCTGACCCCGAGATCATAAATTCTAAATCTAATATAAATGAATCATTATTATGTGTATCAATGATTGTATATACAAATTTTAAGACAATTGACAAATAAAAGAAAGTGAATCTTGTTGCTCTACCAAAACGTATCTGTCTATTTTATTGTAATTTAGATCCAATAGAATAGAATAGAATAAATTTAGTAAGAAAATTATTATAAATTGGTACAACCAATGTGTTGACTGTTGAAAATATATATTACATTTTGACAAGAGAGTAAATGGGTTATTATATTCAGTTTTCTCAAAACTCGAAAAATGTTAGAAGTCCTTCTTTCCTTTGATGTCGGCCGCCTATTTTCTCCCTCCTAAGAATCAAACCGTGAAATAAACAAACTACGTATTTCTTTTCACTCGTTTATTTATGCGCACAGAGTAA
>JAGFPH010000177.1:649977-662692 GCA_018207615.1 Philaenus spumarius | reverse complement strand
GGTGGATCAAAATTATTAAAAACCGATTTCTTCAAAACTACCGAACGGATTGGAATGAATTTTGGTATGTAGCTTTCTCTAGGGCCATAAGTGTTCACTAAAAAAGGGTTTTAAAAAATTGAAAATTTTAGGGGGGTTTGGGGGGTAAAAATGACTAAATCACGATTTCTCCAAAATTACCGAACAGATTGGAATGAAATTTGGTATGTAGCTTCCTCTATGCCCATAGGTGCTTACTAAGAAAGGGTATGAAAAATTCCGAAATTTTAGGAGGGGTTTGGGGGATCAAAGTTACTAAAATCATAATTTCAGATATTTTATTATTATGACAATAGTGCTTTTATTATTTAAGATATTATATAAAAGCCAAATACCACTCACTGACTGAACACTTAAAAAGAATACAATTACGTTAAAAATACTGAAAATACCAACCACCACGGGCAACGCTGTAAGAGTCAGCTAGTATGTTTATATTGTTTTATTTGGTTTTGTAAAAATACTTTTATAGAATTTGTTGAAACTTAGGGGTCTGCGGGTAGTGATTTTTTGGTTCGGGTTGGGTAGTGAAATATTTCACCCGAGTCTGGTCGGGTAGTAAACGAAAACTCGAAGCAAGTGATTATGTTATATTTAGTAAATCAATTTTTTCCTCTGAATTTAGCACTTATCTCAGAATTCATAAATATTATATCACTACTGTATGGCTAGGCCTACTTAGTATGTTATTAGGCTACTAAAAACGTGAAATTAGGCTAATTGAAATATTTTTTCTATCCCTAAAAATACTGATTGCTGATTTGGATTTATTTTCCGTTCGATTTGTATTGTTATTTTTCTCATGATCGCTATCTGTTACAAAACTCGTAGGCCTAGCAGTTCTAGGACCGGCTACACTGATATTTCTAGTGATAAAATTGCCTATTTTAGGAAATCTAAACTAGGCTACATAGAACAAAAACAACGAACAAAAAACTACGGAACTAATAAAATAACACATCCGTTTAAAAAGAGAGAAACATTTATTTATTTTAACACAAATTTTGTAAACAACAAAAAATTTACTGTGATGTAAAATGAATCAATCTGGTGTTCATTATAATAGTATAATAGCCCAGTCAAGGAAGACCCAAAAACAAGAAACTCGGAAACAATTTGGATAAAGCTGAATTTTTCCCCATCGATAAACCACTACCAGAGGATAATTTTTACAAAAGTCCCCAAAAATCCCACTGGAGCCTTTCCCCTACCCCCCTCAAAGAATGAAAATGTCAATAACTGCGGAAACCCCTAAATCTACGGTACTAGACTAATAATCGGATCAATTTGAATGTTTTTTTGTTGTGTTCGTTATAACATAGGCTACAATAATGGTCCTCTTTATTTTTACGGTAAACCTAATAGTTTTTTTATAAATAAATGTAAATGCCCGGAAAAACAATTTTTTTACCCTAAAACTATGTATTTTTGCAAATAGACTTTTTGAATGTCACATTACAGGATAAAAACACGAATAAAAGTAGTAGATTATTTAATTTAATGATGTAAAGGTTTGTATATTTTCGCGCGTGCTGGCGCAGTAGAGGGAGAATCAGCAATTTTTGGCTGCGATTACGGGCGGCCGACTGACGGGCGGGCGACTATTAGCCCACTCAATAAATGTTTTCTGTCGGAACTAATTAGTGAAAAGCTGATTTTTCATGGATGTTAGTTGATTTTTTAAGGAATATTTTCTGAAAATTCCCCACCCCTCCCCCTCTTGCTATCCCCTACTCCTTTAAAATTCACTTTTGAAAGACTTCTTTATTTAGTTTATTTTGTCAATATCTAAGAGATAAACAGCTACAGAGTCATATTTATTTCGTTATTGTAAACCTTAAAATATTCTCTATCAAAAATGTTCATAGCGTTTAAGCTATAAATAATTATTTTCCGTGTATTTTAAATTTAATGTTAAAGTTTTAACTTTTCTATTACAATAAATACATGTTTACCTATTTTTTATTAATATGAGACAAGTTATAAAAAAAATTTCAAATAAAAATTGTAGGGTATTTTGCAATCTTTAAAATTATATAAGTTTTATAAATGTTAAGTGCAGCCAGTTGACATAATCGGCCTTACAAAGGGAGACGGTGCATGGCGTACAAGTCCTCACGGGTCGGATCAGTGGTCAATCTGCAGCAAAGGCCTATTGTTTTGACTTTTATAGCTGGTCTAATAATTATGAGTATTACGATGGTAAAATTGACTTAAACGTGTATTTTTTTATGGTTTATTTTTTTGGGGTATTTTTGTTGCACTGATAAACACACAATATGATTTCTTTTAGCCCAGTCAATAAAGAGAACATATAGGACTTTGTTGGAAAAAATTACTGAAAAGCTGGAACTTTGTTTATACAATAGGTTTAGCGTTCCCTGTTTTACTTTTTATATAATGTGCTATTAGAAGTTGAAAAAAAGCCAGGAAGGCAAAAAACGGCCAAAAGAGGACTGGAAGATGTGGAAAAAGAAGAAGAACCCTCCTATGGAGCTGGGCTTTTTTTAAATAATCAAGTAAGGTTAACAACAGTATTTTACATGGTCTTTGGCTTCTTTTCTTGTTTTCCGAAATTATGGTTTTTTAGACTTATTGTACACTTTTTTCCACAATTATGAACCGATTTTCATAACTTTTTTTGTGTGTTCCTGATAATCTAAAAAATAAAAATAGGAACCAATTTCCATGAGAAAAAAAACTTTTTGATTTAAAAAAATATTGTGTGTTAATAAAGAATAATTATACAATATTTTGTAAAGTTGTACATAAAACCCATTTTTGCTAAAATTGTTGTTTTGCTTCTTATTATTGTAGATAATGATGTATAAAATTATGTAAAAAAAACTCAAGTTGATAGACTAATATTTGTAAAAGTTATGTGTACCTAAAAATAGCTGTTTTGACATGGACGAGATAGGGACTGCTGTCTTACCTTAAAATTTTAACATTAAATTTAAAAATACACGGAAAATAATTATTTATAGCTTAAACGCTATGAACATTTTTGATAGAGAATATTTTAAGGATTACAATAACGAAATAAATATGACTCTATCGCTGTTTATCCCTTAGATATTGACAAAATAAACTAAATAAAGAAGTCTTTCAAAAGTGAATTTTAAGGGGGTAAAGGGGACCTAGAGGGGGAGGGATGGGGAATTTTCAGAAACTATTCCTTATATAATCAACTAACATACATGAAAAAATCAGCTTTTCACTAATTAGTTCCGACAGAAAACATTTATTGAGTGGGCTAATAGTCGCCCGCCCGTTATCTGCTACCTGGTATTTTACGTTTTGATCGATTTTGGGGGAACCAAGCGAGCTATAAGGTCGCGTAAAAAAACTAAATGTTCAGAATAACATCCTACATTTATATATTTTAAAAAACTCTAAAAACTTCATTCTCGTAGTAAAAATCTTAACAAATAGTTACTTCTGGTAAAAAAACGTACTTCCGGCTTTTGGATTTTTTGGCTAACGAACTCGTCCGAGCGACATAGACAACCAACATGTGTACCAAATTTAGACCAAATCGGACTTAAAATGCGGCTGCTATAGTGCGAACACATATATACATATAGTATATATTTACATATATATATGACTTTCAATGACACTCCAAAACGTGTTCTGGGGACCATGATCGGTGCTCATTTGCTACTCCCGACCTTGGGTCTTACCATAAGGGCCACTGCAATAGCTCATTTTTCCTATGGAAATTCGCTAATAAATTTATTTGGTTATAAACTTGTATGTATATTTTTTATATTTAGTAAATAATGCCGACAATAAATTAATGAAATGTATTAAAGGTTTGCTAAACAAATAATATATAGAAGATGTTATTCTTATTGGGTATAAACTTAAAATTGTAAACATAATTTAATTTTATCTAGATTTTTTTCTACACTACATAAAAAATACGTTTCTATACTTTACATCGTATTTTCACTCATAACAACGGTAATTACCAATAAAAATATAGGCTTTTGTTTGATTGTCTAAATGCATATATTTTTAGTCTTATCATTTAAAACAATATTCTCGTGAGTTATTAACTTTTATAAGTCTAAGTTCAGAGCCTAAACCTAATGCAACAGCTCAACTAATTGGTAACACCGCACCGGCCAGGCCGCTATGCGTGTTTGCACAAAAGAAATGAAATGAAAAGCTTGTTAACTTGTAATAAAACTGTTAACAAAATTCCGCGGTGGGAGGGGTAATGCAAGGCCACACTGGCCTTGGGTAATGTCATGTGCTTCACCCCTAACGACTTATCTACGAACTACTCCTAGTCGGGACGCTAAAAGCAGTACTATTGCGTCATAAAACAAGATATTCCATTCAGGTACAGAACCCTCTTAAGCAAATGACAAAATTAGACCAGATCTCAAATTATCTAAGGCAATGTTAGCGAAGAAGGATTTTCACTTGCATAAAATACTTAGAAACAGCACTTGCACAATTTTTTTTTTTTTTTAAAGAAAATTACATTTTTCTGGGTAAAATTATAAGAGTAGGCCTACAGTTTAATATTTATGGTTTAATAAGACCCTCAGAGAATTCAATAAAGAAAACAAACAATTTGTTCCTTTATTCCTTTACTTTCAGCTAGTTAGAGGTTATCCGATTGCAAGTGTGGTGAGCTAGATTATGCATAAGGTTCAAAACCTGTGCAACCTGTGTCAAAAGCAGCCATCCTCACTACGCGGCCCTGGGAACGATTTTTTGCGGCCCTCAGACTTTTAGTGATAGAAAAAAACATAAATTTAAAAGTAAAACAAAAATATTTAATAAAAAAATTATACAATATTTTATAAAGCTATATTATATTAATTTATTAAGGATATTGAAAATCTGTCGCTTTTTTCTATTTATTTATTTACTCAGACTACTGAGTGTACAATCAGTTATGGATGTAAAGAAGCGGATCGCGCAGGAGGAGGGGTGAAGCGGCGCGGCTGTAGGGTAAGCAGACGATGAGTCAGTAGTAATGTGCAATGACCTTGGCAGAGCGATGCCAAACATTGTTTCGCGCATTAGTCATCCCCGGTTAGTCGGCCGGCTAGTTTGCTTGTCATTAGTGGGGAGTTTATTTAGCTCAGTGCTAACCTGTATAAGTTGCGCCAGTGTTAATGTGATTTTAGTGCGGTTAACTTTATCAACTGAACACTTTATTTTACGAAATTAACATTAAGTTCAGTGATTGATTTTTTAATTAAAAATGTCAGGAGTGTGCTCAAAAGGATGGAAACGAAAACTTGAGGATGAAAACCGCGAGTTTCAAGCTGAGTGGGAGGGAGAATTCTTTTTTACAAAAGGTAAGAAAGAAGGGACTGCAATATGTTTGATATGTCATGAAACAGTAAATGGAAACAAACGTTATAATTTGAACAGACACTACACTTCAATCCATTCGCAATTTGAAGAAAAATGTCCGAAAAAATCAAAGATCCGAGAGGAAAAATTGAAATCTTTGAAAAAGTCTTTTGCTAGTGAACGTAGTACACTTTTTAATGCAATGAACAAGAATGAGCTTACTACAAAAGCATCCTACCAAGTAACAGAAATTTTAGCTCAAAAGATGAAGCCGTTTTCGGAGGCAGAAATTGTTCAAGAATGTGTTGTTACCGTTTGTAAAACTTTGTTTTCAAACTTATCTAATAGTAAGCAAATATTAGACGAAGTTTCAAAACTTCAGCTGTCTGACTCAACTTGCATGAGACGGTCACAAGACTTGGCAGCAAATATTGCACTTAATCTTACCGATGAACTGCAGCAAAGCAAATATTGTAGTATTGCGCTCGACTCATCCACTGACATAACGTCGATTTCTCAATTGCTATTGTTTGTTAAGTATGTATCCAAGGATTGTGTTATTAAAGAAGATTTTTTGGGCATGATTCATATGACTGGACAAACTCGAGGTGTTGATTATTTGAACACAATAGTAAGTTTTTTTAACGAGCGTAGCATTGATTTGAAAAAGGTTTTTTCTGTATGTACTGATGGTTGCCCATCAATGTTAGGGCGAAATATAGGATTCGTTCAGCTGTTAAAAAAACATTTGGGGAATGAAGTTTATTAAGTTTTCATTGCATCATTCATCAAGAAAGCTTAGCTGTTAGATTTGGTGAAAATTTCAGCCATGTTATGAAAACGGTTGTAAAGATCGTGAATTTTATAAGGTCAAATGAACTGAACCACAGAACGTTTCAAGAGTTTTTGAAAGAACTTATATCTCAATACGGGGACGTTCTTTACCACACAGAAGTGAGATGGCTAAGTAAGGGTAACGTTTTGGAACATTTCTTCAGCATTCGTCATGAGATTACTCTGTTTTTGGCTACAAAGGAAAAAGAGTATCCTGATGTTTATAATTTTAGTTGGTGGCTTAAAGTAGCGTTTCTCACTGATACAATGGGCATTATGAATGAAACACTGACTCGATTGCAAGGAGACAACAATAAAATTGTAACGAAAATTATGAGTATTGTGTTTTCACAGGAACAAAAGCTCAATATGTATATTGAAGAATTGTCAAACAGTGATTATTCCAGCTTTCCTTCTGTTAAAACTCTGTTTGATGAAAATCCAGATGAAAGTCGAGATGTTTCTGATTTACTAAAGCTGTTGGCAGACCTAAAGGACGAAATATCTGTGAGGTTATTTCAGGAAGTATCAAGAGCCATTTCGTTTGGTGCAAAATCCATGGGCAATAACAACAGCAAATGTAGCTCATCTTTCTGTTTTTGGATATGAAGCTAGGGATTTGAAAAACGAGTTAATTGATCTCCAGTGTGATACGGAGCTCAAAAGTACTTTTGAACAAAAAAAGAAGGATAAAGCTCACTATGAGTTTTGGAAAGCAGTTGAAAAGGACAAATTTCCTAACTTAATTGACTGTGCTCAGAAAATTGTGTGTGTTTTTGCCTCTATATATGTCTGTGAATCTACATTCAGTAAGCTGAAGTTCATAAAAAACAAATACAGATCCAGGTTAACGAGTGAGAACGTTGACAACATTTTGAGAATTTCAGTTTCTTCCCAACCTGTTAACATAGATGCCATATTAGAGAGTTGTGAAAGATTTCGCCCATCGACTTCAAAGGATTAACTGATTAACACATTCAAGTATTCCTGGAGTCAAGTAAAATACATTTCCGTTCTTTTTTATATACAAAAAGTTTTTTTTTTGTGATGTAATAAACTTATTTTATAATTATATTGTTTGTAGTTATTTAACGCCATTTCATAGTGTAGTATTGCAATAAGGGGCAGACTATGATAAACGGCGCCCAATGTTAATTTTCATACATTAGCGGCGGTTAGACCAAGAAAGGGTACTGATATATTAAAAAATAAAATAATAATATAATATTATTATATTTTAAATATATAAATAATTGGACCGCTGACGTGAGTTGAGCAATTTTCCAAAATTAACTTTATAAGCCTATGTTTTAGGGTTTCAACCAACAATTTAGGAAATAGGTTTAATACACAATGCATTGAGTGCTACGCACGCCAACCCCCGTGTTTTGAGTATCTTCAACACACAAAGCATTGCGTGCTTCGCACGCCATTCCGAACATTGGGAGCCCTATCTTCAACACAAAAAACATTGCGTGCTTCGCACGCCAACTCCCGTATTTTGAGTGTCTTCAACACACAAAGTATTGCGTGCTTCGCACGCCAACCCCCGTATTGGGAGTATCTTCAATACACAACGCATTGCGTGTTTCGCACGCCAACCCCACGATAGAATCCACCACATGGCTTTGAACCGGGTACTTCTATGGTATTTTACGTTTTGATCGATTTTGTGGAAACGAAGCGAGCTATAAGTTCGCGTAAAAAAAAAATGTGCAGAATAACATCCTAAATTTATATATGAAGAAAAAACTCAAAAACAAATTCATTCTCGTAGGAAAAAACTAAAAAAATAGTTACTTCCGGTCAAAAAACGTGCTTCTGATTGTTGGGTTTTTTCGGCAAAAGAACTCGTCTGAGCGACGTAGACAACCTACAAGTGTACCAAATTTGAACCAAATCGGACTTAAAATGCGGCTGCTAGAGTGCGAACACATATATACATATACATTGACACCCCAAAACGTGTTCTGGGGACCATGATCGGTGCTCATTTGCTACTTACGACCTTGGGTCTTATTATAAGAGCCACTGCAATAGCTCAATTTTCCTATGGAAATTCGCTAATAACCTTTCTTGGCCTAACCGCCGCGGAGCGATGCATGAAAATTAACATAGGGCGCCCGCTTATCATAGTCTGCCCACAATAAGAAATAGACATTCTGTAATTAACCTAAATTATACAGTTTGTACTTGCGGCCCTGAGGAAAATTTGTTACGAATTATTAGGCTCTCTAAGAAATCCTAGTGAGAACCCCTGGTCAAAAGGAACAATGGTAGCAAGCCATCACACTTGTCAGCTGAGTCTTGTAAATAGTACCACGTTTCAATCATTAACAACTAGAGCAGTTGAAACATAAGAATATTCTAAAGAAACCTTTGAGCTTTGAATTGTCTTAAATATTATTTTATTTTATAGTTGTAGGCTGCTTTCACTTTAGTAAAGTATAGTTTTTTTTTTATCTTTTCAAAATGCTTATTTTATTACATAAATTGATTAGAATACGATTTATTCATAAATAAATTGAAGGGTCCTTTGTAATATCAACCATTCGCCTTAACCCTACAACTATCAATGTAAATTTTTGCAATTCCAAGCCATTTTGTTGGGTGTTATAAATTTTTTTTTTAAATTTGCCAAATATAGTAATTATACCACAATCCAAAAGTGTTTGTAGCTTTTTTGTAGAGAAAGGTTCAAAGAATTCATATGTATGCCAGTAAAAAATTGATTGATGTAAAATTTCCAAAGTTATTAACTAAGAAACAAAAAATGTTCCTACTACAAGACTGCTAACAAAACTAGGCCTAGTTTCAATAGTAATTTAGGAACATATGCTTTGCCCAAAAATGAAATATTATCACAACAAAGTATAGAGAATAAATCATAGAATTGAACTGTATACTTTGAAAATAATTATTTTATAAACTTATTTCACATTGTTTTACTTGTTCCACAAAATTTGAATAAATGGTAAAAAGTGCTCACGGATCAAACCTTTACATATCCCCTCTGTGTCTAACTATAGGAAACAATGCTAGTCGAACCCTGGGAACAGCGAATATTGAATTTAACAAAAGTCTGTAAGGGTCAAAGTCACAAAATGGGATTTTAAGTCCCTGAAGTAAAATTGGGTTTAAATATAATAGTTATATTTAAAAAAAATGTTATTTTATTTCTAAAACCTTTCTTTCCTTCCAAAACCCATAGTTTTATTATTCATTAATGGTTAAACAAATTTTAAAATAAGTTTATTTGTCCATATTTACAATCCGATCACTGTCCCTTCCTTAGATGTCACAGATTTTCTTGAAACTAAAGTCAGTAAGTATACAAAATTACAATGAAAACTAGATAAATAATAAATAATAATAAAATGACAGTATTTCATTTTTAGCATTACGGGAATTATATTGCACGATGTTCACATAAACCTGTTATGTTTCTCGATTTTTTCTTATACAATCTGAGAGAATGTTTGTGAACTATATACAGCAAAGTTCTATAGCTTAGGTAGCAGTCGACACTGAAAAGCTGAATTAATTTCTGATTATTTCTAACAAAAATGCAAAATCAGAAAGTACAAAATTTTTCACAAATAGCTTTATAACATACATTATATATGTAGTATTTATATTAACTTTAAAGTAAATTGAAAGTGATTGATCAAAATTTCAATGAGCGTGACCTGATTGTATTTTGTTGCACCCTCCATAACAAAAAATTGTCAAATAAATATAAAATAATTAAATTCAGCTCAGCTGTTTACATTTTATCATTATTTATAATATTTTGCACAAACTAAGTAAAGAATAGAAATTTTATCTGTATTTAATTTTTTAAATTTTATACCTGCAATATTATCCCATTTTGTGACTTTGACCCGTATTTCTCAGGACTGTACGAATAAAATCGTAACAGTAAATGTGGTTTACTTTATACAAAACTAAAGATTGAAGTTTTATCTTCAAATCGATATAAACACGATCTTCCAATCATTCGTCACTCTTATAGTTTCTTAGATATGAAGTTTTCTGTAAACCCTTGCAATTGGACAGTTTTCAACCAATGAGAAAGCATTGCAATTGATGTATCTATTACAAATCGATATATTTGAATAATTTTTATATAGATTTGAAGTGCAAGTTCTATATTTTCGTTTGATTTAAGGAAAACTTGGTTTAGATATCCGAAATTGGCTTTACCCGTCTGACTGAAACTGTACACTGTATGTTTGTGAGAGTTTTGTACAGTTGTTCTACTTTAGTGAAAGAAAGTGAAATAAGGTTATAGAATAAGGCTATTCAAATCATGGAATTGTAATAGATATTTCGATTGCAAAATATACTTTTTAATTGGTTGAAAACTGTCCAATTGCAAGGGTTTACAGACAACTTTATACTTTCGGAACTATAAGAGTGATGACTGATTGGAAAGAAGTTTTAGAAAGTTCAAATCTTGACGAACCCAAAAGTATATTTATACTATTTTCAAAACAATTCTGTCGAGCAATATTGAGCCTTAGAGAAGTGACAAAGTTGAGTAATTTATTTGTGTTTTCTCGCGCGACATTAGCTTTTTAGAAAACTAGAATTTTAAAACGATGATTACATAATATGTAAATATATGTTTTAGAACAAATTTGTAAATACAAATATTAAAGTTTAAATCATTTCCTTTCCAATGGTTTTAAGTTTATTATGATTAGATGATTTTTAGTGGGTGAAATATTCAATACAAGTTGAGTTGTCCAGACTACTCTAGTTTCTACGGCAGCGCGATGAGACCACTCAAGTTGAAGAGTGGTCTGACTGTATCAGGGTTAAAGAAAAATATTATTATGTAACCTACATTGATTTTTTTGTCTTCTATAACTTTTAAACAAAATAATTACCGGTACTTAATGAAAACACAACAATTTTGTATTGCACAAATAGATTATTTAGTATGAATTTATAAATGTATATTTATTTAAACCCTAAAAGAATTGTACTATAATTACCGGTAGTACAAATTTAATCAATTGATTACCAAATTATATAATAATATCTAACCAATTAAGTGCTTAAACATGTGCTGGTTTTAATTTGATTAAACTTATATAAAACAGATCCCAATTCAAGTAATGTGACATGGAAAACGTAAATTCTAAAGAACTCAAAACTTTATAAAATATATAAATATATATTTATAATTAATTACCTTCCTTGATTTGTGTAGCGATTATTCATAAAAGGTTCACTATCAGAAATTCTTGAAACACTAGAAGTCTTGCCCAAAAGAATTGATTGCATTTTGGCTTTTATCTGCAGAACTTTCAGACCCTCAAACAACACTGTTAACACTATCAAACCAATGCACAGCCAAATCAGAGCTAAAAAACAAATAAAGAACATAGAACTCTTAAATAAAAATTGGTGTTTATAAATTGCAGCAATGTATCAATCATAATGAGTATTTCACAGAAATTTATTTTTTTACTTTTACACATTGATGAAGGGTTTTCTTTTTCAGTGTTGAGTTTTATAATTTTTAATGTGACTAGTTAAATTTTTTATGAGACTACACCATACCAACCATTATGACAGTCCCTTCATTAAATTAATACTAATTTTATTTATCACTATGTTTGTGCCATGCGTTTCAATTATATGCATTTTTAATGTTGACAATACAATTGTACATTTTAAATATTTTCAATACCATTGTGGTCTTTGTTCCCTTGTACTTGTCTTGTTTGAGATAAAAGAGTCAATATTTAATCAGGAAAGTCATAAATAAACACTATCTAATACTGACAGATAATACCACATTTTTTACATTAAACTACTATTGTATATACAGTTGCACTTGGTTTTAACAGCCTCGGCTAATGCATCAACTCGGACATAGCGTCATTTTTTTACTTCCGGTCATATCGTTATCTTTTACGTTATGATAAACCTCTGTTAGCCTAAGTGTCAATATTTATTTTAACCACTAGGTTGTAACGTCATAAATCTACAAAATATTTCACTTTAAATGTCAATAAACATTTTTAAATTATAATCTTTTGTAAATATATTATTCTGTAGTAAGTTAAACGTCACCTATTAAGATGCAATGCCAATGAATAAATAATGTACTGTAACTTAACCCATGACCTTGTTGGGAAAGTGTGTACGAGACAAAATCATAGGCTAAACCACTCTTATAGCCTGGCAAGACATTTATTTAGTAGTGATCAGACAGTTGCCCCCACCCCCACCACCACAGATCCACTGTTGCTTGGAGCTTTGCATTGTGTAGACTAAGTTAACTTATGTCAACGCAATATCGGTATGAATTGTTCCTTAGGAGGGATGGGAGAGATAGCAGTGTTGCTATAGCGGAACCCCCCCTACTGACTTTGACGGTACCATATGGAGATTACATTTTCCACATTTTCAACCTAATTTTTGTGTGTAAAACGTTAAAATTAAAGTTTCAGTTACTCTGTGCGCATAAATAAACGAGTGAAAAGAAATACGTAGTTTG
>JAGFPH010000177.1:634024-649877 GCA_018207615.1 Philaenus spumarius | reverse complement strand
ATTATGACAATAGTGCTTTTATTATTTAAGATCTATATATATAAAAGCAAAATACCACTCACTGACTGAACACTTAAAAAGAATACAATTACGTTAAAAAGACTGAAAATACCAACCACCACGGGCAACGCCGTACAGGTCAGCTAGTACTGTATAATTTTATGATTAAATAAAAGAAAATTCTATAACACTTCTAATAAAATTGAAAAACTAAACAACCAAATAAGGTTTTTGCAACCATTTTTAAATTAATAGATTTCTCATTTAATTGCACAACAGCATGTTCCATTTATTTTATATTATTATAGCTTTGGCATTCCATAAATTTATGCATAAAAGTTCAGTTAATTCCAAAACTAATATAAATAATTACAATACCAACTATTGTTTTGCATTAATCTAACGACAAAATTCTAAATCATACCTGACAGTTAATTTATATTGTCTATACCCATAAATAATGAAACATTAAGGCTAAACATCCCAGGATTAGTTCCAAATTCTGCCCCCACGGCGCAGCACCAAAATGGAGCCATTTTGTATTGGTGTTTATTGGTGGAATTTTCGTCCGATGTTCATTTGCAAAACTGATTTGTGAACGGAATAAGATTAGAATTCACGCCAATGAAGCTAAATTTTAATTAAGTTGCTGGTTTAAAAAATAATAATAAAATAATTGTGTTACAAAACGAAAAATGCAAATCGCAGGTAGTCATTTTGAAGACAATAATTTTTAATTAATTTTACACTTTTAATTTTTTAAATCGCCTAGCTGGTTTAGTCGGTATCGTTGTTTATACATTTACAGTAATGAGAACAAACGCGAGAGTGACACGAAGCAGGTGCAGTGCCGCTGTGACTCACTCGTGTCACCTATCCCCCCACCACGCGTCTCAGATGTTGCTTGTATACAGTTGGATGACGGTTTCCCGCACTTCCATCCATGTGCTCTCCCGCGATTTTTCTTTGTTGTACTATTGCGTCGTCTTGTAATTATTGTTATTGAGAACGTTATTTCGTTTAACATTTGTTTTCTCAATGGATCGCCGAGGAACAACAAAATACAAAAAGCAACTTCGGCTTTCAACGAAGGCTAACTATATCTTAGTTAGCCTAAAATATAGAAAAAAGGAATGTAACGGGTGTTACTGAAAATGGATAGTGAAGTTGAACTTCATGTAAATGTTCTTAAAACTCTGTGAATTTTAAAACTGTAAAATTTAAAAAAAATATGAGTTATTCCACAGTAAATGTATGTAATGAACTGTAATTCAAATTGATATTGGCATTCAATTTTTTTAAACATAAAATTAAATCTTGTGCAACGGGTGTTACATTAAAATGTAACGGGTGTTACGCTGTTGCTAAAATTAAGATTTTTAACATATATTATATAATAATAAGGTGTCAAATAACAACAAGAAGTATAATTGAGGTTTCTTTGATCACTATAAGAAATAAAAACTTATATTCACAGAAGTGAACTTAAGTTCACAGAAAAAACATTTCCGGAGGATAGCTGTTGATACTCACAGAACAAAGAACTTAAACTAATTACAAATATTAAAATTTGCTAAAAATGTTAAACATATTATTAAAGTAGAACTTTTCACATTGACATGCAACATATTGAATTATATTATATTTTATTTTTATTTTTTACACCTCAGGCTTACTTTAAATAAATGGTATTTTGCACTATTCATTTTTTATTTATTTATCGTTTTCATGTATTAAAATATAAGTTTTATTTGAAACAAAAAACTAACGTTATAAGGTAATATTATTCATACCCTGGTGTTATTGAATAATGTATGGCCAAAGAACCTGTATATAAGCCTACTTTCATAAATCCTTTAAGGGGGCGCTTGCCTGCCCGCCATATTGAATCTTATTCCCATAAGAGCAATGCTACAGAATAAGTCATTTTTTTCCGTTAATTCGTGGAATAAATTAAAAAATTTGGTTTCATTTTGAAGTACTGTCATATGCGGATGTTGATTGCCGAATACATTTTCAGAAACCGTTTTATTGTTTTCATAAACGTATGATATAAATAGTAAAAAATAGTAAACTTTATAAATTTTTTACTCAGTTGCAAAAAGAGATATTGCAAAAATCCTTAGAAATCAACACCCACAATCTATTTTACTTTAAGAAAAAAAATACAGTTTTCGTTTTTTAACAAAAACAGCACAAAAATATGCTTAATAGTGAAGGTATGTTTTGGTTATTTAACATTGAAATTGGTACCCAATATCGTAGTTTTGAATGTGGAGAGCCGAGCCTTAATTTGAACTACTGTATATTTTTCTATATTTATTTATTCTAGATGTCTCTTTTCGACTTACAGAAAATACTTTTTAATAGATAACAAACACCTGTCGTAATCAGTAGTCTAGTCTAGTAAGTGTGTCCGGCCAGAGTATGAATGCGAGTAGTGCGTGAGTTGACGAACGCTACAGTTGCAGGGCCGGGCAGAGCGGCTGGCTGGGCTATGCTGGAGGGGGGGGGGTGAGGGTGCGCTACGCGGCTGGAGGAGGGGACCGGAGCGTGAGAGAAATAATGATAATATCTTTAAAAAATGATTCCGATACAACCATTTGACCGAGTTAATATCTGAAAACGGCAAAATTCTTTTGAAATTTGTATTTACAAAATGACTACCTGCGATTTAAACAAAATATTACAGCAAAAAAAATCTGTATAAAACTTTTTTATAAATAAATTTAAAAAAAAAACATCACAATAGCGTGAATGTTTGATTCATATCATTTACAAAATAACTTACAAAACAAAAATCGGATAATAATTACGGAAATTATTCGTAGTACAAATTTGCCGCAGAGGTGCTGCCATCTATCGGGCCAAAAACACAACTTTTTCAGGGATGTTTAGCCTTAAATGAACACAAGAATAAGTAAAACAGCCTTTAAGTAAAACATACAGTGGGCACATACTATGAGTGTATCTGACCTAATGGGCAAGTTATCCCTTCTACTTCTCCCTCAACCCTGAATAATTTTTATACTTTACAGACTTTTGAATAAAGGTACCAAAAATGTTCAGTAAAAAATTCAACTCTCTAATATTTATAGAAACAAAATGGAGGTTAAAAGAAAAACCCAATTTCTATTCATCTGTACAATCTTTCAAGCCAAAGAGCTATTATAAATAGCGATGGGGTGTTATTTAACATAACAGTCTAAATAACAGTGTTATCACGCGACAACAGTCACCGCCGCAACACTATTGCCGAAAACTCCCTGTTATTTTAATAACAGGCACATACGTCATGAGTGTTATCAAACTGCTATCATACTGTTATCGAAAACTGCTTTTGAATATTGTTATCAAACTGTTGCCATACGAATGTATGTGGAGATTCTCCCTGTTATTTTAATAACAGGCACATACGTCATGAGTGTTATCAAACTGCTTTCATACTGTTATCGAAAACTGCTTTCGAATATTGTTATCAAACTGTTGCCATACGAATGTATGATGAGATTCTCCCTGTTAATTTAATAACAGGCACATACGTCATGAGTGTTATCAAACTGCTATCATACTTTTATCGAAAACTGCTTTCGAATATTGCTATCAAACTGTTGCCAGTATGTCTTTGTCATACGATTCATTTTCTTAATGCTTAGGTGGGAGGGTAGGTTGGGAAAAGAGCGGATGTATAAAACCTAAATTAATATTGTTTTGTAAACTTTGACTAAATATTAGACTTGACTAAATGTATATAATTTTTACTCTTATGAAGTTTTTTAATTTAATACATCAGTATCTTTGTGCAAGTGCGTGTGTGTAGCAGTGTAGGCTAATTATCAATCAAATTTGATTGATTATAATATGAACTTTACCCGTTTTTTTTTTTTGTAAATATCTATTTTATTTTATAATGACTGCCTTTCATTTAATATATTTTTGTATAGTAATTGTTACAAATGTTTCACTATACATTGAAATTTATATTTAATTTAAATCAATTTCTGATATTTTTTAATTAGTAAGTTTTCTTAATATGTTATATCGAGTAATCATTTATGTTTGTTGTATGAATGCTATATAAATGCGGGTTTATATAAATATGTGTATGTATGTTTATATCTGTAAAAAGATTTGAGAAGTTACTTATTTTTAGTTAAAGACAGTTTTTACCTTATTATAATTTTAGTTTATTTTGTTTCATTTTATGTCAGCGGTATTTTTTATCTATTGAGAGTACATTCTAAACTTTTTTCTTCTGCAGGAATTCCCAATACAAGGTTTGCCTAAGGGATTCCTATTTATTTCTAAAATATTAAATAAATAACATAATTTAAAAATGTATTTTATTATTACAGTATTTTATTTGGTACTAATTTTGTTAAAAATTAATAAATCATTATTCTCAAACAGTTTAAAAATAATATTTAAAAAATTTTGTTTTCTTTCTAAACATATAAATCATTTTGTCAGAAACAAATATAAATTTTAAACGTTTATTACGACTTTACAATAACTGTAAAGTAAAAGGCAGTTTGACAACAGTTGAAAAACGAAGTATGTTCATAGCATCTACACTTTTGCTCAACAATGACATTCCAGTCAATAACACTGTTATTAAAATAACAGGATGCCGGCCGCAACCTGTTATCGCTATACTGTTATACGTTATAACACTGTTATCGGAAAACAACGACATTGCCCATCTCTAATTATAAATCAATCTAACTAAATTATGTTTACCTAAGAATAGAAATTCTAATTGTCATTTTTAGAAACATTACATATGATAATTAAACATCTATGTTACTTCATGGAGAATGACGTCTAAGAGGATACTATTCTTAAAAAAAAATAGATATATACGTTTGATGTAGGAATAAAAATAATAAAAAAGCGTGTAGAATATAAAAAGCCCGTGGCCTTGATATTTTATTTAAATATATTATCATAATAAGGTATTCAACTTCCAAAGTACCTAAGCCAAAGTTGTTCAGCCCCAAGTTGGCACACCATTTTTGCAACAGATTGCCCAAGAGAATAAATATAGATCAGTGGCGTAAATAAGGGGGGTGATCAGGGTGATCAATCACCCCCCAAAGGGAAAAGACTAATAATAATATTTAGAAAAAATAAAACATTTTTAAAAATAAAATCTAAAAGTTTTAAAATACTGCTGTTTTAACATATACCGTTAACCCTAAAACGGCAACATTAGTAAAAATGGATTTTTTGGAGTTTGCAAAAAAAATTCAAAAATTCGCCAAAAATAGTAAATATACTCCAATCCCAAAGTGTTCCTTACCTTTTTTGTAAAGAAAGGTTCAAAGAATTTATGTATGCCAGTAGTAAAAAAATTATAGGCTACATATAAAATTTACAAAGTTATTAGCTCAAGAAACAAATAATGTTCAGTTACGAAAAATAAAAGTTCAACTTTAGGCCTACATATCAAGTAGTAAACATTTTTTGTAATTTTTTCATAAGGATAAAAAAGTTTTGTAATTTAATTCTAAATAGAACTGTATCAATTTCAAATTTCTTATTTTGAAAACGCCATTTTTTATGTTCCTACTACAAGACTGCTATCAAAACTATCCCAAGTTTGAATCATAATTTATTAATATTTGCCCAAAAATGAAATATTATTATAGCAAAGTGTAGAGAATAAATCAAAGAATTTAACTGTATACTTGTAAATTATCTTTTCATAAAATTGTTTGACTTAGAATTAGTTCAGTAACAAAAGTGAGAACAAATAGAGAAACCTCCCATCCATACATGCAATACAACCACGCGCGTAACAAATGCTAGTCTACGCATGTTATAAAAGTCCGTAAGGTTTGAAATTCAACCGTCAGATAAGAACGTCAAAACGCTGACTTTCCCACGGCCCTACAAACAAACTTTTCTAGCAAAACATATTTGGTTCACACAAAATGTTAGTTTCAAGCATTCTCTATAAAGACATATCAAATGTTATCATATCAAGTTGGGGAATCCCTCGGTAGTGTCTCCTTCCAGGTTAATCACCCCCCAAATTAAAATCCTATTTACGCCACTGATATAGATTACTGTCTCATGGCCCCCGTTTGCATGATAGCCTAAACCAGTTTATGCGTTAGCCGATCATAATTTATTTATGCGTAACACAAGGGAAAGATTCACCGGCACTCGCTAGACTACGTCGCTCAGCGTCTCTCTGCATAAGAATGGTGACTTCAGCCCTTTGCCTTGTGGGACTTGCGATGCCGTCTGCTGATTGGTCGAGCAACTCTGTGAAGCGGGAAGACTGTACACGGACCACACTGGTACCGATTCTCACCGCTTTGTGATGCGCATAGAGTTACTCGTTATTGTCAAACCCTGATCTCGAGCGCATCACAAAGTTAGACTTAATATAAATAAAAATACTAAATTTAGAGACTGATATTAAGTTTGATAGATAACTCAATTAATAAAAATCGTTTAGATTGCTTCTAAAAGATCTTAAACGCATGGTAGTTACCAGTTTTTGTACATTCTTTACACAGTCCATTTTGCATCTGAGAAAAAAGTGATCTCCAAACAACATTATTTACAATGTTGCAATACTTTTGCTTAAACACTTGTTATTTATAATGATAAAGTTTTTTAAAATAAAAGGCTACATTTTATTTTATTTATTTAAAGGCTGAACGGTTATCATCGCCTTACCTAATACCCCTCTCTTACTTATTTTTTGTGTAATTAACTTACACCAGACTAGCTCCAAACCTGGAGAGTATTAGAAGTAGGGAGCTCTCACAAGAAATACAGTAAAGTCACGGTAATTCAAGTTGTGATAATTTGAGGTTCCGTGTAATTCGAACCGCAAATATAATATAAAAAAATACCATAGAAACAAACTTTTCCCGCCACTGCCGTATTTCCCAACCGTATCTTACAAGGTCCCACTAATCTTCTAATCCGAGGTCGACGGCAGAGTTTGTACGGTGCGAGTGAAGCGAATCTCATAACCCGAGGTTGCAAGGTCGAGGTACAAACTACAAGGAAATTTTTACTTCATGCTAGTTAGAGCAATAAAGACTGGGAATGGAATAACTCACAAACATAAAGAGCCAAAGGCTGCAATTTAACTGTTTAAACAGCCTCGGATCAACCGGTCTATCCCAAGGAACAACAGAGTCAAATATATTAACTTGCCGAAGTCTCAAACATTGATTGTTTGATGCACATTTCCTAGGAAATAAAGCGGCATGACGCAACATTAGGTGTGCGGCAGGGGAACAGGGGAGTATTGTAGCAGGGGAACAGGGGAGGAAGGGAGTAAAAAGGAAACAAAGGATGCCGCTTTGTCAATTGATTCAAAGAAAAAATACAGTTGCCGCGGAAGCAAGAGGGGAATCAAAAATCTTGCTTCCGCGGCAACTGTATTTTTTCTTAGAATCAATTAACAAAGCAGCATCCTTTGTTTCTCTTTCTTCATCTGTTGCTTTGTCGGAGCCTTTACTGAATTTCGTGATAACAAAAGATTACAGTATATGTAAATTAAGTTTTCAAAGTTTATGTAAGTTCAAATGTTTAATTTTTTGGTGTTTGTTTACTTATGTGTGTACAGAACATACAATAAAATGAGTTGCAATAATGTCTTATTTGCTTGGTTATTTATGGAATATGTATTGTAGGTTATTTTTGAACAAACATCTGTTTTTTACGGGAACCTCGGATCAACCGGCCAAACTAGTAACCAGCCAGGGTCTCTGTCCCGACCAGACCGGTTAAGAGGGTTTCTACTGTAAATGATTTTGACACCTTGCTAACTAAGCTACCTTTGGTTTCCCAAGTAGGTGTAAGTGAAATGTGAAACACAGTTTTCCCGTTTTAATAAAAAATAATTAATATTGAATGAAAATGTTAAGATTGTATGTTTCCTAAATAATGGTTATTTGTAATAGTATTTCAATTCTGGTTCTTAAATAAGTTGATTCAAATTTATGGAAGGTGCTTTATTCATATATTTGTTGTGTAAAGTATCAATCTTGTTTTTTTTTATAATCAATCAATGCATGAGTAATTACAAGTGCTCACAAGTAGTAATTATACACTTGATTGTTTGAGCTAGTTATAAGTATATGTTTTCGGTAAGGTATAATACATTTGACACAACTGGAATTCAATTTTAATCTGTCTAAATACCTTAAGTTCTGTTATACATTTTTGGAATACCTTAACATTTAACAATTATGGTTATTGATTGATTCAATAAAAGCATGAATTCTTCAATTAAATGTCAACTGTAAACATATGCATGTATAAAAAGCAAAAGATAAATTTGAAACTTATAGACTAACTTCATTTCAAACTCGCAAATGATAATTAATTGAATTTAGCTATCAAACTGAACTTTGGATGTCTTTTCAAGGCCTACTTTATTATCTCCAATTCATATCAAATTAAAATAAGATCAGGCAATTAATGTAATGTTTGTAGTTTTAATAAGGAAAGTTCAAAGTTTGTTAACATATTCTGTAGGATAGTATATCTCTCTATTATATACAAAAATCCTGCCATCATACAAAAGCTCTGGATCATCTGCACATGCGTCAGGATCCAGGACACATACCCACCACTTTACCCCCATCTAAATGTCTGTAATCTAATCAATCATTTCTGTGAAACTATCAGAGTATACAGTAATATGTTTGCATTCACCACGAGTGTGAATTTTATACATGAAAGATCAATGTAATAATAATAAAACTGTATCATATTTATAACTACACCATGGATTACTTAAGAATTAATAACAACAATAACATAATTTAGGATTTAAAAAAGAGTCTTTTCAGTTTTCATTTATTGAATCAGATTTGCGTAATCGAAAGAAAGGGCAAAGAAGGTGCACCCAAAAACTTTGGCCTAGGGCATAACAAAACGTAAATCCAGCTCTGTGTTTCTTGTGTTCCTATTGCTCTTGGAATTATTGAATGCAACTTATCAAACAAGTCATACAAAATATTATTTTATTTTATGCCTCCATCACGCGATAGCAAACCTGCAGAGCTTGCAAGTTGTAATCAATATATTTTATTCAAGTTGTTCCTCTTCAGATCATCAAAAATTTATTTATACAACCTTTTGATACTTTAACTACTTAATTCCATACATTTACATTACTCGTTATGATAAAAAAATGCCGAACACAAATCTAAACTTAATTTGCATTAGCAATCATTGTTTTAATGCCAATAACTCTTGGAAATAGCCAATTCCAATGACTTGATTCGAACTGTCACACTCTAGCACGCTAAAAGTGTTCAAACTTTAAACAATTAAAAGCAATCTATGCTTACTAATCTTGTTTCTAATATTCATTATGATAAATGGAAGGTAAAAATAAAATAAATTATTTTATAAGAAACCTATTTTATTTACAAAATGTGTATTTTGCCTCTCCTGCATATTCTGCTTGTTGAGGTTTGTTCTGAAAGGACAAATAAATGTTTACTAACAGAAAGTTGACAGCAATAAATCTTGATATTTCATTAGCTAGATACTATAAACTATACTTACTTGGAGTGCTGATGCAATGTTGACAAGGTGTTACAAGTTTTGCATTCTGTATCCTATGCGTCATCAATATTGCTCCAAACACAGCGTATCCAATAGAAGCACCAAACAAAACTGATAGAGCTATGTATGAATTGTATGTCATTACCACTAACATGATAATATAGCCTGAAATTATCTGTATCATGTAGAGCACAACTTCTGCAAGAAACCAACTGAATCTCCTGAACATACAAAATATTTAGTTTAAAAAATCAAACATTTTTGGTATAATAGTGCAAATCAACCATTTATATACAGACATATTTTTTATTGCTCAAAATACTTTCAGAAAGAACAGATGCAGCGTCATTTACATCACTATAACTAATTTGATAAATAAATAATAAGTTGACAAGATTCATTCTTCATAATTCATAGAGGATTACTTAAATATTCATCTATGCAAATAATAAACTTTGTTTATAATTTGCTCCTTAACAATATGTTTTAAACAAGCAAGACCGAGGGTCTTAAACATTTGTGGCAAACAGTTATGCAATTTTACTCCTACAATTTACTCCACAATATACTGTGGACTATTTTCATACAGCTTTAGCCGATGGCATGGAAATCTGTAACTTTCTTTAGCTCTAGTACTATAACAATGCCCAAAACCGTTTTTCACAAAGCCTGCTTTATTTTTGTGGGCCCGGACCAAAGTTTAATAAATTTATAGTCCTGGCAACGTAAGTACGTTACAATCTCTAAAAAAGACCCTACAAATTCCTTCTCATCCTATCCCAGTAAAAGGTCTTAGAGTTGTTTTCAAGTATAAATACCTTCTGTGTACAAACAGCACTCCCCCACACCACAATACCATACCTTAGCACAGATTCAATATATGCAAGGCAAACCACCAAACCAGCCAGCAAGTTTCTCAAAATCGAAAAAGCATTATAAACCATTGATCTCAACATCCCCTTTATTTTATCTGAATGGTATTTCCACGTTAAAACACTAATCAACATATATACCCAAGAATTTGAGACAATTTACAGAATTCTGAATTTTTTTCCCAATACTATTTGCTTTAAAATGGATTATTTCCGTTTTGTCTGGATTAAGAAGAAGTCCATTTTCTGTAAACAAAAAATCTAAGAATTCTAGTGATTCAGCCATTCAATAATTTAAATTTTCAAAACAATTCTAATTGATAACTTCTGAGGTATCATCTGCAAATAATATTAATTCTAAATTTGTTGCTGGTGAAAGATTATGTATATAAATTAAAAACAACAATGGTCCCAGTATGGATACCTGTGGTACCCCAAACTTTACACGATCCCATTTAGAAAGATATCTTTCATTTCCCCTGTACAAAATTAAGTCCTTTGACTTCGATTCTTTAAATAAGATTTTATTAAAGATAAAAATTTGTCATTAATACCACATTTCTTAATTTTCTCAAGCAGTAGAGAATGATCCATAAACTCAAATGCCTTGAACAGATCACCAAAAATACCAACTGTACAAATTGACCTATCCAGGGCACCTGCAATCTCATTTACAAAATGTATGAGGGCATCCCCATTACCCAATCCTGTTCTAAATCCAATATTACTTTTTCAAATATTCGACAAGACCAACACAGGACGATAATTACTTAATTTAGATGTATCACCTTACTTAAAAATTGGTGTCACTTCCGCTAATTTAAGTTTTTCAGAGAAAATACCTGTTTCTAGACTTTGATTAACTATAGCAGTAAGAGGACCAGCTATTAAATCTACAGATTCCTTTATTAATTTAGTTAGAATCTCGTCTCAACCAATTGCTCTTTTATTTTTAGCGAGTCAATTATTTTACGGATTTTCATCTCATTTACAGGGTCTAATTTACAGCCGGAGTTTATAACTTTTTTTCCTAAAACTCCATGCAAATAACGTGCACTCACTTTAGGCAGTTTCAAATTTAATGCAATGTTTGTATAATAATCATTAAATTTATCAGCTACAATCTTTGGACATTCTTTGGATATTATGGACATCAGATAATGTAGGCCTATTTACAATGAAATCCAATAAAAAATATTCACTAAAGTTTAAATATTAAATTTTATACATCACACTTATGTTTAACCTAAAGTTGTTCAAATATTTTTTGGTTTTACTTATATTTACTTAAATAAGATTTAACAATATCTCAAACAGTATCATGTACAGCCTAATTTTATTAAGATACTAAATGAATCACCTGAAACCAATTTGTCTTTCCTGCAAAAATTAAGAAATGTATCACAAATATTAAAATGTTAAGTATCTATTACTTAGTTTACCCTATTATGCAGCATTAATGCTTCTCTAATTTCTAATTTGTTACTCAATCTTTTTATACCTATACTTTTATTGATACTTATAAAATAGTTTTCATTTTTTTATGGTTTATTTATTATGTTTAGCATTTGACTACCCTTTTTAGAAAGCTGGTCTGGTCAAAATAGTTAAACACCACAAACTCCAAGGTAGCCAAACATCTGGATCTCAATTAAATAAACCCTGGAAGCACGGTTTCCATAACAGGTCTCCATACTTAATACCTTGTACATGCAATTAGTTTACTTTCATCAAAAACCCTCTGAGTTCGGTTTGGTTTCAAGTGAGCCGCCTACAGAAACAAATTCTACATAGTAATGTGATCCAGTTTGTACTTGTAGGCCATGTACTGTGAATAGCTATAAAACACCAGGTGAACAGAACAACTAATGTGGTTTTGATTTGTTTATTTCGGCAAGGTCTAAAATGTAAATCAAGAATTTTCCTTAAAGATTGGTACAGTGGTTAAAGAGAAGGATATTAAGAGGGCACTGCACTCAGCCAGCCAGCCAGCCGCTTTGGGTTGGCTTTTAACATAGGAACATAGTTTAAATCGACGTTATATGATGAATAACACTTTAAATAAAGTAAAACTTCACTATCAAATCATATAATTACATATTTAATTGCTTATAAACCTCTTAAAAAATAATTATTTCTATAAATTAATTTTTTATTATTAAAAGAAAGAAATAAGTTTTCCATAAGAGGAAGGCTAAATTTTACTGATGTTTGATTAGAAATAAAAGTTCACTATGACTATCGATATTGTAAAAAATTATACAGTTTTAAAGTACGTTTCTTTAATAAAGTTTCGGCAGAGATAAAAAAGTAGTTTTCATCCAAAATGTATTTAAAAAAACTGATTTTCCAGTACCTTACATTATCAATCACGATAGCGATGTGCAAGGAGTTCGCCGTGTTTCCAATAAAGCGCAGTAGTGTTGTGCCGATGCGCAGAAGATTTTCTTTCTTCTTGCGCATCTACTGTGAATTATTCGATGTTGTTTTGTTTCGTCACTTGCCTTATTATCTCAACTCGAAAACGGGTTCAATGTTATTGCAGAAGTTTAATCCAGTCTTCAACGCGTGCGTGTGAGCTACCCTTCTTTCAACCGCACTCCGAGTTTGATAATAATAGGCCTATAATCTATATATATAAAAGCGAAATACCACTCACTCACTCATCACGATTTCTCAAAAACTACCGAACGGATTGGAATTAAATTTGGTATGTAGCTTCCTCTAGTGCCATAAGTGTTTACTAAAAAAGGGTTTTAAAAAATTCGAAATTTTAGGGGGGGTTTGGGGAGATCAAAGTTATTAAATACCGATTTCTTCAAAACTACCGAACGGATTGGAATGAAATTTGGTATGTAGCTTCCTCTAGGGCAATAAGTTGTTCACTAAAAAAGGGTTTTAAAAAATTGGAAATTTTAGGGGGGTTTGGGGGGTAAAAATGACTAAATCACGATTTCTCCAAAATTACCGAACAGATTGGAATGAAATTTGGTATGTAGCTTCCTCTATGGCCATAGGTGCTTACTAAGAAAGGGTATGAAAAATTCCGAAATTTTAGGAGGGGTTTGGGGGGTCAAAGTTACTAAAATCATAATTTCAGATATTTTATTATTATGACAATAGCGCTTTTATAATTTAAGATCTATATATATAAAAGCCCAATACCACTCACTGACTGAACACTTCAAAAGAATACAATTACGTTAAAAATACTGAAAATACCAACCACCACGGGCAACGCTGTACGGGTCAGCTAGTATGTTTATATTGTTTTACTTGGTTTTGTAAAAATACTTTTATAGAATTTGTTGAAACTTAGGGGTCTGCGGTAGTGATTTTTTGGTTCGGGTTGGGTAGTGAAATATTTCACCCGAGTCTGGTCGGGTAGTAAACGAAAACTCGAAGCAAGTGATTATGTTATATTTAGTAAATCAATTTTTTCCTCTGAATTTAGCACTTATCTCAGAATTCATAAATATTATATCACTACTGTATGGCTAGGCCTACTTAGTATGTTATTAGGCTACTAAAAACGTGAAATTAGGCTAATTGAAATATTTTTTCTATCCCTAAAAATACTGATTGCTGATTTGGATTTATTTTCCGTTCGATTTGTATTGGTATTTTTCTCATGATCGCTAACTGTTACAAAACTCAAATTTTTCCCCATTGATAAACCACTACCAGAGGATAATTTTTACAAAAGTCCCCAAAAATCCTCCTGGAGCCTTTCCCCTACCCCCCTCAAAGAATGAAAATGTCAATAACTGCGGAAACCCCTAAATCTACGGTACTAGACTAATAATGGGATCAATTTGAATGTTTTTTTGTTGTGTTCGTTATAACATAGGCTACAATAATGGTCCTCTTTATTTTTACGGTAAACCTAATAGTTTTTTTATAAATAAATGTAAATGCCCGGAAAAACAATTTTTTTACCCTAAAACTATGTATTTTTGCAAATAGACTTTTTGGATGTCACATTACAGGAAAAAACCACGAATAAAAGTAGTAGATTATTTAATTTAATGATGTAAAGGTTTGTATATTTTTGTGCGTGCTGGCGCAGTAGAGGGGGAATCAGCAATTTTTGGCTGCGATTACGGGCGGCCGACTGACGGGCGGGCGACTATTAGCCCACTCAATAAATGTTTTCTGTCGAAACTAATTAGTGAAAAGCTGATTTTTCATGGATGTTAGTTGATTATTTAAGGAATATTTTCTGAACATTCCCCACCCCTCCCCCTCTTGCTATCCCCTACTCCTTTAAAATTCACTTTTGAAAGACTTCTTTATTTAGTTTATTTTGTCAATATCTAAGAGATAAACAGCTACAGAGTCATATTTATTTCGTTATTGTAAACCTTAAAATATTCTCTATCAAAAATGTTCATAGCGTTTAAGCTATAAATAATTATTTTCCGTGTATTTTTAAATTTAATGTTAAAGTTTTAACTTAACTATTACAATAAATACATGTTTACCTATTTTTTATTGATATGAGACAAGTTATAAAAAAAATTTCAAATAAAAATTGTAGGGTATTTTGCAATCTTTAAAATTATATAAGTTTTATAAATGTTAAGTGCAGCCAGTTGACATAATCGGCCTGACAAAGGGAGACGGTGCATGGCGTACAAGTCCTCACGGGTCGGATCAGTGGTCAATCTGCAGCAAAGGCCTATTGTTTTGACTTTTATAGCTGGTCTAATAATTATGAGTATTACGATGGTAAAATTGACTTAAACGTGTATTTTTTTATGTTTTATTTTTTTGGGGTATTTTTGTTGCATTGATAAACACACAATATGATTTCTTTTAGCCCAGTCAATAACGAGAACATATAGGACTTTGTTGGAAAAAATTACTGAAAAGCTGGAGCTTTGTTTATACAATAGGTTTAGCGTTCCCAAGGCTCAGTGTTGTTAGTGTTTCCTGTTTTACTTTTTATATAATGTGCTGTTAGAAGTTGAAAAAAAAGCCAGGAAGGCAAAAAACGGCCAAAAGAGGACTGGAAGATGTGGAAAAAGAAGAAGAACCCTCCTATGGAGCTGGGCTTTTTTTAAATAATCAAGTAAGGTTAACAACAGTATTTTACATGGTCTTTGGCTTCTTTTCTTGTTTTCCGAAATTGTGGTTTTTTAGACTTATTGTACACTTTTTTCCACAATTATGAACCGATTTTCATAACTTTTTTGTGTGTTCCTGATAATCTAAAAAATAAAAATAGGAACCAATTTCCATGAGAAAAAAAACTTTTTGATTTAAAAAAATATTGGGTGTTAAGAATAATTTTATACAATATTTTGAAAAGTTGTACATAAAACCCATTTTTGCTAAAATTGTTGTTTTGCTTCTTATTATTGTAGATAATGATGTATTAAATTATGGAAAAAAAACTCAAGTTGATAGACTAATATTTGTAAAAG
>JAGFPH010000177.1:614457-627359 GCA_018207615.1 Philaenus spumarius | reverse complement strand
TATACAGGGAGTAACAAACCATCTATATATAGAGGGAGGAACAAACCGTCTGTATATACAGGGAGTACTTAACAAACCATCTATATATAGAGGGAGTAACAAACCATCTGTATTGATGTATATGTATATACAGGGAGTAACATACCACCTGTATGTATAGGGATCAAACAAGTCAGCTTACACTCTTGGTTTCAACTGAAACCCCATTATTTCTCACCAAAAGAACATACAAAAAATATATTTTTTCAAATCAAAATTTGGGAAGAGTTTTGAAGAAATTTCAAATGTAAACATAGGCCTAGTGTTACATAATTTGCAATTCATTTAAAAGTAAACATTTTGTAAAGTTTTGATTTATTTCGTCCTGTTTCAAGATATCGGCTCTAAACGCACAACATTTTATATTTTTTGTTTATTACCACTGAACAGTTTGACCAAACATTGCCAATGATATACTCTTTTAAACAGTGTTCAATTTGGGCACTCTTCCAACAAGATTTCTCAGACTTTTCAGATTTTACATGGGTTAAGGCAGACTAGGGAATACAAAATTACCCTCGTCTTTCACTGGGGAAGATTTTCCAGATATTTTGTTTACATCCGTAATAATTCCACAAACTTCCCTGGTTCTTCAGAATGCGTATACCCTGATTTTGTAAGACACTTTTTTTGTTAAAAAATAGAAGCAGAACCGATAACATAAATTAATTTACATTAGTTATTATATATCAACCTATGTTTAATTTTTAATTTCTTCAAAAATGTGCCTTCTTTTGGAGTATTGGGATTTGAAAAAAATGCCTTTTGGTTCGGTCCACAGGCACAGCTAGAGTTCAAAGTTTCAATAAACTAAGCACTAAACAAATTTATTCTGCTAAGTGTTGCAATTATTAAACAAACATTTCCAGGAATGTAATGAAGTTCCTTGCTATGGGAGCCATTGACAACACCAATACAGGGTCGGTAGTCGAAGTTGTGGATTTGAGGATCTCGTGTGCAGATGGATCAAGACCTGATTGATCAGGGTATAGTTTAAAGTCCTCTCTGCATACTGAAACTGTGAATGTTTGAGTGGTGTGAGGATATCCCCTCTTCTTTCTTTGTGGTTGATGATCTCAGAATATTCAACAACACTGTATAAAAATGTGCTAAGAACTATGCTGATTATTTTATCATACTAGTTGTGGGCAAATTTGTATTGACTGTGTCAGAACTGCTTGAACTGGCACTTGGGACTGTGGAGAAGTGTTGTGTGAGAAAATTACTAATAATCAGTCCGAGCAAGACTTTAGCCTTTCCATTCATTAGAAGAGTTAATTTAGAGAGCTTTGGTCCTTTAATCTTTTGAGGTAGTGAAATTACTATAGTAACACCGGTTCAGTACCTGGGGTTCATTCTGGATCAGAGACTTATCTTAGGTGCATAAATAATTGATAGGGGTAGCTGCTCATAGCAAGGGTGCACATGGATGATGAAGAATACCTCATGCTTTGTGCACTTCAGTGGTAAGACCTACCATGACATACAGTGCCATTGTGTAATGGACAAGAATAGAAGAAACAAGGGAGAGTGCTTAGCTCTTTCAATGTGATGGACTCTGGATGCACAACCCAGGGTAACAACATTGGTTGCAAAAGATTATACTTTGGACATGATCTCAGATCTTTTGAGAAAACAGTCCTTTTTGAAACTATTTTGAAAGTAATACTAAACTGCAAGAATGGTTTGGTTCGAGGGAGGAGACCAAGTGTGAACTGGATTGGTAAACGGACGGCTCTAAAAGAGAGGTGGTACAGGAGAAAGAACTTCTGGAGGCTACCCTAGACAGGAATGTGTCCTGCCAATGGGGAAGCACTTAATAGTATTCCAAACACAAATTACAGCTGTATTGGAATGTGTTAGAGTAAATGTTAGACTCTAACATAAGAATAAAGACATATATATACTCAGACAGCCTTGAACTCTTGATTCAGGTCGAAGCTATTCTGGGAATGCATCAAGACCACATCACCACGGTTCTCAATATAACCTTCTGCTTTGTTTGGTACCTTGACATGGGGTTGAGTGTGCAGATTAGGGTGGTTCGAAAAAAACATTTTTCCGATATCGAAATCCCATTACCACTCAAAAGTTGCAGTTTGTTACGCTAAATTCGGGAAAAATAATTAAAAAATTCTAGATTGTCATCTTTAGTTTGCGCATGTAGCTTAAAGTTTGAAATTTTTTTTAAATTTTAAATTGTTTAAAATTTATTTTTTACATTTTTCTTTACCCAACAGTAATAAAATAACAGTATGTAACATATTTTGTTTATAAAAAATTTGTTTTATCACTTTTTTGTAACATCTTTAGTTTACGCACAAGCCCTAAATTGGTTTTAAAATGGCTAATTTGGACATTTTTATCAATGTTTTTAATATCCTTAAATTGACATTATAACTGAAATACCTGGATTCGAATAAACTCTTTCTATCTTCTTTTATCGTGAACGGATTGCAGAACAAGTTTTTTTTCTTATTAAAACATCATAAACTTGCGTGCAGCTCTTAGCTCGTTTCAAAGAAAATGAAACTACCCAGAACTTACTACGGTGAGGTGGCTGCACTTCGAGTTCCATCCATCCAAGTGTAGGTTTGTTTTTGTAAAATATTTACATATTGTTTGAAGTAGTACTTAATCAGGACTAAAATAGCCCAACAATGTGAGCGTGAATTTAACTTATGATCTTCAGGCATTGTTTTGAATTCCCTTTTCAAGTTAAACGATGGCATAACTGATCTTGAGAGCATTGTTGTTCTTATGAAACCATCTCTATTTTCTACCCCTCTAACTTTTGTTCAAGACTCTGTTACCAGTTTTACTATTCTTTCCACACTTTGCGTATGGCAAGAAAATTTCATCATGTCAAACTCCGGCAAAACATCAGTACCAATTAGTTGTGCAAAGCTTTCATTTGACACATGGTGCATTGCTGGAAGAAGTGAATGATTTGCACTGAGACCAGTCAATCAGTTCAATGTAATCTGAAGCATCAAAATTGATGGTCGGAGGTTTAAATGTACGCACTGAATTCCCTTTTGGCTCTTGCTTTCTAGCTTTTAGCAATCTTCGAAAAGCTAACTGCCGTACATAGATTCTTTCATCTACCACCATTGATTTTAACAAATTTTCCGGATGAAAAAAAAAGCATTCCTCTGAATCACAGGATCAATGATTTTCTTTACACTATCGGGTAGCTGTCTTGACGACTGAAGATGTGAACGTGTCCAAACTTAACTGATGGATGCCTTTTGATTTCAAACCAAACTGGCGCTTATACTTTCATAATGTAGTTGACAAGCATCTTAAGTTCCTCGGAAGGTGTTACTTCAGATATGTATAGTCTTAGTATCCTATTTGCACATGTCAACCACCTAGAATGACTAAGAGGACCAGGATTTTTCACAGCGAGATCTGAAGGACACTCTTCTGTCTTCACTGCTTGATAAAATGTCAAGTAAGTTTTTTTGAGCCTTGCTTAAGTCAGTTTTGGTTATGTTAATATCTTTACCAGTGATTATTTTGAAACTAGCAACCGGGCGTTTTTCACAGTCAAATAAAAGTTTGCCAATTTTTTCTGAGAAACTTGTTGGCCCTGAAGTCTTACCATCTAAACTTTCAAATAAATGTCTGAACGGAAGTTCATTGAAGTGAAGCAAGCATATGAACTATTGCACTGGGCGGCCAAGTTTAATCTCAAGATTACGTATAGCACCGTTTTTCAAACTAGTATTTGTTGCTGTTCCGTAACATCCGATACCCACAAGCTCATCATGGTCAAAGTTCTTGTCTTACTTTCTAAAAAGCACCAAATGGTTGTAGCTATTTCAATTCCAGTGCCACCTCGTGGTGTCAAATGGCCTATGTATTGTCCACCAGACTCTTGTACTAAACTTATACTCGTATGCTCTTCCTTCTTCAGTCTCCTATATATTTTATTATCAATTCTCTCTTGAAAATAAGTTAGTGTTATCTTTCCTGCCGTCAAAATATACCCCATATATCTGAACACTGTTATGTTCGGTTTGTAAGGACTCTCGAACTTTATGTTTTCATGTCTGATCTTGCTCTTGTCTATTACAAGCGATAAATCTCCTTCATTGGTTAGTCCAAGGTCTTGTAAAACACTTGAAGCCATAGCGGCTGTGGCTCTATCTCATATCACTCATCAATGCTGTTCAGGAAGTTTAATTCACATTTGAGATGTTGATGGTAAACAACTGTCACAATTTTCTTCGTGCTTCTTAAGTAAAGTGTCTTGTGGAAATTCAACTGTATTATCTGTTTTACTAGAATTAACATCATGTTAATGTAATTTCTTTTCTTCTTGTATAGAAATATGCAAACATTGAAAATGTCTTCAACACACCTATAGTCTCATATTTACTATTTAAGTATAGTTACAAAATTTTAAACAACCAATTACGGTACGAAGAGCTGATTTTAGTATCGTAAAAAATTCCAAATTAGCCTTTTTTAAACCAATTTAGGGCTTGTGCGCGAACTAAAGATGTTACAAAAAAGTGTAAAACAAATTTTTTATAAACAAAATATGTTGCATACTGTTATTTTATTACTGTTGGGTAAAGAAAAATGTAAAAAATAAATTTTAAACAATTTAAAATTTTAACAAAAAAAAATTTTCAAACTTTAAGCTACATGCGCGAACTAAAGATGACAATCTAGATTTTTTAAATTATTTTTCCCGAATTTAGGGTAACAATCTGCAACTTTTGAGTGGTAATGGGATTTCGATATCGTAAAAACGTTTTTTTCGAACCACCCTAATGCAGATGAGCTGGAAAACAAAGTGTCAGCTACTGAATTAGCAGGACCTAAAACCATTGACATTGATGCAGGCTGTCTGCGATTATTTAAGACAAGAGTGGGAAAAGAGACGGAGGAACAAAGTAAACTTTTACTTCTTGGTCCCTCTTGGCAGGTCGCATCTGACATTCTTATGCCGAGCAGATGCAGTATCAAAAAGGTGGTTACAGGACATGGCCTCTTGAGGAAACACATGACAAGAGTGGGCATTTTCACTGACAAGAATGGGGAGAACCCATATGCAGGTAATGTGACCTGCATGAGAAAAATGCAAACCCCTGATTTATGAGTGTGCGAGGTTTGGACAGGTGATCTATGAAACCTCTAAAAACCTGACAAATAAAAACACAACCTTTTAAAAAAGGTCCTTGACAAGGAAGACTTAAGGATATAATATCCTTTATATATGAGATAACAATATTAAGGCTTTATATTGTTGTTGAGGCTAACATGCAGAGGATGTCCTCTTTAGAAGGGTTGGAGTTATAAAAAATGTTTGAATACAATAATAATATGTAGAAAGTTTATGAAACTGAACGGATTTGATACTGTGAGTAATGAATATTTCATTCTTCAACCACTATTTTTATTAATCCTTGAGCTGATTGGTGTTATCAAAAAACTTTTCAGACATTTTATTTATTGGGACTAGTTTTAGAGGGTATAATATCATTTTGCCCGGCTTACAAGCGTAGATAGATTTCAAAGCTTATCCCATTTACTCCTGTAAATTAAACATTAAACAAATTTATTGATCCCTTGCGCTAAGGTTTGCAGCTATAAAAAAGTTGAAGACAAAATATATTATCATAATTATGAGATTTACAACAAAAAGAGAGTGAATAATTTTTGTTCTGCAACTTAATTTTGGCCACCCTTCATTAAAGGTTGGTTGTATCAGTAAGAGTTCAATAAAAAGGTTTTAGAAATTATTTATAAGGGTCACAGTAACTGTGAACACATTTTATACTATGCCTACTAAGGGAGTTATGAATTAAAAATAATCTTTAACCCCTATTACCTCTATTTTGCCCATTAAAGTACACTAAAACCTCATTTATCCGAAATTTGTTTATCAAAAAATTCGGTTTATCTGGACAAAATTCTGAAATATTTTTTAACACTGTAAATATTTTGTTATACAACGCAATGACAGTGCTGAGCGGTAGGATAAAATTGTGGATGGGACTATACTGTTGAACCACGTAATTTTTGTGCGCAATCTAATGTGACAGGTGCCGTTCTAGTTCAGTTAGTCAGTGTAGCCATTACAGAAGCAAAGTTATTCAGCCGTTGTTTATATCCAGTGCGTTTAAGTTAATTGTATCCTTTTTTTAGTCTGTTAAATTTTATTTAAGTAAATTTTATTTATTCCAATCAGTTTTTAGTTGTGTGAAAATAAGTGCTGTGAACTCGTAAAATGCAATTAAAAGGAAAAAGTCGTTACGGACAGTACTGTATTTTATTATAAAAATCTCAATTTTAGTTGATCAGTTGCTTAAATGTAACACAAAATAAATAATTTGTATCGTTTCTGTAATTTTCTACCACAAGTTATTTGATTTTATGTTTTATAGGTTAGATTGAAGAAACTCAACTGGGTTGTTATATACCTCCTCCTATAAGATTTACAGGGGAAATTGTTGAAATATGTGTTTTTCATTATTTACGAGGTTCACAGTACCCCTAACACCAATGTATAATTTATTCTCACTCTGGTTATTGGTTAGATAGGCTATTAAGTTAGTTCAGTATATTAAGTTTATCACAAGTTAATGCATTGTTAATAATATTTCATGTCAAAATGAAACAACACTTTTTGGGATGAAACTGTTTTGGACAGTGGAACCCCTAGGGTGCAAATTAAACTAGCACTTGAAATAATTTATTTAAACAACTTTTATAATGGGCTCCTGCTTTCAAATTTGACATGACTTTATTCTATATGTAGGTAATGTAGTATCACACAAAAGTATACTTCTGCAATGAATTTGTGCTTGCATTAAATGGTCATGAGCCATTGGATATATATCTGTACAACCCTTGCAGGGCAAGTATACCAATGCAGATATTTCAGGAAGGTTTAAATACACCCTTCTTCATGAAAATTTACAATGATAAACTAGTGGGAAAATATATAAAGAAGAAAGACAACCTAAATAGTTATGTATATTTAAAAAAATGAATGACATTGTTTTACGTAGTGATGAATTAATTACTTTAAATTATATAATATAATCACTTTTATTAAAAAAAAATACGAGGTAATAATATTCATTTGGTTTTGTATCTTAGGAGATGATAGCCCACAGACTACGATTTTAGAGGATGAAGGAGGTTGTTGTTCAACAAGTAATGAAAACGAAGCAGGGTTACCACCTTTAGTTCACACACCTTTAGATACAAAAATTAAATCCACAAGAAGTAACCCATCAACAACAACTGATACCAGCTGTCATCATGAACACAAATCTCCTAAAGTTGATGAAAAATCGCTTTTGACACCTGATTAAGGCAAATAAAGATGTTATTGATTTTTGGTATACAGGGATATAAAATTATTAAATTGCTTTACAATTATTAATACTCGTATGAGATAGTTTTACGAATTTGCCTTACCTTATAGATATTAATTAAGAATGTAAAGTTTTATTTTTGTAAACCTAGAGAAAATATGTATTTTGTTTAGAAACACTTTTGTGAAGAAAATGCTCTACTAAATAAATACAGCTGTAGATAATTACTATCCATTAGTATAGGCCTAGATGCAATTTATAGTGTATATAGGGATAGAAGTAAAGGGATAAGTTTTGTTTGGTATACATCTCAAAAAATGAAAACATTAATTAATTAAAAAAGCAATAATGAATACATCACTTAATAATAACCAGCTTTTGATTAATGTTTTAAAATATTTAAAAAATAATTATAGCAACTATTTTTCTATTTTGTTACTAAATTTTTTCAATATACCATACCACTACCTTAAATAATCCTTAATAAATAAAACGTTTAATTTACAACAATATATATTTAATTTTTGTTAATACTTGTATTATTTTATGAGTGGCAAGCCTTTGCAATAATTAACAGGCGATGATAACTGCTCAGGTTCCTCGCCCCACCAACATTTTTTTAAAATGCAATAGTTTATATGAGGTTCAATAATATATATACAGCAGAGTCTCGATAATCCGAGGTTCCGTGTAATTCGAGCCACAAATAGCACTGAATGTGACCCATGCATTGTGCATTCTTTCTGCTTGTAGGATACCGATCTTTAAATTTTTGTTTTCCAATGAATCTGTCAAGAGCGTTTGTACAATAAGTCGCCGGTATAAGTGCTTAACATTTTTTATATTGCCCTGATCCATTGGCTGTACAACTAAAGTTATGTTCGGGGGAAAAAAATAACCGTAACGTTATTCATATAAGTGGGATAGAGCAGTACAAGTGTCAATAAATAATAAGATTGTTCTGTTCTGTTTACAAAATTTTTTGTCGAGAATTAACAACAGACAGAGATTGGGCAGAGCATCAATGACAAACTGCAGTATCAGTACCTATAGAGAATTCTCGGAAGGCAAAATTCTTGGAAACCGGTACCGCGTCTAGAATTACAATACTTGTACAAACACGTAAGTCCTGCCCACTATGTCCAGCCCCCTTTCTACCAGACAGTGACCTATTTATTCAGCGATCTCTTTCACTGCATAAGACAAGATTTATTTTTAGTGTTGAAAAAAAACTTCGAATTAAAGAAGTTGACTTCGAATTATCCATTCATAATTGTTTTGTATTAATATCATATAAAGTTCAAGGGACCGAACAAAAACTTCGAATTAACGGTAATTTCGAATTAAAGACGTTCGAATTATCCAAGTTCTACTGTATATATACAAAAATAACATCGAAACAAACTTTTCCCGGCATAGCAAACGTATTCCCCTGGCGTGACATTGCAGCTCGTAAACGTTGCAGTGTAGTTATAAAAAACTATTTATGATTTCTTTAATAAGTAAGTTTCTATTTTGTACTGTGTATAAAATTACTTTTTTACCTCAGTGTTCAATACAAAATAGTGTATATTTAATAAAACTTAAATTTTTTCGGAGATACTAGGACTATAAATAGTAGTTTTATCTTAACCTCTACACATTCCGTGTATTTCAAGTTTTTCACAATCCGAGGTACTCTCGGTCCCATTCAACTCGAAATATCAGGACTCTACTGTAATTGTGTCATTATTAACAAGTTTAAAATTTCATATTAATTTGAATATAATTGTTTCAATAGTAAGTTTGGCATTTATTAAATAAATTTTGAAGGTAAACTTATTGTGAATAATATTAATTTATTTTGATTGTAAACTGTAATAAAGTTACCTAAACATAAAAACGTTTCAACTTTTAACTGAAAGTTTGTTTGTAAAATAGAAGAAGTTACCGTTATTTGAATAATTATTATGTTGATATTTTTATAAACAATGGTGTGAGGCAAAGACTGTTTTATTTGTAGATGTTTATGTATATTTGTTAAAAATTAAGTCTATAAATATATTTGTTGTTATATTATTATAAACAACTAAAGTTTTAGTTTCTTCTTTCCTTAATCAACTTAAAAATACAATTTTAGAAATCAACGTAACTCATTGTATTATAAATAATTTAAAAACTATTGCATTTCTTTGAAAATTTAAAGGTACCGGTAACCACGATTCAGAATATTTCTAATGCTATTGTGTTTCAGTTCCGTAGAAAAATCTCTTCTCAAGTAAACTATCTTAATTCGTTCACTGCTTGCAAGGATAGCTGAGACTGCCTTCATGATAAGAATGCCGAGATTTCAGTGTTATAGTAATAATGACAATCTTTATTATTGAGGCGAAGTTAGGACCATTTGTTCCTCTCTTCCACTTAACCTCGATTTTCAAAATGCATAAAAATTCATACTACAGACAAAAATAAAAAATAAAAAAAAAAACTATAAAGCAATAGGCTAATTACTTCTAAAACATCTAACCTAAGCCTCATTTAGCACACAGAACACTCGATCTATATATTAACCTTACACCACTAATCACAATAAATCACACACAAGGAATAATTATATTAATTATTTATTTATTCATCGAAATCATATCAGATGTATAAAAACAGTAGAATCCATTCGAAAACGATGTCGTACCAAAAACAATTATTGTAAACATAGACACCATGACATGTTCCGTTTCCAAATTCCTACGTTAAACGAACTTGGTCAAATCGGAAAACACAAATAAATCTTAAAACCAAATAGAACACGGTGACAACCGATAAAATTGTACGAATTAGAAATAATTAGGACATAAATGAATATTAGTTTATATCAAATGTGTTAGAACTAATTGTAATAATGGTTATAAACCGATGCAATGTAAAGGGAACACAGCCATGTTAGATGCAATAAGGAAGTGAAATTGATTTTAAATATAACGAGATTTAATTAATAAATTTTGATAAATAATATTTTGGCATCAAAATAATAAGAAAAATGCAAATAAGGAATAGACTACAAATAATTATGTACAAGTAACGAACATGTTTTGCAGTTTAAAGATAAAAATTTATATCACAAGAAGGAATGTAGGACTGACTAATGAGATTAGAGAACCAGTGACCGCAGCGCTAGGAAAGTGTAGCGAGCACAATACAAACCACAAAAGGGACGCGCTGAATTTCAACAAGAAGAGGAGTACAAACCAAAGCTTGGAAGTAAGAACATGTAAAACAACGTTTCTGTGAATTTCGAAAGTTTTAAACAGTTTTTAAAAGTAATAGAATCAGTGCTATTAGTGCAAAACAGACGTGGTATAATCTGTTATAATACATATCAGTGACAATTTATTTATTTGCTAAATATGTTGTATTAAACACTCTGAACTTTAAAGACAAACTTTCATCAATGATGCTAACATTAAAATGATGCCACTTAAATAATTTTCATATCAATGCGTTGCTGTAAAAAGCTTATTTAAACCCAGGCCTGTAACCAACCCGAGATCAATAAAATAAAAGACATATTTTAACTTCAAAGTTAAATAAACCTTAATCCAATTTTTAAAGATAACTGGGCTAATGCCGATGGCATATTTCTTATGTAACCCTCAAAATAATCAATTCAAATTAAGAGACAATACTTCAAGAAGTAATCTATTATACCTTTTGCATTAAAATTTTGTTCTCAATTTAATAAATTACTAATTTGCAACTGCTTTTACAACTATATCTATATTAAAATAAAAGATGGTCGACAAGGGTTACAATTATAAGACAATAATTTTACTTCTGTACTCATACACTAAAATGGTATTGGTTTTTTTTAAATTTAAATAAAGAACAATATTGTTTGGATTGGAAATACTAAGTTTAATGACAAATAAGTTATTAATTATTGTTTAATAGTCTTTAGAGACACAAGATCTTATCTCAGGAGGTTGGTGCCATCTTTTTCCCAAAGGATTTAAATAAAAACAAATTAGATAATAGGTAACACTATTAAAATATGTACAAATATTAATGAAAGCAAGATCATATGGAATCGTCTAAAAAGGTTAATTTAGTTGAAACGGATGTAGTATTATAAGGGATCACTGAATTTACGATTAATTTCAACATTCAAAAGTTCTTGGTAAATCTATATATATATGTCATATGTCTTGTTATTCACAGTTTTGTTTAAACAAATAAAGTTATCCCATATCCCTCTAAGGTAATTGATTTAGTGGTGGGATCTTAAAATATACTAGTTAGGATTGGAAAGTTCTCACCCAATTGATTACTTGTTCTTGCAGATTAGAGTTTGGTAATTGTTATAAAAAGAAGAAAAAAACACTGAACTTTATTTATGAATATTGGTGATTAACGTAGAACAATTACTATCTTGGATATTTATTCAAATACCAATTCTTTTCATTAAATTTCACCAGCCTAAGTTGTATCAACTGCACTATTCTATAGCCAACTCAACAATTGATCTTAACGCCTGATGAATCTTCTGGGATTTGAGTTTTGTTAATGTAATGGGTGTTTGGGAGTCGTGAAGTGTGATTAATGGAATTGTGTCTTTATTTAATTGTGTGGATTTGTTTTGATACATAATATGTATCAATGAAGTTTTACAATGAAGTTTAAACTGTTAAATTATAGAAAACACTTAAATGACTCCTTATTACAATTATTATTTAATTTCTAAAATGAATATTTCTTATTCTTCGCATAAGGTGACATCGGGTGGCAAGAAATGCGTGGACCAATCACAGCGTTCGTGGGAGGAACTTACGTAAAAGAACGTCTGTTTCAGACTAAATTTTGTCGGTCGGACTTCAGTTTTATACTTCTAATAGCGTAGCGGTGTTTATTTTTGATTTAGACCAAAGACATTTAAGATGTAAAAAAATTAGTTCTTTTCATAGGCCTTGTTTAATTTTCTAATAAGAATGTATTTTTCTTGTAATCGGATTTATTCTGCCGTCTTCCGCTCGATTTGTAATTAAATCGGCCTAGTTTCTCATTGAGTTTAACGTAAACCTTCATCGAATGACTTCGTTTTATGTTGATATTCTAATTTTCCTGGATGGAGAATTTAGTTTTGAATATTTTTGATGTAGGAAATATAGGCCTAAAGGTTTGTTATGTAATTTAAATTTAATGAAATCGAATTGAAGGTCGTGATTTGGTCGTAAGTTTTTGTTGTGGAATATACTGTTGCGCATAATTGTCGGGCGTGATGTTTTTGGTATGACGGATTAAATAAATTAATGACATTTCAATTTGACTTTCTATCTATCTTGCTCTAATACGTATTTTTAGTTTCGTTCTTATTTATTTTACAATTAGGGAAATATATTGAATTGTTACAAAATCAAATCATATTATATTTGTCAACCTATTTGAGTGTTTGATTCAATAGTAGTTAGAAGAAACAATTTATTTTTAGAAAATACTTTTTATAAAGAGTAGAGGGTTATTTATAAAATGATAATTGTGTTATTTCTA
>JAGFPH010000177.1:591310-614447 GCA_018207615.1 Philaenus spumarius | reverse complement strand
ATAAAGAGTAGAGGGTTATTTATAAAATGATAATTGTGTTATTTCTAAAATAAAAATTCCTGCCATTTGTCAGAATGTGTGCAATTTTGTTTTGTAATAATTTGAATAGAAAATCTAAAAGATAAATGTAAACATTACAAATAATTCTAGAGTTGTCTGAATTTTTGATGATTACTAGATCTACCAAAGTAGATTAGCCTCCTTAATAATTCTTTTTACAATTAATTATTTACTTACATTTTTCCTTCAAAGCATTATGTGTAAACTTGGCTATTCTAATAAGTTATACTAAGAACTTGTATTTAATCTAATAATTTAAGAACTGAAACATACCGGCAGAAAAGTAGCCAAATTTATTTTTAAATATACAATTACATCAACATTTTAAAATACCTAGAAAAGCACGTGGAATAGATATGCTAGAAACATGGTTCTCAATGAATGAAATCTGGTCCGAGAATATTAAGAATTTTGTGATATTCAAAATATTCCACTTTTGTGTTAAAAATATTTATAAAAATTACTAAACATATTATAAGAGAGTTCTTAAACACCCTTTATCCTTCCTAGATTCTTGAACCCCCCCCCCCCCCCTTCAAATAATAAAGACAACGTTTTATCATAAAGAGTTGATGTCCTAGTAGGCCTACTAACCATAGTTGGTAAACCTATATATTTAGTTAATCTTCTAGCAAGTCATGGTGTGCTTGGGTTGGTAGCACTACTTATTTTTCTAAGAAGAATAATTTCAACATAGATTCATCCACGGATACTAGAATACACGGTAGGGGTCACGCGCAGGTCCTTGCCGCCCGGCTCGGTGACCTCACCATGGACCCACCGCCTCGCCGCACTGTATACAGACTCCACAGTCCACAATGTCATTCGCTATTCGAACACTAAAACGTGTAACCTGCAGCCTTCAATTTCGTTATATATTTTTAATACTTAGGGACGAAAGTATAATTTTGCAGGCCAGTACGATTTTATATCGGTATATACATTTATTAATATTAAAAGTGCCCTAACCATGCCGTTACTCTTAAGTTTTGTGTAATAATCACTAGAGTTTGATGAATTCCCGTGTGCACAAATTTTAAACGATTTTTTTATTCAATACAAAGTTTGATCATGTTTGACCTAAACCGTAACCTTTATAAAGATGTAATTCGTTTATACTTATCACTGAGTATAAAGTTGACCATTTATTTATTTCAGAAACAATTTATATTTTTTTTATTTTAACAAGCCATTTGTCCATGAGAGCTCGTATCTGCTCCAACCACCTTCATCAGTCTTCCCCACTAGATATTTTTTTAAATATATTTTACATGTAATTGTTTCTGAAATAAATGTTTTACCAGTCACAGTCTCCAACCAACACCTTGTAAAACCAAGGTAATATTTCGAAGGAAATTTCACAAGAAAACTAGTTGAATATTATGATCGCAGATCTGTCATGGTTAAATAATATTAAGAGCAATATAGATATCATTTTCTGAAAAAGTTTGTTTATATATCAATAATAGTTTCTTATCAGCAAATTAGTTATTAAAATTGTGGGAAATATTTTGTAAATTAATTAATAATACAAGAAATAAAATATTGTTTTACATGAGTAAGTACAATGCATATAACCAATTCACTCGTACATATAATCAATTTATGTATATGTTTATATCATCCAAATTTATATCTTCAGACTTTTGTTACTTGTAGAAGAACGCCCAGAAATGAATAATTATAATATTTAAAGATCATCATAAAAAATTAATATTAACTAAGGGAAACTGAGTTAATTGGTCTGAAATTGTATTGTAAACGTACGAAGAACTCATTTGGTAATTGTTTTCAATTGATAGTTTGAATCAATACTGCAAGAACTCTCTACACACCAGATGCACATCTTCTTTATCCAAACATTAGTAAAATATTACATTTAATGAGCTTCAAATCTCAATGAACATTATATTGTAATATTTTTTATTTGAACTTATTTATTATGTATTTTATAGTTCTAGTTTGACTTCCCCCCCCCACTACTTAACTCTTTGTTTAGCTAGCCAAAAGAAAGTTTGGTTAGTTTTTTAACATCTACAACCTAATTCTTACAATCTTCTGTTTATATAATTCTTTATAGTAAGAAAATATTATAAACTATAAAATTTCAAAAATTTTAATATATGGAACGTTTTTGTAAAATCACAAATGTAAATTTCAAGCAGATAACAATTATTATATATGAATATGTTAATATTTAAAGTTAATTGTTCAATTAAAGTGTAATAATTATTAACATAGTTTATCTTAAACCTCAAATAATATATGTTCTCAATCGATAAGTAAATCATTAATTATTTACTTTTCATAAGTGTCTGGCAAACGTACTATGCATCACAAAAGCAAAATACAAACTCATTTGAGGTTTTTCAGGATAGTTATCACTAAATGGTGATAAAAAATAAATCTAAATTATTACAATATTCAACCTACTCTACAAAATGGAAAAACCTATTATTTTGTCTATCCATGTATGTCATTCAATTTGAACACATTCCAGACAAAAATAAGTTGGTCTTATTTAGTGCCATTAAATAATAGTTTCAAACTTGTCCTTGTTTATGTATCTGATACATTTTACTTTAACTCAATCTCCATATGTAAGGTACCTACGCATTTATTTTTAAATTCTTACTGTAATAGGTACACAACGAATTTGGACATTAATTTCCTACTCACCTCTGCCTACTAATAGAGGGGATGGAGTGTTTGTTGTTTTAAACAGTACGTTATTCCATTGAAGAAATAAATCGACCACGCAGCTGGACCGCTGACGTGAGTTGAGCAAATTTCCAAAATTAAGTTTATATGCCTATGTTTTAGGGTTTCAACCAACAATTTGGGAAATAGGTCTACTCACGATGGCGTTGAACAGCTGTCTGTGTGTACGCAATATATTAGTAGAATTTGTTTCCTCCTAGTGGCCTCGCGAGTTTGCATCACTTGGCTTTGAACTGGGTACTTTTATGGTATTTTACGTTTTTGTCGATTTTGGGGGAACCAAGCGAGCTATAAGGTCGCGTAAAAAAACAAAATGCGCAGAATAACATCCTACATTTATATTGTTAGAAAAAACTCTAAAAAAATTTCATTCTCGTAGTAAAAATCTCAAAAAATAGTTACTTCCGGTCAAAAAACGTACTTCCGGTTGTTGGATTTTTTTGGCTAACGAACTCGTCCGAGCCACATAGACAACCAACACGTGTACCAAATTTGGACCAAATCGGACTTAAAATGTGGCCGCTAGAGTGCGAACACATATATACATATATATATATATATATGAATTTTTTTGACACCCCAAAATGTGTTCTGGGGACCATGATCGGTGCTCATTTGCTATTCCCGACCTTGGGTCTCACCATAAGGGCCACTGCAATAGCTCATTTTTCCTATGGAAATTCGCTAACAACACTATAAGAAGCGAAACCTAATGGGCTATAAGCGGATGCTTGCATGTTAGTTCATTTCGAAGTCACTCGGAGCGCCACTAGTCTTTTGCTGCTTCTTGAGACGAAACTGACATTATAGGCAGAGTTTAAATTTCGCCGCACCACCAGACCGCGAATATATCTGCCTCTTGCACTGTCTGGCACAAACTGCTTTGACCTCCTTTCAACATCCCCAACGAAGAGAATAATTTAGTTTTCGTTTTGGAGGGAGCAAACACATGTTTCAATATTTGGCGCACGTTGCAACTATATTATACAGTACTGTTGAACAATGATTTATTATTGATAATGTTTTTAATAACCAAATTGTAAAATGTGACATAAATTTAATACTTTTTTAAATGAATTAAAAACAATTTTAAGTAGTAAATGATTTTTTTGTAACTTACAGTGATTTTTTTGTAACTTAACGTAAAAATGTTATGTCAAAAATACTGTATAAAAATTATCTTAAATCTCCAATTAACATTATTTGAACATGGGGGTTTCCTGAATTTGATTTGATAATCTATTACTGTAACATATTGTAAAGTCTTCTAAGTTTGTTTTGTTGAAAAAATATCCCATACAAGGTAAATGTAAAATATGCATGCAACAGTAATTAAGAAATAAACACTTTATTTCGTAAAATCGGACTTAAAATTGGTAAAATATTTAACGAAATATACAAAAACTTAGGTAAAATAGCAAAACAGTTTTTGTTTTGACACCAAACATATATATTCCAGCCTTTCACAAATAAGGTGTTAGATTGTTCATTCCTGCTTTTGGGATATTTAAAGCTTATAAAAAGTATTGTTTTCCAGGCAATACTTATGACAGTTTGGCGAAAAAGCTCTAAAAGATTTAGTTTTATGGTCAATATTTTGAACTGGGAGAAAAAAACAGAAATAAATAAATAATAATAATCTTTATAATATAAACTATTTACAATCGATCACGTAAGCAACAACTAAAATAATTCAAAGCAAAGTATGGTACACATAGACTACGAAATAATTATACCGAGTGTTCCATAACTAGGTGTACACTTATTCTTCGCGTAAGGGATTGAGCTACCGTAATGTAAACAAGTCGCACGGGTTATGAGCTTCGCTTCGCTCACAGCGTAACAACTCGCCCATCGGCCTCGGATGAGAAGATGCCCCCAATTTAAAGTCCACCACATGGCTTTGGACCAGTTACTTTTATGTTATTTTACGTTTTGATCGATTTTGGGGAAATCAAGCTAGCTATAAGGCCACGTAAAAACAAAATGTACTGATTAACATCCTATATTTATGTTTTTAGAAAAAACTCTAAAAAAAACATTCAATCACGTAGGAAAATCTAAAAAAATCTATTTGCAATTTTACAAAACGTAGAGGGGGCAATAGTTATGGAACATCCTGTATAACCTAACATTTTGTTACAATAAATAATCACCATGAATATACACATACATACATTGGAAAACAACATACACACAAATATAATGTTACAAAGCTCTTAAGAAACCAAGCATTACACAATTTACAATCACTAGTGGGGTTTGCATGAATTTGTTATTTTTGAGTCCCCAAATCCCCATTTACCACAACGGTTTGAATTCCTTAATTACTTTTTGAATTATTAATCCCTACTTGAAGTAGTAAAATGACACAATGAGAAGATTTAGGCTTCAAATTGAAATATATGTTATGAGCGTACGTTGAAAGGTTCTCTCAAACAAAGGGCGAGCTTCTAGACAAAAATAAATAACGTGGGGAATTTTTAAGATTTTATAATTTGTATTTTTTAACAAACTTAAAATGAGGAAATGATAAATTTTATATTTTTGCGAATGTTTGGGCTTCAAATTGGTACATTTGTCATGAGCCTAACTGGTGACGCCCAAACTAATGGATCTTACACAAATTTCTCCCATTTAAATAACATGGCGTAATTTTAAAATGTCAGTTGTTAAAATAAACTCAATTTATTGGATTTTTATATTTTGCTGTAACTCTGCAGTAAAAAATAAAATGACACTTTTTTTACAAATTGGTAAAAAAATACCGACGTAATAGGCCGATAATGTACTTCCTCAACGATAATTCAATAATTACAAAGCAAACGCATAAAAAACGCATACGGTGCACGTGAAGCACAAACCTAGAATAACGGTCGTTACACAATTAACATTGATAATTCAATAATTACGATAGTTATACAATAATTCAATAATTTATATAACAGGAAATCTATAAGAGATATAGAAGGGTACTGTAAGCCAGGACTATAGAATACAAGGGCTAGTCCACTCCTTTGATGTTGACGTTCGCCGACTGTTCCAACCTTCCTCTCGCCCCCCCCTCCTATGTGACGTCACTCTGGTACCATGACACGCCGTGTAAGCAAGGTTTGCCTTAGCTCTAATGTGTTATTTGATATAACGTTGCAGACGATAATTCTTTAAAAAAATATGCAATACGCACAATCACCTAAATTATTCGTTTACCAAGTTTGGTGAATATTGAGTAATTATTTTGTTCAGTACAAGTGTTTAAAGAAGGTATATAATTCCGCCAGATTTTCGCCTTTTGACGCATATTTAAAGCTACTGTAATTTTCTCGGAAAGGCATTCCACAAATTTCTTGAAAAATTTATGAAATGCATTCTATCACCTAAGTTATATGTTTAGCGAGTTTGGTTAATAGTTAGCAATTATTTTTTCAGTACAAGTGTAAAGGAAGTATTTAATTTCGAGAGATTTTCGCCTTTTGGCGCATATTCAAGGCTAATTTTCTCGAAGAGGCATTCTATGAATTTCTTAAAAAAGTTATACAATACACACAGTCACCTAAATTATATGTTCAGCAAGTTTGGTGAATATTGCACAATTATATTGCTCAGTACACGGTTTTAAAGAAGGTATATAATTCCGTGAGATTTTCGCCTTTTGACGCATATTCAATGGTAATTTTCTCGAAGAGGCATTCCATGAATTTCTTTAAAAAAATTATACAATACACACAATCACCTAAATTATATGTTTAGAAAGGTATTTATTTATTTAATTAATGTTACGCTGCAGGCGAGATTACTTTATGAAAATGTTACCAAGATTATCAAGTAATATTGTCTGCAGCGTTACTTGAATATTCCAAGAAATACGTTTACTAACAAAATCCATTAAAACAAACATTTTCAGAATGATGAGATATAAATAAATAAACGTATAATATATAAATAATAATAAGATTTAAACTTAGAGTATGGTACCGGTAATTATTGATAACTCAAAATTTAAAAACAACAAATTTTAAGTAATCAGCTTCAAATTAAAATAAATATTACAAAATATTATTTATTTAATGTAAGATGTGCAAGCTAGATTACTTTATGTTAAAAAGTTACCAAGGTCGTCAAGTAATTTCTTCTGCAGCTTTAAGTTAAAATGTTTTACAAAAATCTTTACTAGCAAAATGCACTTAAAATTGTCAGAATAATCAGATATAAATAAATGTATAATATACAAATAATTATAATCAAATTTAAACCTAGAGTAATAAAATAATTGATGACACAAATAAAAAATAAAACATAATTTTCAGTTAAACTTCTAGACTAAATTAAATTGCACAGTGTCAATTTAAATAGTTCAATTGTTTAAATTCAACTATTAAATTAACTATTCCCTAAGGCATAGGGAAGGAAAATTTCTATAAATCAATTTTATAAAAAAAAAATTTATGTCAGCAGTAATTATTATGCCATGTGCATATAAGCTACTCATTATGTGTAAGTATTTATAACTTTTATGTGTTTTATTTTATAAGTATTACACATGTTTTATTAAACTGCAGTATGACATTCAAGTTTTAATGGTTTATTGTAATAAATACAATTATTTTCAATAATGTGGCACATTTTGTTCAATTTCAGTTTTCAGAAATGTTTCAGAGAATCAAATTAAAAGTATGCTAACATTAGTACACTACATCGGTTTATTACCTACGAATTAGTTAGTTTTATTGTAACCCTGTCTTTTTCTTACCTCTTTAAACTAATTATTGTTTAAAGTCTGCTTATTGCTTTGTGTAGAGTCAACACTAAAACTAAAGAAGAGCGCATCATAACAATGTTACAGCTTTGCTAAGAAATTGAAATGATTGTAGCAGAGAATACTTATGAGAAGCGGTGGGAATGGAGCAGGAGTTACCGTGACGTCATCACAGTGGCAGCACGGGAACGCTTTCCTTGGCGGACTGGTCTAGCCCTTGTATTCTATAGCCCTGACTGTAAGCGGCGTAAATGTTCTAAATTTTTAGCTCTTTCGATTGAGCTATCAACCAACCTCGTCCTTTTTTATTTTTTCAAATAAATAAAAAAAAAACGAAAAAATGCATAAAATTAGAATTTTTATAGCCTCGAATGTTACAAAACAAATCATTGCTTGATGACATATCTAGAGATAAAAAATAATCACAGTTTATTAAAAATCTTCACAATCGGTCCATTAGGAGAGGCTGGGCGATTGGAAATAGGTTTTTGACAAAAATCATTTAATAATATAGATTATTATTTGAAAATATAATTAATTATAACAAAATACTACGAGATGCTCTTCTCTTTCAGTTGTTGTTTTCTCACTTTAAAATAGGATTTACAAAACTTTTATAAATTAACGAAATGATTTACAAACGCAATAAAAAACAAATACTAAAATATACTTTATTATGAAAACTAATGAATAAAAACGTGAATCCAGAATAAATAAATAGAATAGCGTGATCGGACCAATGGTGCGTTTGTGGCAAGACCTTTTAGTTTCGAGCGCAATTTTATTGTCGTTAATGAACTACATTAAAAACCAAAACGGGTTTTTGGAGACAAAACATGTTTAAACAACAATTTTAGTACTTGTAATTTCCTACAAGTTTCCCGCTGACGAAACATCGTAACTTGAAAAATTAAAAAATCCTCGCTTACTGAAAATTTTATGTCAGATGATTCCTGAATTAAAGTAAGTTTGCATTTTACTTTCTCAATGTGTACAATTACGTAAAAATATATTTCATGTAGAAAATGAGATGGGTAGAATCCCACATCTTTCCTCTAAAACCTGTTTTTTTTTTTAATTAAAGATAACTCAACCCATAGGCTAAGTCCCCTAAGGAGAGCATAGCAGTTGCTTACGTTTACGCATCGACAAAACTATTTGGTCTCTGTGAAGTTGACACTAGGGGCGGGCACGTAATGTACAGTCCCAATAAAGAAGGTACAGTCCACGCGGCGATGCTACTGGCGGTACCTGTTGGCCTCGATCCAAACTAGGCATTTTCGACTGTTGAAAAGTGTTACCTCTGATAACATGGGGGTTTCGCTTCTTATAGTGTTGTTTCTTCAATGGTTATTCTCCACAGAGCAATAATTTGTATGTACCATTTAACCTTTTAAAATCAGCTATAAAAATATAGGCGGCAATTTAAATAAAGAAACACTACAAAGTCATAGTTTTTTCGTAGTTAAATTTTTGATACAAACTTTTTATATGTTTAAAAAAAACTGAAAACGAAAGAAACTTTTAACAATGTAAATCATGTAATTTCGTAATAGTCAAAGTCCAAATTTACTTGAATCTAATAAGTTGTTTAGAGTCAAACCATTGTAATAAAAATGGTAATTGCAACGAATTTGGAAACAAACAACAGAAGTAAATAACGCATCAAAACAAGCCAGTAAGTTTAGACGTTTTAATGAAAATTAAATAGAAGATATTAATGTTAACACGGTCGCAGTAGAAGTTAATGCTTTTAAAATTTCCCTAAATAAAATATATATAATTTATAAGTACAAAACCAGGACTCATTAATTACTTATCCATTTAATATAAGTATACGGGCAGATATTAAGTATCTATTTAATATAAGGCAGCGTGCCGGGAGGGAGGGTTCAGAGTGACGTCGCTGGCACATGAGTTTACTGCGCATCCTACTCATGACCCCTACCGTGTATTCTAGTATCCGTGGATTCATCAACTGACTCACTGCGGAAAAACTGTGGTAGTGTAGATGAAAGTGACCATCAATTTCTAAAGTATGGAAAAAACATCACATTTTCCTTAAATTTAATAAAACTAAACACCCCACAGATTAAAGTAAATCGAATATGAATAGTATAAATAAACTAGGCCTAACAACAAAAAACAAATCTTGCTAAACTGACAGATATAAAAGCGTTGCTAAACAGTATTTGTTTTAGGAAAGTATAAGAACTGCTACCAACTTAAATATATGTGTACACAAATTGATAACTTTAAGTTAGTTCAGGTTTTTTTTAGGTTGTAATCTAAACAATAATAATATATAAAAAACAAAACCTAAACTAACTTAGCTCCATTTCGTAAGACATAAAAATTTCCTTTTTTAAATTCACACAATAATTTAGCTGTTAACTTGTGTAACTAACATAATTACTTATTGTCCTTCAATCAATATGACAATGTTGTTAGATTTCTTCAGTAAATGTTGTTTTATTGGTCTCAGTGAGCTGGATTTTTATTATTCCAGGTTAATTAAGATAAACAAATTTCTTTCACATTAATTATTTATGCCTTATATTTTGTTTACGATTGTACTTAGGCCTATTTATCTCATTCGTCAGTGGAGTGTTTAGTGCTAACATTATCAAAATAGCTGAACTTTAACCAGCATTTTCGACATTTTCTTTCCTCTTGTAATTTCTATAATACAGTCCAACCTGGATAATTCGAACTTCTAATAATTCAAATCAAAATTTTTGATAATTCGAATTTTTTTCCAGTCCCCAGAATTCTGCATTAAAACAATGGTAAAAATCGTGTATAATTCAAATTTTATTTTGATAATTTGAATTTTTGGTACGATTGTTCTTATATACAAATAAGGTAAAATGTGCATTATTATTTTAACAGTGTTTCTAAGAATAAAGGAAGCTAGAAAAGCTGCCCCTTTGCGGGATTCCCGGGGTTGAAGCAGGTGGAGGGGTAACTGTTTCCATCCCGTATCTCACTCCGCCTACTCCACCACGAGTGTAGTGAATGTGAGCGGCAGAGGTTTGCAGAGTGAAGGCAGGGGAGGGGCGTTCAAAAGACGGCAGAAGTGAGTATTGGAGGGGATATCTCTACGCTCCCTCAATCCGCCTAAATTTAGCAGATAGATAACATATAACTGTCGCATCTGCGTTTTGTGAGGTGATTTATTTATTTCCTGTTAATTTAGTGTGATTGTTAATTTTCAGTTGTAGATTTTAAGTGTTTTCTACATAGTTTGTGTGTGTTTTATTATGGCATCATCAAATGCTAAAACGTCGCTAATATTATCTCAAAAGGTAGCGGTGATTAGGGAAGTGGAAAAAGGGCTTAAAAAGAAATCGGAAATCGCCAAGGAATTTGGAATTCCACCTAACACTTTATCAACTTATTTGAAAAAACAAAGTCAAGATTTTGAGAAGCGAAAGAGAGAATGGAAATGACTGAAAAACATTGAGAGGACTTGACGGATGAATCCGAAAAGCTGCCATTATTAATGATTAGAAAATCGGCCAATCCACGGTGTTTATAAAGTGTAAAATCTAAGCCTGTGGCCTATGAATCAAATAAAAAGCATGGTTGACTAATGAAATTTTCGAAAAGAGGATTTTGAATCTGGACAAAAAATTTGGAAAGAAAAACAACAGATTCTCCTTTTTATTGACAACTGTTCGGCTCACAACACCATACCTCAAATGGAAAATGTGAAGGTAATTTTTCCCCCTCCCAACATGACATCTGTTGTTCAGCCAATGGACCAAGGGGTTATTAAAACCCTTAAACATTTTTACCGGCTTTTGTTGGCTGAAAACATCCTTATCTGAGAATTTGGCAGTAAGAATCTCAACATTCTTCATGTGTCACGAATGTGTAAGCATGGGACAAGGTTACCGAGAGCATAATTATGAACTGTTTTCATAAGGCGGGATTTGTAAAGGAAGAAAGTAAAGGATAAAACTTAAATGAAACCGATCCTGAGTCTGCTGTCGACAATTGGGAAGATGCAACTTCTGATCCATCAATCTCATATAAGGACTATGTCAACGTGGACAATGATGTGGCGAGATAACTGATCGGGATATCATTGATCAAGTGACTGAACAACCAAGCTGAGGATAGAGTATCTGAGTATGAAAAGAAGAAGGAAACACAGGAAAAGCCCTTACCTAGTGCAGCAGAAGGTATGATACATATTACATGAACTTCAAAGGTTTTTTGAAGGTCAGTCTAATGTAGAAGATTCTATTTTTTGTTAATTGATAGGTTGGAACAATATGCTGTAACTCAGACTTGATTCAAAGAAGCAAGTAAAAATAAGAGACATTTTTTAAAACAGTGAATTGTTAAGGTAAAAATGTAATATACTGTATTTTACATGCAGCCTACAGTACAGTATTTTGTTTATAGTAGGCCTACATGTATTATACCTCTTCTTTTTCAGCGAACATATGTAATTTGAATTTCTTCCCTGGTCCCTTCAATTTCTAATTATCCAAGTTTGACTGTATTTGTCTTTCACTGTAATGGATTGCCTTTTTAGACTCAGTTTAATGCGTAATTTCAGAATATGAAAAAATCCACTTTTTATAGTGGAACTAAAACTATTTTACAGTAACTAAGTTACGTGAACATTATTGAGAATTCTGATCTAAAACTTGTTACTAATTAGGTTAAGCACCTCCCTTACATCAAAACTTTAGTTTGTGTTGGTAGTCTGTTTAAAAAAAATATTAACTAAATTAACCTAACCTGTAATAAACGTAACAAAAATGCAAAGGCCTAGGTTGTAGTTTAAATTGCAAATAAAGTTTTTTACTGAACTTATATCAGTCCAATTTAAATAAGTAGGCTATGAATGTTTAAATTCTAGAAATTAGTGAATATTTTATGGAATATTAAAAGTGTATAGTTTTAACTTACTTTACATCTATTAATTTACAGATCATATTTTAAAAAAGGGTTAAAAAGTATAGTCTATGTATTAAACATTTTATTACCAAATTTTACATATTTTGAGAGGATTATAGTCATAGATTACATAGAGTGCACTGTTTATTACATTTTTACAACTACGCTGACCTAGTTTTTTCAGCCATCCATTCATTTGGATTTACATCAAAGTCATTCATTTTTCTGGATAGTATCCACCAATTATTACAGAAACCTATATCAACTACTCTATCAAGAAAAGAGGTAAACTTTGGTTTTAAGTAAGACACACTAGATTTATAAATACCTAAGCTGTTATCATAATTATCAATCCACATAACAGAAAATATGCCAAAACTTAATCTTCTTAACATTCCTTGATTGTAGCAGGACTCAAGAAACACCAAATACTGTTCCGTCACTGGATTTCTTACAGGTTTTGCAACGAGTAATAGCTCATTGGTACACTTAACGACACTGTCTCTAAAACTTTTATCGTCTGGATTATACTGCATACAGAAACCAAATATCCCAAGAGATGTAACTATAATTGAAGCTTTTTTTGGTTTAGTTTTTGCACCTTTAATAACATCTTTAAAAACGTCTCCATAGTCCCGGAACAAATCTGACCAAAACTTAGCTAATTTTTCTACAACTGTACCTTTGTATTTATCTGGAAGTCCTATGTTATTCAATTTCTCTTTTATTACAGTAATATTTCTATTATATAACACATCTAGCGCTTTGAATCGAGAATTTGATAAATTACGAAGTAGAAACATATTGTTAACCTTACTCCTGGATACAGTGAACACGGAATTCATCTTCAGTTATTCATAAGAAGTAAGAACGTACTATCTCAATTAAGTTAGGTGATAGTAATAAAACATTTTTTGCCGTTTAATTTGAAGTAGTAAATATAGTTCTAGTTTAAAGAAAACAAAACCACTGATTATTTAATATACCATAACATAACCTCAATAATTAAACGATAACTATTATAATCTAGCCTATCTGCTACCTATATTTCTATAACATACAGTGACTTGAGACTTGATAGAGATCTCTATCTAGTCACTGTACTATAACATAACCAGATATTTTTTTTTTCTTCTAGTTTGCCAAAAGGCAGGCTTGGAATCTATCCATGAAGCCTCGCACTACTCTGTTTATTAATTAATTTTTTTTTCCTTGGTAATTTCTGTATTATCTTAACTAAGAACTGTATTAGCTTTGATTATGAACCTTCTAGATAGGCCACCTAATGTATTATTTTGTGAGAGCTTTTAAAGCAAAAGTTCAAGTAGTGTAGGTTGTGACACAAAAGGATGCGCTGTTTACATAATATGCGAAATAATCTAGTCACTGTAATGCGAAATACAGTGAATAGAGATAGCAGTGCTGCCAGACCAGCCAGACTACCCAAGCAAAATAATTATTCTTAGTTAATACCCTCATAAATTCAAAAGTTGCCTTGATTGGTGTAGTACAGTATTGTAAACATAATTTTTTTTTTTGTAAATAATACATGCTTACAATACTGTACTGTAGAGGCACTACGTAGTTATAAGTTATGTACAAATATGTGGACCTTAACATTAATTATGTATCATTATACACCAAGTTAATCGTTAATCATTAATGTAAAGGTCAACACATTTGTTATTTTACTCGGTTAGCTCTTGATTTATTTCCGGTGTTACCAATTTTACTTCCTGTGAGAGCTTTTAATTTTTAACTGGTTGGTTCTTAGAGAAAAACTATAAAGGTTAGCTACATGAGAAATTAAAAATATAGACATAATTTAATAATATTAGGTATAATAAATAAAAATGTATATTCTAATGTATGAGCAATTAAAAATATATACGGTACACATAATTGAACAATATTAGGTAGCTATAAATAAAAATGCATAACAGTACAAATATACTTCAATTTATAGTTTTTTACAATGCAAAAGGAAAATATTCTTTACATTACAAAATGAAAATGTTTGAAAATAATTATATTTTTACAAATGAATTTTACACTCCTCTCGCACTCTCAACAAACTAGCAATATCATTAACACAAACACTACTTGTAACTGTGCCGATGTATAAACAAAAACTATTCTGTAATAATTGTAACCTCAAATTGATTTACTTCCCGCTCACTTACTCTAGGCTGGACAAAGCTAGACAAACAACTTAATCCATAGAGTTAACATAGGCAGGAAACAGGAAACAACTAAATAGTAAACAAAAACTACTCCTACACCTTCTAAATTTAGTTGCTATACTACTACACTAATTAAAACATTAATTCAAAATTTTGAAATACTGACAAAAAAGCTTAAAAATTTGAAAAATACCACAAAGTAAAAGTAATTTTATTTTCTTAATAAATGTACTGTATTTAATGGTTTTGTTAACACCTTAACCGAAACATGGTTTTAGTAACGTAAACCGAAACACCGGTCTCAGGGACCGGCAATGGTTTTCTTTGGTTTTTTATTATAATATTGACTCTGAAAATTTAAATTAGTGGTATAAATTGTGACAATGAACAAAAACAATAATTGCTTTGTAGAAATTTTACATTTATTGTATACATAAATGGAAAATATATCAGTACATATAACCAAAACTAAAAATCTTTATTTAAATTGGACGATGTCATCAAGCAAAGATGAAGTTTAAGAAATTAATACAACAATAGCTTAAAAATATAATGAAAACATTCATGGTAAATAATATGTTAATATATGAAAATGTATACAGTAAAAAAACGTAATGACAAATATCATAACCATTCAAAACCATATTATCATCATCAAATTACTGGAAAGTGTATACGGTATTCTAAAACAGAAGAACCTGCATAATGTTTTGTGTTTACCTAAAAGAAAATTATCAAAACTAGTGTACCACTTACTCTGTTGTACCAAAATTTCAAACACACTATGATGAATCTAATAATCTTTACCATATCAATGTATAGTACACTAGACTTACCAAACAATTAAAGTGTAAAAAAAAATGCAGATTTGTGCGTTTTTCGTTCATTTAGACACAATCTAAAGCACATTCATTACACACTTTTCGGCTGCATTCCAAGCAAATAGGCACAGCACATCTGATACACTTATATTGTGTTTTTCTTTCTTTGACTGAGGGGCACTTCCCACACGTCTTCCTCTTCTCCATTTTGTCCGTAGGAACATGTTCCAGCTGTTCTTCTTGGCGGCTTTCTCCAAGGGCTGTTTTGATGTCACTTCTCAGGTCGCGTGGAAGGTTTGGGATTGTCAATCGCCTTCTCAGAAGTGGCTCAACAAGTGCTTGGCCAAGCTGCTTTGTAAACTGGAAACGTGTAGTGTTGGCAGTTCCCCGATAGCTTAGGTACAAAATACAAGCATTTATGCTTGCAATAGACAAAACTCTGTAGAATACGGCTAAAGGCCACCGCCTTGTTCTCCTTCGTGAAGAGTACACAGCGCATTTCATGTCAATGATATCTACTCCACACTTTGTTTTGTTATAAAAACAAATCACCTCTGGCTTCTTTTTTAGCTCATCAGTTACTATCCCATTATGCATAGTCGAGAGTAGGACAACAGCTCTGTTCTTTTCAGGAACGTATGAGACAAGAGTCCTGGTACCATTGAAGCAATAGCGAGCTGAATGGACACGTCGATTTTTATTAGCTAGAAATTCTGGCGGAATAATTTTCTTGTCTTTTCGCAACGTCCCTACGTAGGTAAGGCTAAGGTTTTCAAGCTCATCAGCTACTTCCATGCTCGAAAACCAGTTATCAGCCGTCACATTGCGGTTTGTTCCTTCAATTGGCTGGCAAAGACGAAGAACAGATTGTGTTGGTTTGCTCTTTTCCTGGTGCTCAGGTGCAAGGCCAATACTGTCGCTTCCCTTACCCGTATAAATATAGGCATTGTATAGGTAGGAGGTCTTTGCATCTGTAAGACACATAACTTTGATCCCGTATTTGTGTGGCTTATTTGGCAAATACATTCGAAAAGCACATCTGCCCCTGAACGGAATCAGCATTTCATCAATAGTTGTGTATGCAGACAATGAGTATAGTCTTTGAGAGTTACTAATAACTTTAGAGAACACCTCGCTAATTGCAGCTGCTTTATCTATAACTTTCCTTTGGTTGCGAGTTCTTGAGTCATCGAATCTCAAAGCAGACAATAAAATCTCAAACCTCTTGAGGGACATAGCAGCCTTGAAATAAGGTCGGTTTGTTGGATCCTTTGAATAAACAGATGTAATTGTTTCATTGTTTGATTTTAAAACCGATGACAGAAGCAAGAGGCCAAAAAAAGCGTTTAGTTCAATTACATCTGTGTCTCTGTAGTTAGATTTGTTGGTTGTCTGACTTAGTCCTCCCCTCACAGTCGCCAGTTTGACATTAGTGTTCACAACTATTTTATTTACAATATCTACATCAAATAAGATATTCCAAATTGCAAGTGGTTCAGGATTATCTCCTAATCTTCGTGCTTGAAGTGTCAAACCAGGTAAGCCACCTGTAATAATGTTTCGTGCTGGAGTTCTAACCCTGACATTTTCTTGTGGCTCTTTTGTTGACCAAGGATATGCTGGACCAAACTCTTTATTTTTCAAACGACTAAAAACATAGTCAGGTAGATCTTTATCTACAAACTGATCTAAAGCTACATTATCATCGTCTGATAGATCACTGTTTGAAACCTCATTGTCACTATTATCACCTTCATCATTATCTTGTACATCATCCTCAACCTCACTATAAGAAGTGTCTGCATCAGGTAATACGTAATCAGGGTCTATGTCAGAATCGTCCACAATGTCACTATCATCAGAACCATCATCACTCAATTCATCATGTAGCATGTCATGTATACGACTTGTAAAGTCAATGTCATGCACAGAAACACGTCTGCTAGGTCCTGCACGATCCATTGTTAATTTATAATAATAAACAAACCAAAAGTTCTAATTTATATGATTGGTAATAAATAATCGAAAAGAGAAAAATTACGTATCACGAAACATCCGGTATTACAGACCGCACCACAACACTACTCTTACCGAAACATCCGGTACTAGAGACCGGCAGTGTTTTAAATGTTGACCGATCACTTTCAAGGTCAAGCGCGTAACTGAACAGAAACCGGTGTAAAGTGGGGAGGGTGAGTAGAGGGGAAGCTACTGAGAAGAAGAAGTATGACGCCCTTACAGGATAGCCAACATAAAGCTACAAATTTCCCAACCGGTATTTGAGACCGGTGTTTCGGTTAAGGTGTTAAAAAATACCCTCAATCAGAAAATACCCTCAAAAATACCCTCGAGTCCTAAAAATACCTGTTTTTCGGGTAATTACCCTCAAGCTAGCAACACTGCTAGATACAAACAGTGCGGCTACGTGAGGTCTTGTTTCCTATTTTCCGGCAGCCATGTTTATCCTAAATTCTTATCTGTTTATTGACCTAGCGAAGTGAGGTCTCCGTATTATGTAGCTCGACCATTCGGCATTTCGTCTGTATGTCTGTCTTGTCTATCTGTCTCACCATTACGGCCAAAAGCCTTGACCGATTGTCATGATTTTTTGCATGAATGTTCCTTATTCCTAGGCCGAGCTCTGTATATATACGGATTTTCCATTTTTCATTTTTACTCTTAAATAAAATAAAAGCCGCACTGTTTCTCTGTGTAAGCTTTTTTTCAAAGTCAGTTTGTGGCTTAACCGTAAGTCGAATTGAAAAACTAATAGCATTTTGCGGTTAGAAAATTTGATGTTCTACAAAATTGATTTCTTGATTTTTTCCGTACCTCTAACGGTAAGCTCACAAAATGGCCGCAAACTTCAAATTTGTTAAAAATCGTCCAAGTTTTTGTATTTTAACCATGTTTTATGCGTTTATTCTTTAGATATCTTCATAAAATCTTATAATTTTTTGGAGAGGGTGAGAGAGAGCGCGCAACCTGCTGACTTGCTCATTCCTGCGCTACATCAGTGTGGCCGCTGTGAGTGGGTTGTGGAGGGGGAGCCGAGATAAGGAGCCCGATTGGCGTTGCGTTGCAATTACTGAGTTGTAGTCCTTTAAAACCACGTATGTTATTTCAACGAGCGAGGTCTACCACTGTTCACAGAACTACTAGTATTATATTTGTAATATCTTTTTGCACGGAATAACACAATACACTTTTTAAGAAGAAACACAGTTTGTGTTATTAAATTTCAATATAAATATCAAACTGTAACAATTAAATCGCATGATTTTCCCTTAAAACATACACGGGACCCGCGTATCAACGCGTTACCAATGTCGCGTTTATAACGTCCCGTATAACTTGGGAATTTGACACCCGGTTTTCAGCGTTATCAACGTGGCGCTATTAGCGCTCGTATACCGTCAACTCATGAACGAGACTGCCGGGGCTCGAACAACACTGTTAGAAAATCATGATTGCGTAGGTAGGGATCATATTTATTTAAAAAAGAACGATTATTTTTCATGATCACATCACGAATTTAATCATAGATGTAATTTTTTATTGAATATCGACTACGTATTCAACGATCGATTAGTTTAAAATAGGTTCCACACTATTAAAAGATCTTCTGGGGAGAAGGGCAGGTCTCGTTCGTCCCCCCGTCGGTGAACCACTGTTCCCACTTTACTGATACCAGTAGTACGACCAAGAGAGCCCAAATCTTGAAAACCTTCTACAAAATCCCTTTTTCCGTTATATTGGAGGTGTTTTTTTATAGCCATTTCGTCAAAAATTAAAACCACATGTTTTTCTAGAATTGATATATTTTTAAATTTAAATTTAAGTTTCTCCATAATTTATTCTGATATCCCTGGCATCAGGTTTACTACATTTAACCATGACGAAATAGTTTTTCGGGAAGGAAGATTAAAACCTTTTGTTGGCGCAAGTTTTGATACAGGGACGGGGATCGGTAAAACATTTCCAGAGCCAATTACTTTTTATCTTCTTGCCTTGGTTCCTATGCAATAACTACGTTTTTAATAAAGTTTTAAAACTGTCTCTATGCAGTTTACTAGCAGCTCTTAAAATAGTTGTTTGAAGTATGATGGGAGAGTCATCTCAAGGCTAAGATGAGTATCCACAGGAAGCTGATTTTTGACAACTTCAATGATTATTGATAAAGCGGTCAACCAATTTGAAAATAATCCCAGGAGATTATGCCTTTATGATTCTTTTAGTACTTTTTTCAGAACAGCACTATTTAATTTTTCTTATTGTATATTAAATTTCATTTTGTATTAAAACTAATTTTCTTATCATTTAATAAAAACTGTTGTTTTAAAATTTTATTGGATTTCTACCAATATATTGCACACTTAGGGGAAAGCTGTCAGCCCTTGAAGTTTAATTAAATCAGTCTTACTACCTGAAAGATTTTGTCTACTTGATTATGTTAATAACTCAAAATCATAATTTCTTTAGTTGTACCACTCCTCCACCGGGTGTGCAATATATTCTCCACATTCTTCAACCCTGCATCCCCACCTAACTGCTAGCTATGCCCTTGGTGTAGTTATTGAAGATATATGCACAAAATAAAGATAAACATGATTTAATTTTAGATAAAGTTTTAAAAAGAGCTACTGAAAATGGTATAAATTTTAAATTAAAATTGCAGCAATAAAATGCATGGCAATACAATGTAATAGAAAAGAATTAAAATTAATACTTATTTATAGATACCACAAACTATATTTCAAAGTTTATTCAACTGTAACAGCGCCTTTGAGATTGGTATTATATAAAGATGCTCCTTTCCAATGGGGAAAACTCAAGGTTTAATAAATTAAAAAGTTACTAACAAGCCCAACTATTTTAGCATACTATGATCCAAATAAAGAACTTGTAGCATCAGTAGATTGCTCTTCAACAGATATTAACTAAAAGTAGACCCACAGTATATAATTATGTTATATACCAGAGAACTAAGAAAAATACAAAAAATACATTGAAAATGAAAAAAGAAATGTTTTTTTTTTTTTTTTTTTGCAAGAGGTACATCAATACATATTTGATACATCTGTAATTGTAGAAAATGATCATAAACCTTTAGAAAGTCTTTTTAAAAAGACATTGCTTCTAGTTTCTTTAAGGCAAAGAATTTTTTGCTTGTGTAAATTGAAACACTTCATATCACTACTGAATGATGATGAAACAGAAATGTTACACACGCATTGTCAAATTAAAGCACTTTTTCAACAATGCAAAATAACAGCTGATTGATAAATACAATACATAACAGCTGTTACACACAATACATAATGTTAATTTCCATTAAAAATAATTGATATTGTTTTTACACAGCCCCGTAACGGCTGTGTTTAGAGAAAAATACCAAAAACAAAAGTGTAATAAAATAATGTTCTAAAAAAATGCAATAAAAATATCGTGCTTGTATTTAAAAAATTAAAGATGGTGGCAATATCGGAAAAATGGTGAATATTACATATATACGGTAACACCATAATTTTAACATACATATAAATCCAGGGAAGGTTCACGATTTAAAGTTTTTCAAGAAACTGATAGTTTCTGAGATCCCAATGGTGGCCATCTTGAATTGATCAATCTGTATAGAAGTACAGAGTTTACCAAATATAACATAACGCAATTCATATCTATATTTGCTAGATATGGTATACCGATTACTTTTGTAACTGAAGCTGTAAGAGTTTTCTTCAAGAGAATTAAAAAATATTGCTCATTTCTATGGTTTTGAACACATAATATTAACCCACAAACATTTAGTCTGTCTAAGTATAACCATTCACTAAGGCCGGCCGCACACCAGATCATACATTTTGACTTACGACAAAACATTTTGTATGACAGTGTCGGAAGTTGTATGAAGCGCTCGGTTTTAAAATTGGGTTAAACGGAGGACCCGCACACTGGCTGCGACATTGTATAACGGCGCCTTTAAGCGCTGTACAGCGTTTTTTCCTTGTCTGGCGAAGGACTCCCAAGTTTCGTATTACGACAAAACACCTTCCAACAAATGGAACTGCGCATGCGTGGGAGCCCCTATTCAATAACTTTTTACATGTGTTCACAGATGTTCTTATGTCAGTTATTGGTGTTTATATTGCGTATTGTCGTGCAGTTGATTGTAATTGTTTTGCTAAACCATGAGTGTAGAGGCGCAAGGTGTCGAAAGCCTTGTATATCGACTTTTAGCACTGGTTGAGAGCCGAAAAGAGCTCTATGATGTTACATCGAAGGACCATCACAACCAAGATGTTGTAGCTAGATGTTGGCAAGACATTGGAAAGCACAAAGATAATCAAATGTGCTGATTGTCATGCGGCAATAGTTATAACATTTGCATGGGTCACCTCTAATCTAAGCTCACTCAGAAAACCAACCATATCCCACTTTTGGTTTATTGGATGCACCCAATGTTCTCTACCATGACTCTTATCAAACAGTTTAATGAAATTCCATAACAGCACGACAGTATCTTCATCATCAGAATCCATTGTGTAACTATAGAATGTGCGTATTGAAATGAAAAAGTACAGATTAAATTATTCACAACTCGTTTAGACTGAAGCTGTTTTGTCGTAATACAATAACCCCGCACACTGCATCATACAAGACAAAACGTTTTGATTGAAGCTGTTTTGTCGTAATACAAATGTATGATCCGGTGTGCGGCCGGCCTAACAGAGTTTATCTGCAGGCAACGGACTGCAAGACAGTTGCAAACCCATTGGTATACTTATCTCTAGGCAAACTAAAGATTTTTAACTATCACAGGCCACACACTATTCAGTTCTATGACAGGCTTCGTCTGCAGATAATGAACTCACAGATTAATAACTGCAAGCCAACTGTACACTCAGCACTCACCATACATTGGCAGTTTTGTCAACGGTTGAGTTCAAAATTTATTGGTAAAAGTAAATAAAACGTGTACGTAGATAAAAAGCGAATTAAAGGTAGTTATGTATCCAAATAAAAAGTTTCAGCTTTATTAATATTACTAACTAGCAAATAAACAAATACTACTGGGCAAAAGATTGGTTACTTGAACTTTAATATTTTATTTTTAATGTTTCTAAATTTATTTTTAATATAAAAAAATAATTATATCCTAATTTTATACATTGTAAAATAAAATAATGTATTTTGCTAAAAGAAAAAATTGAAATTTTTAAAAAGTATAAACAAATTTATAAAATCAGATAAAGCATAATCATTTACACAGTCATTTTTTAAAGGCTTTGATTATGTGTCGATGTATTGAATTGCTGGTTGAGGTTGAACAGAATAATTGTATTAATAATTTAATTGTACTGTCATCAAACTTGAAGGCATTATAATATTTTTTTTATTTGTTTTTTTTATATATTTAATAAAAGAATTTACTATTTCCACACCTTTTTGTGTTTACTGATCACTAAACTAGATATAAGCTAGGCTTATATAGACACAAATAATAACTAGGCTTTTATTTTTACAATAAGATGATTTCCTTTATTTCAGGTATTTATAGAGCACAAAATATACAACTTTAGATGTTGTATTATTACAAAATAAACAAAATATATACAAATTATTAACTAAGATTCTAATTTCTCGGGTTAAAAGATCCTGGCCTATTAACTGTGCAATCG
>JAGFPH010000177.1:574863-591210 GCA_018207615.1 Philaenus spumarius | reverse complement strand
TTAGCCAGACTAACGAACAGCAATTCATTTTTATATATATAGATTTTAATGTTACGACGACCTCAGCAGGGGGATATCTGATGATGGAACTAGTTCCGAAACGCGTCATGGATTGAGTAAGTAAAGTACTTTATAATAAAAGTCACATATATGGACATAATATTTTATTCGTATCTATTTAAAATTACTAGCGCCTTCTAGATGTTAGAAAACTAGTTGTGATACAATTTAGCTGAGAGTTATAGTAACACAAATTTAAGGCGTTCTTTTTTGTACAGTATATTTTTCAAGTACAAATATTATACTCTCGAGTGTGTCTATTAAAATTAAAATATGTAAATATTTAAAAATATTTCTCTAATAGAACTTTTAATTATGAGAACCCTCGTACAATTCAGGGATTATCACTAGCTAAAATTAACTTTAAAATATCAATGCAGAGTAGAGTAAACAAAGTTATACTGGACATACTCGTTTTAACTGTAACTATAATGATGCCTAACAATTAACTGTTCTATTAAAATTTGTTTTTTACAAGTAAATTTAAAGTTTCAATCACGCACTAAGAACAAGTTAGTAATGAAGAAATGCCTTTAGTATTTCTTGGTTGGTATTCACAATGAATTCCGGAAGCATTCAAATATTATTTTTGAAAGCGTTGTAATTATTATTTATAAATCTTGGAAGATGGCTTTTGCGAAAGTTAAAATTAAATTAGTCCAAACCTGTGGCGTAGAACACTAAGAACGGTCTGACTTCAAGACGTGGCAACAGACGCAATTCATCGTTTAAGATCGATGTCACCAGCATTCCTCTTCGAAAATTAATGTCACATTAGTAGAGTTTATTTGTGCTCAATTTTTGTTATTATCTACCACAAATATAAGGGTTTGACATAATGAAACAAATATTTATTCTGATAACCAAAGAGGAGTAAATGACATATTAGCCCACTTATAAAATCTCGGCCACAATAATATAGTTTATTTTTGCTAATTTGTGCCACAAATATTTTTTTTTAAACTCATTTTCGATTATAAGTATCAAAGTCAACGGTATGATTAATAACTTATAAAGTACTTACTGCACACCGTCTGTGACTTCTATATTTCCTTTTACTACGCGTTTCGGAAGAGCGAATATCTGATGATGAGACTTAAGCCACAAAACGCGTAATAAAAGGAAATATAGAAGTCATAGACGGTGTGCAGTAAGTACAATAACTTATTAATCACAAATATTAGTGTTTGTGCAAATCCAGAAATGGAGTTATTTAAATGTGTTCTTCCCTGTGTGTTCTTTCCCATTCACTTTACATTGGAAAAGAGGGTGTTTAGCAATTTGTTTTACCTGAGTAGTTGGTATTTACCATTCTACGAGTCCAGGTCCAGTAGACTAGGAAAATAGCGACTACAAAGTAACTTACGATCGTTCAAATTGGGCGCCATCTTGCTAGTCAGACATAAGAAGACCCTCCTATGCCGTAGTTGTGGATTAAACCACGCTCAGCAGGTTAATAATCATAGAACATTATTTGAGTTTTATCAACTACCACCAAGCGCAATTTTATTGAAATATATTAACATTTATAAGTAGGACTAAATACAATACTTGTCATTTTCATTAGTAAATTAAGGTATGTGTAATTAATTAGTAACTTAATTATTGAAAAATATTAACTATCTGGAGGACGTTTGTTTAATTTCTTTTAAATAAACATTTAAGGGGGATACACTGTCCGCCATGTTGAATCTGATTCCCATGAGAGTAATGCTACAGAAAAAATCATTTTTTCCGTTAATTCGTGGATTTGCGGATGTTGATTGCTGAATACATTTTCAAAAACCGTTTCATTGTTTTCATAAACGTATGACAATAAATAGTAAAAAATAGTAAACTTAAAAAATTGTTTACTCAGTTGCAAAAAGAGATATTGCAAAAAAATCTTAGCAATCAACGCGCACAATCTATTTTACTTTAAGCAAAAATACTGCTTTCATTGTTTGACGAAAATAACACAAAAATATGCTTAAAAGTGAAGTTATGGTTAGGTTATTTTAAACTTGAAATTGGTAGCCAACTTCATCGTTTTGAATTTAGGGACCCGAGCCTTAACGCCAAGTTTATTGAAGTTTATATCTGTTTCACATAGGTTTTCAAAACATAGACTACATCAGCTGTTTACTTTGCACACACTGTTTAGGTACAATTAATTGACGCTGAACACCTGTAGTTTAGAGTTTGCGCACTGCAGTGAGTGTACAAAAACGTACTTTATTAAGTAGCTGTAGGAAAACTAATTTTTTTCATTCTACTGTATTTACAATTAACCTCAAGTGGTTATGGCTCCAGTATACGTAGCCTACAATTAATAGACCTAAGTAAACAATGATAAGGATGATTCATCACTGAAACATGTGGCTTAGACACAGGTAGTTGTCAGAATGTTGGCAAATTTTACATTTAGCGTTGTTTCACAAATTTCCATCCTTCTAATCATCTTCATTTAGTTTTGTTATACTTTTACTTTATATGGATGAAACTTATTTACCTTTATGATCTTTTGAACTGTTTGTTGAAAAACACTACTTTCTACTGTTAAATGCTAATATTAGACATCTAATATGTAACAAATTTGTTAATGGCACAATTGTTGCAAAAATATTGATATTGGGGTACTAAATAATATCCTTACTGCTTGCGAAAATCACAGGGTCAGTTAAGCAGAGACAAAACTTGTTCCAAATATCTCACAAACGATGATTTAGAAAAAACAACACATTTTGACTAATTTGTAGCAGAGACAATTGGCTACAAAAACGGATTAAAAAGTATTTTATTTTAATTGACATATATAAAGATTTTGTTGTAAAGGCAATAATGGCCGAGTGAATTTAATTGTGGATGTTGGAAAATATAATTAAATTGTTCTACAGTTTGTAACCGCAGTCATGGTCAGTTATGTTTGAATAGTTACACCCAATATTAATAAAGAGGAGATGAACAATGACACAGATACAAATATTTTTACAATGCTCTTTAAATTAAATAATAATCCATTATCAGGTGTGATTAATTTATTTGATCTTATGAGAATGAAAACCCCCAGCTTTATAAAAGAAACATAATTAACTTCATAAGAGTACACAAAAAATCTGAAACTTTATTTTATAAATCAATAGAAATGAAGCCCTCTCGTTTCGTCAAAAATAATGGTTTCCCTTCCCCAGTAAAGCATTGCACTTCTTGGCATAGGCGTAACCAGGACGCCGTATGGAGGGGGTTATAACAACCGGGGGGGGGGGGGGGGAAAAATTAAGATGCAAAGTAACACGTTTTAGGCTTCCCAAAAGTACTTTAAAATGATATACTTATCAAAAAAATATACTAAGTTGGGTTCATCCAATCAATAAATACTAGTAGTTCTGTGAACAGTAGACCTCACTCGTTGAAATAACAAATGTGGTTTTGAGCTTAGGTTAAAAATAGTGTGCCAGTAAGGAAGTAAGCAGAAGGTTTAGCCAGTGAAACAGTATTTTGTAATTCCCGTGATTCCGGGGTTTCTAGTTCTTGTTTTTTTTCTTTTCTTGAGCTTTAACTACTAAAGATTTTCTTTTAGGGGGCATTGTGTTTTAGTTTAGTTAGGTTAATAAGTTTAGTAAGGTAGCTAAAAATATCGCCGTTATTGAGGGAAAACATAGAATTAAATATTTACATACTTAAATAACTAAAACTTAACAATGTATTTACAGTTCCATATCATATTCCAGTATTATAAATAATGAAAACAAGCGATGTTAAAGCGTCGTGATAGTGATCTCAACCCAAGTACAACGGACATTTTTAGCGAATTTACATAGGAAAAATGAGCTATTGCAGTGGCCCTTATGGTGAGACCCAAGGTCGGGAGTAGCAAATGAGCACCGATCATGGTCCCCAGAACACGTTTTGGGGGGTCATTAAAATTCATATATATGTATATATGTGTTCGCACTCTAGCGGCCGTATTTTAAGTCCGATTTGGTTCAAATTTGGTACACATGTTTGTTGTCTACGTCGCTCGGACGAGTTCGTTAGCCAAAAAAATCCAACAACCGGAAGTACGTTTTTTGACCGGAAGTAACTATTTTTTCAGATTTTTCCTACGAGAATTATTTTTTTTTAGAATTGTTTTTATAAATATAAATGTAGGATGTTATTCTGCACATTTTGTTTTTTTACACGACCTTATAGCTCGATTGGTTTTCCCAAAATCGAACAAAACGTAATATACCATAAAAGTACCTGGTTCAAAGCCATGTGGTGGATTTTACCGCAGGGTTGGCGTGCGAAGCACGCAATGCATTGTGTATTGAAGATACTCCCAATACGGGGGTTGGCGTGCGAAGCATGCAATGCTTTGTGTGTTTAAGATATTCCCAATATTCGGAATGGCGTGCGAAGCATGCAATGCATTGTGTATTGAAGATATTCCCAATATGCGGAATCGCGTGCGAACAATTTTGCAGCAATTCAGCACCGTCGTGAATAGACCTATTTCCCAAATTGTTGGTTGAAACCCTAAAACATAGGCCTATAAACTTAATTTTGGAAATTTGCTCAACTCACGTCAGCGGTTCAGCTGCGTGGCCGAATTATTTGTATGTCCTTTATCGCCGCGAGGTTTCATTTGTTTAATCTCATTTTGTAATTCAAGTAAATCTAAGTCAAATACTTTTATGAAATAATAATTTACAAGTATACAGTTCAATTCTTTGATTTATTCACTACACTTTCTTATAATAATATGTCATTTTTGGGCAAAGGATATATTCATAAATTACTATTCAAAATAGGCCTAGTTTTGTTAGCAGTCTTGTAGTAGGAACATAAAAACTGGTGTTTTCAAAATAAAAAGTTTGAAATTGATCAATATTTTTATACAATTCTATTTAGAACTAAATTACGAAACTTTTTTAAATTTATGAAAAAAATTACAAAAAAAGTTTACTACTTTTTATGTAGTCCTAAAGTTGAACTTTTTCCTTTCGTTACTGAACATGCTTGTTTCTTGAGCTAATTACTTTGTTAATTTTACTTCAATCATTTTTTTACTGGCGTATATGAATTTCTTTGAACCTTTATCTACAAAAAAGGTACGGAACACGTTTGAATTGCTTTAGAATAAACGTATTACAACATGGTTAACATACAAAAACTTCGACGATTTTTAACAAATTTTAAGTTTACGGCCATTTTTTTGTGAGCTTGCCGTTAGAAATACGAAAAAAATCAAGAATACAATTTTGTTGAAAATTTAATTTGCTACACGCAAAATGTCATTAGTTCTTAAATTCGACTTACGGTTAAGCCACAAACTGGCTTTGGAAAAAGCTTACACTGAGAGAAACGGTCCGGCCGCCATTTTTATTTTATTTAAGGGGTTAAAATGAAAAATGGAAAAAACCGTATGTATACATCTTTCGGCCTACGAAAAAGGAACATTCATGCAGAAAATCATCAAAATCGGTCTAGGCGTTTGGCCATAATCGTGAAACAGACAGACAGACACACAGACGAAATGCCAAACGGTCGAGCTAAAACGGAGACCTCGCTTCGCTCGGTCAAAAAGAAGGGGGGATTTTGGAGCATTTGTTTCCACACTCTGTTTCCTGATTTGAGGAACTAGAAGAAACATTGTAATTTTTTAAGAATGTCAGTTTCGTCATTTGCCAACTAAACTCGCGACTAAAAGATAGTATTCTACGAAAAAATACTAAAATAAGGAAAGTTGGCGTGCATTTGTTCACGTTCACCACTGTTTCGGCGGAGACGGTGGAAAATTCGTCGATTGAAGTGGCAGCGAACGGCTGCACAGCTACCGTCAGCGGCGGTAAATAAACAAATAGTTTATTTTTCCGACCAATGTGTATGCTCTCCTCCTCTCCTCCTTCGCGCCACTGTTGGTGTGATGGCGACGGCAAATAATCCGTGACGGACGAAAACTCCGTGTGTGTTCCAGGCCATACACTATACTGCATCGTATATAAAATAAAGTCCAGTGCTAAATTCGACCAAAGATAATGTCAGCAATATATTATTAATAATTTATTGTAGCTTGCATTTGCATAGGTGATGAAAACAAGTTACTCTTAAGAGCGTATTTTAATGTAAACAAAGTGCGAATTATTTTTTCAATGGGGGGGGGGGTCATAATCCACAAACCCCCCCCCCCGGTTACGCCTATGCTTCTTGGCCTATATATGGCGGATGGATGTGGCAGTGTTTCCTATATTGTCTATAATATCACAATTCAGCAGTGTGGTATCTTGTTGCTTTGCCTTAGTATTTTTATCTCTTACTGTTGCCAGTGGCTACAACCCCACTATTTGTTTATCGTATGTACAAATTTGTACTGTTTTACATATCTTACAAATAATTACCATAAAGTAATAGGTTTCTAATTTTTTTGTTTTAATAACTATACGTTGAAGTGATCTACAATTAAAATAGTAGGTACTGACCAAGAAAAATATCAAAGTTTGCACTCAAAAATAATTATTTCACTGTGTGATTGGATGTTTAATTCTATGAGCAAACAGGTGGGCCGTTTTTATATTGCCTAAAAACTCTACCTGCAACCAAAGTTGGCCCATAAGCTTCTAGGGCAAGATTTAATAAAGTGCCCCTCATAAGAGAAATAAAATTGATAGATTGATATCGTTAGAATGTGTAACATCAACTAAAGCCGAAGCTCTGATGGATTCTTTAGAGAGTACTCTAAAGAATGTCGGAATCCCATTGGAAAACTGTATAGCAAACGCTTTTGATGGAACATCAAACATGAATGGCGCTTATACCGGCCTTACTGCAAAATTATCGGAAAAAATTCCAAATCACATCCACACATGGTGCTACGCACATGTTTTGAACCTAGTTCTTTCGGACACAGCCCAGATCCTTCCAGCAACCATAACATTTTTTGGGTTGTTACAGGAAGCACAGGTATTTTTGAAGGAGTCGCTGAAAAGGCAACTATTTTATTCAGCCGAAAATCCGGCGTTCAAACTGGGTGCGATTGGTGCAACTCGTTGGCGGAGTAGAAGTGATACCACCGTAAAAATATTTGGCAGAATTAACAATTGGATGTCAAGCACTCTTGACTCTTCTGAAGAAAAACATGTCTTCTATGAACTACTGCATCCTTACAAATGATTTCCTTGTCAGCTGAGTTCAACCCTACAGTTAGGAGCAACGCTACAGGACTGCTTACTAAATTCCTAGATTTTGAGACAATAGTTATTGTGATGACTTTTCTACAGATATTCAAAGTAACTACACCGTTATCAGACTATCTGCAAACGAAAAACCTTGACTTTGCTCAAGTCTGGAGACTAATAGAGTCAGCAATATTAAGACTGAAAGACCTTCGAGACAGGTTCAATGAAACACTAGACGCAGCAAAGACGTTTTAATGAAAAAGTTGAAGCGTCCTCTGAATTCGAGGATCTGAAGGATTTGTTAATTGAACCTAATTTCAAAATAAAGCGGAGAAAGAAAGTAAAGCAAATGGCCGGAAAAAATGTAACGATGAGAGAGTTTCTTCTTCTCCTGAAGATGCTTTTAGGATAAATGTCTTTAACTGCATTGTAGACACAATAAATCATACGATGGAAAACCGTTTCGCCAAGCATAAACTGCTCTATTAGGGCTTGGCTGTCTTCGATCCTAGAAGATTTGATCAAATGAAGGCGAAATTGCCAGAAAATGTCTTGGACAAACTAAGTGCATTGATTCCATCTGTTGACAAAGACAAGCTCAGAGAAGAAATCGTATCGTTCATGAATGTTTGGCCCAGTATAAGCAGGAAGTCAATTGAGCAAGATTATTGTACTGATGATACTGAAAAGTCTGAAAGTTCTAAAAACATTCAAGGAATTGAAAGTATAGAGGACGATTTAAGTCTACTTGAAGATGAAGAAGTTAAAGAAACCGTAGGTAAGAATGATGAAGACTTCTCAGCTTGCACAGTAAAACGTAAATGTAACTCATGTATCAAATGTGCATTTGGAGTGATAGTGGATTATAACATGTACTTCTTCAATATACGGAACTGTACAAAGTGTACACATATTTACTAACGATTACTAATACAGGTTACCTGCGAACGAGTTTTTTCGAAGTTGAAGTTAATAAAGACTAGATTGAGAACAACAATGACTGATGATAAGTTAGAAGCATTTGTCCTGATGAACACGGAGAGAAACATATTGACTCAAGTTTGGTTATTGATAAACTGTGTGGATCAAGTCCTGAAGTGAGAAGACTTTTGATCGTCTAAATAAGTAGATTATTGAGTTAAATTGAGTGAGGTTTCATGATTGTGGCGTAGTTTTATAATTGTCTTATTATTTAGGATTTTTATAAATATTTCCACAGTGCCAACAGTTTTCCTTTTATGTTCATTGAATTATAACAGAGCTAAAAATGTGTTTCTACATTTAAAATAGTTTGAATAAGGTATCGGAAATTGATTCTTTAGCTTTTAAATACTTGAAAAATATAGGTTTATAAGTTAAAAGTACAGAAACTAATTTTACACACCAACAACACTTAAAATCTTGACATGTTTTGATGTTTTTGGGAGGTCTTTGTACGTTTTAAACATAAGTAAATAGTGAAATATCAATGCCCATATTTTTACTATACATCCCCCACTCTTCCTATTTTAAAGGGCAATCCAGATATGTTATTCGCCGTGCATCAAGAGCTTTAAAAACGGACTTTGGGTTTTGAGATCTAAAATTTTTGTTCTAGAACGTCTTATGATGGTATTATCCGAAAAACGACTAGTAACCTACAAATATTTTTTTTACTATTCATGAACTCTTATGCGTGGATAAGAGGGAAAAAACTGGAAATGAAGAGCAATAAGCCTAATTTTAACTGTCTCATTTTTGAGCGAAGCGAACCGTGTGCGGTGCTTGATTGTTTATATGGCTGGCGCCTTCGCCATCCCTGTCCCCCACCCACTCGACATACCCAGCACGGGCCTGACTGTATTGATTAATCTTGGTCTTTAGCGACTTTTCATTAAATATTTCTTATCGCCATTAAACTATAAAATTCAAACATAACTAAATTATGAAATTACAAAAATTTTCTCTTAGAATCCAGTCATACAGTTGTCACACTGCAAGGTAGATCACCAGCTCATTGAGCTGTACTCTAGTAGTACGAAGACAAAAATGTTTTATTAGGTAACAGTAATAGATAGATACATGCCAAAGCATACCTAGAAGATTCAGTTATATTTCTATTCTGCACAATGCATTTCATACTTTTTTTTATCTCCCCGTGGTTGATATGACCTTATGGTTATGTTAACTCTTATTAGATTAAAAATTTAATATTTTGTAAAATAGATTTTAATTACAAGTATTAGATGTTTAGTATCAAGATCAACAGATTTTTTTTTTAAACACTCTTCAAATATGATTTTTCCTCTACTTTAAAACAAAATAATTATTGAAAAGCTTTCTAAAATTGATTTCATTTTGTAGTTATAATTTGTAAAAAATAAAAATCTTATGTTTTAAGTCCAACACATCCCATGACTTCCAGAGACTAACTGTCTTTAGTACTTAACAGCAACATTTAGTTCTTCTTTAGGCCAATCCCGGATCCACCACTGACCTGCTGCCACAGTGTTTTGTCAATTTCTATTACATTTTATGATTAAAGTCGAGTTATTTTGTAAGTTCTGTGATTATACTGATACCATGATATCGACAGTTTCAGAATGTAAATAGTAACTTGTGTTTTCTAACTTGACACTATAAAAGAGTTGAAATCAACAAAGAAAAATATGAATAGTTACTATGTGTTTGCCCGAAGAAACAAAACTAATACGAAGAACATGTTCATATAGTACCAAGAACACTAAATTTCATAAACAGAAAGATGTAAAAATTGTCCAATCAAATAAAGAGGGGATATCCCACTTAACATATCACTCAAATGTGATATGTATTCTTTGTAATCTTTAAATGGAGATGGTTCTCTTTTTAGATTGTATTTTTAGAGAACCCTCTCCATTTAAAGAATACAAAGAAGGCCTTCCTATTAAGCTGTTAGAAGAAACAGTGCAAGTGTTGAAAACAGAAGTGTTAGAACATGAAAAGTGTCTCTTTATTACAGTTTGTTACTGAGCATAACTAAGAAACTTTTTTTCAAAAATACCAACTTTTGAATATTATTGTCTCAATCATCTAAATTATAACTTCTGATGTGGAAAGGTGCTTTTCAAGAAGTTCAATGCTTTAAAAAGTATAATGAAACAGAAATAAAGGTTGAAGCAATGTTGTCAGTAGGGAAGAAAGGGATTAGGGATATACCCAATTTAAATGGATGCATGATTGATCTTTGTTGATCAAAAAGAAATTCACATGGATTTTAATTATAAAAGCTCTAGATAAATGGTTGATTTGTTGAGTCTAGCGTTGTTTAAAAAAATAATATAACTTACATTTCGTAGTATTTTCATTTTGTGTATTTAAATATTTAATCACGCATATTTTTCTTTATCAATAAACCAGTTAATGCAAAAAAAAATTATTTTTTATTTTTTTCCCAAAATAAAAACTTTGTTGAGTACAAAATTATTACAAGACTTCTATTTGTTTAGAAACTATTTACTTTACACTTTAGCGCAGAAATATTTTCACAAAACATTGAAAGCGTCCCTTTTAGTGCCAATCTTTTTATAAGTTTATAGTATTCTGGAATGTGCCTATGAACATTTAAGTATCTTAAATGCTGGTAAAATAAGAACTTTTAACTACCAGAGCCTTTATTTGTGTGAACCCTTTTTGAACCACCACTAACATTGACAAAAATTAACTTTTGTTGGTAAATAATAATTGATATTTATCGTTATAGAGTTAAGACACCATATATTACGCCAAAAGAAGTTACCACATAAAGGATAAATTTAAGGTAAATCTAAGGCCCCATTTAAACAAACCACTTATGAAAGCAAAGTCAACCATAAAAAGTGGTAACTTTTTCATGACCTGATCACTATAGTTGTACAAATCAGCTAGAAATACAAACTGCAAGTTGACAACAGTCGACCATAAAGGAACAACGTCAAAGAAAGTACTAATGTGACACTCGTGATTTTTTTAAGTGCTAGATCATATAAAATTTTACCACGATAAAAAACTTTTCAAATCGTTTTTTAGCAACTTATCTCAGTTTCAAATTACTATGATTGGGCCCCGAGGTAATTTACCCTTTGTTTGTCAAATCGATGAGAAACTTTTACGAATTATTTCAAATCCCATTACCAATAAGAACGCAAACATTCAGTTTACTAGAAATTATTTCCAACTTTTACTTTTATATTAATGTTTGTCTATTTTTCCTGGAGCATAGAGCAATTCAACAAGCATGAAAACGGATGTGATATTAGTTTATGTTTTATCCTTTTTTTAAAGGTTTGATTTACTTACTTTATTTGATATTTGTTAATTCAGTATTCTATTTAACTAGTTTCAAGTCTTAGGTTTAGTTTTACAGTTATTACCTTGTTTATATTTTACGTTTCAAGTTTAAAATTTAGTAGTAATTTGAATGATAGAAGGTGGTAATAACCTTAGGTCTGCTCCAAGAAGCTACTCTTTTATTTTGCGGTTTGCACTCTGCAAAATTTTATATGAGTTTTCACCTTTTAATTAGAAAGTGAAAAAATCAGTAGCGTATAGTGTACAAGTAGACGAAACAGCTAACATTTCAGGAGCAGAGGGATTATCAATTGAGCTATGATACTTCCATGAAGAAGCTAATGAAGTTGGGGAAGTATTCGTTGGATTTCTTTAGCTAAAGGCTCTAGACACAAAACCTATTGCACAGACTATTGATGAGTTTATGTCTAAACAAGAGGTCGATCCAGTCAAATGCGTTGGTTTAGTATTCAACGGTTGTTCAATGATGTCTGGAAAAGAAGTTGGTGTGCTGCAATTGATCCTGTGAAAAAATTACATTAAAACATTGTTCTTTGCACAAATTGAAATTAGTAATCAAAGTTCTAAATCCTCTGCTTCAAATTCAAAACACTGTGATGAGAACTGTCAAAGACATAATGGCATTTATTCAGGATTCATTTTTGAGGAGAAAGTTAATCCATATTTCCAGGTTCTGCGAAGAAAGATGGAGCAAAAAACATAAAGCCATCCGCGTTTTTAAAAGAATGGAGAAGTTACAAACCATATCACATGAAGTAAATGGCACTACTAGGTAAATTGCATATCAGCGCTGTGCGACTGCTTCTTCCGTTTGTTTATTATGAGCCTGATCTTGTTAGCCAAATACTCAGCTGTGTTGGAACCGATAGTAAATGTGCTGCAGTCTGTAGTATTGGACACAGTCAAGCCCTCAACAAGTGAATTTTGCAACTGATTAAAGTCACCATAACTATCCTGAAAAACTTATGGCTTAAATTGTGAGGGATGCTGTAGTCATTGCCAAAAACTTGGATTGGGTGAGTATATGAAATCAATGCTGCACATAGTTGTGCGGCAACAACATTGGAACAACCACCTAGCAGAAAGCCCTTCAGAATTCTGGAGGAGGTCCATAACAATCACATATTTGGACTCCATTATTTCTTACCTAGAATTGTGCTTTTCTGAAGAAAACACTCCACTTTCATTGCCAAAACTACACCTATAAATGTTTACCATACCCATTGAAAATCTTATAGAATCGTACAAAACCTTTTCTGAATTTTATAATTTACGAAATTTTATAATAATGAACGAAATTGAACTTAGGCCCCTTTGTTTAGGAAAACCTAAACTAACAAAATAACCAACAGTTGTGTAGTTCTACAAGAAACATAGAGCTTCTTCCTAGAAAAGAGACAAGTGCTACAGATTCTGAATGCTTTACCTTTGCACAACACGTACGCTGGAGTGATCCTTCAGAGGGAGGATAAAATCCTGATTAAGAATTATGATGGGAGAGTCATCTCAATGGCTTGACTAAGATGAGTATCCATAGGAAGCTGATTTTTGAAAACTTCAATGATTATTGATAAAGTGGTCAAACAATTTGCAAATAATCCCAGGAGATTATGCCTTGATGATTCTTTTAGTACTTTTTCAGATCAGCACTATTTAATTTCTCTTATTGTATATTAAATTTTATTTTATATTAAAACTAATTTTCTTATTATTTAATAAAAACTGTTCTTTTAAAATTTTATTGGATTTGTACCATTATATCGTACACTCAGGGGAAAGCTGTCAGCCCTTGAAGTTTAATTAAATCAGTCTTACTCCCTGAAAGATTTTGTCTACTTGATTATGTTATTAACTCAAAATCATAATTTCTTTAGTTGTACCACTCTTCCACCGGGTGTGCAATATATTCTCCACATTCTTAACGCCTACATCCCCGCCAAACAGCTAGCTATGCCCTTGGTGTAGTTACCTACATTGGAGATATATGCACAAAATAAAGATAAACATGATTTAATTTTAGATAGTTTTAAAAAAAGCTACTGAAAATGGTATGAATTTTTAAACTAAAATTGCAGCAATAAAATGCATGGCAATACCATGTAGTAGAAAAGAATTAAAATTGATATTTATTTGTAGATAATACAAACTATATTTCAAAGTTTATTCAACTGTAACAGCGCCTTTGAGATTGGTATTATATAAAGATGCTCCTTTACAATGGGGAAAACTCGAGGTTTAATAAATTAAAAAAGTTACTAACAAACCCAACTACTTTAGCATTCTATGTTCCAAATAAAGAACTTGTAGCTTCAGAAGATGCTTACTTCTTAAGTTTACTTTTTGTTAACTTCAACAGATATTAACAAAAAGTAAACCCACAGTATATAATTATGTTATGCTTCCAGAGCACTGACAAATATACAAAAATTAATGTCAGATTGAAAAAGAAATGTTACTATTGTTTTTTGTTGCAAGAGGTACATCAGTACATATTTGATACATCTGTAATTGTAGAAAATGATCATAAACCTTTAGAAAGTCTTTTAGAAAGACATTGCTCCTAGTTTCTTTAAGGCAAAGAATTTTTTGCTTGTGTAAATCGGAACACTTTATATCACTACTGAATGATGATGAAACAGAAATGTTACACATGTATTGTCAAATTAAAGCACTTTTTCAACAATGCAAAATAACATTACAAAATGACATTATTTATCAATCAGCATTATTAATGTGGCGACAATTTAATTATTCTAGTTCATTGAAATACCATTCAAAACAACATCCCACACTTTTATCTGGTGATATGAGATGACATGACATCACTTTGTAATCTTAAAAAATAATAGAATAATATTGAACTAGTCGTATTTTTGGAGATAGTTTTTTTAGCCTAAGCCAGGATGTACTTAAAACTGGTATTAAACAGACTCTTAAATATTTTAGTAGTAGTGCATAACATATTCATCATTAAACAGTGGCTTGAAATTTGCGAAGGAGTTTCTTTATTGTTCTGTGTTATTGGAGTCTTTATTGATATCCAGAAGGTATTTGATGTGGTAGATAATTATATTTTGTTAATAAACAATAAAATAATACTTACGGTATAACAATAATTCTTCACTTGACCATATACTACGATTTTAGCTTTCTGTAGAAGACTTTTAGCAAACTGATATTTGCGGAATATAATTTGCAGCATTGTGTTCTGTATTAATTGAACAAGCTGTAGGCCTTCTGTACAAGTAAGTCACTGTAGTGTAACCAGTCAGGCTGTGGTCTACTGAATAGGGGTTAACCTAAATGAATGGTTCAGAAGTTATTTAAGTGGTAAAACTAGAACATGAAGGGTTGCAGTTAATGGTATTATAGGAAATAGAAGATGAAGCATTGTGTTAATCCATGATCGGTGCTTCGAGCAATACCAATACTTGTTACTGTATTCCTATTATGTTAATGATCTATAATATTATAGTTTAACTGTGATCTTATAGCCTTTGAAAATGGTATTACTGCATTCCTATGCAAAACTAAATTAATAGCCGAATTACTGATAAATAAAAGAGATGTGATATTTAAGATTTTGTTTTCGGTATTAAATAAAACTAAAACGGATTCTTGCTTACCACTTTTGATGTCAATGATCAAACTGTCTTTTAGGTACCTGTATGTGTTTAAAGTGTTGGTGTTTTAAATATAATTAAGCATATAAGAACTTGTTACCAATTAACATTTGTAATTGGTAATTCCCTACTTTTCTCTTTAAATGTATATTTGCAATTTATCATTTTGCTTGAAACAAGTTGCATTACTGTATTTTCTGAATTTATATTAGGCAATTAAGCAATGTGCTTATACATTTTTACTTTTATTTATTGATTTTTGTTTATTAAATCAGAATACAGTATATTAAATCATAAAATATTGCTTAAAGTTACATCTTTCTGTTTAAAAAATAACAAATTTTTTTTAATTTTCTGAAATTATTATTTAAAATGCATTACATTTTTTTTTTAATCACAAGTTAATCTTCTTGGATTTTTATACATCCATAATGTTCTTGCATCATTTTCAGAAGTTGTGTTTTCTAAACTAGTTCTGGATCTTGGACTTGATAATACATTTGAAATGAATTTATGGTTGTGATTATATCTTTGTTTATATCTATGTACGATCTTCGATTTTTAGTTGTTGATGTTAAGTTTCTGGGCAACGAAGTACTACTAAAACTCTTTTTAAAATAAACTTTGTCACCATTATTAAAAAGTACCGGTAATAATGAATTATATTTTCTAGAAAATAAAAGTTTTGCTGGTGTTTGTAAATAGGGTTTAGCTGTATTATGCCTATAATTTAACAGTCCTAAATAAAGATCTGATTTACAATCACAGCTTTCTTCAATATGCTAGTTATTATTTTTATTGCAACCCATTCATAGTGTCCCATTCATTACAAAGTGTATCTGCAGTCCGCGGACTGCAGGCCAGTTAACTGAAGTTAAATCTCGCCACAGACACACAGTTCGCGGACATGCTGAGATCTGCAATTTAGATGGCTGTCGTTTAACTGTGTGTGTGTGTGTGTGTGTGTGTGTGGACAAATAACGTGAGTTCTGATCTGCAGTTGAATTTTTACACTCGTTGAAAGTTTTGTGACAGATTTACTTGTATTTCATAAGAAATGAGTGATAAATCTGTATTTTTTTTACGGAACTTACAGACACTTACCGGCAAAATCCTTCTTTATAGAAAGCAAATTCAAAGTAAATACAATTGAATTGAATGCTAATAGTAAGTTGTAACATTTTGTCCCAAATGTATTGTAAAATAAACTAAGAAAG
>JAGFPH010000177.1:556815-567660 GCA_018207615.1 Philaenus spumarius | reverse complement strand
ACTCACGTCAGCGGTCCAGCTGCGTGGTCGAATTATTTCTTCTAGCTATTATTGTGGTTTTTAAAGAATGATAATACTTAACAATTATGCCTAGACTCATTCCAGTCTGACACTTAAAAAGTGAGGTTCGATGATATATCCACTTTTAATTAGATATTAACTCTCCGATATTATTTGATATTGATTCGATCGATGTACGGCTATGTTGTATAACATGTTGTGGGTAAGGATAGTTGTTACTGTTGGTTTGTTAGTAAATTACATTATATGGACGAAACTAATCTCTTTAATATTATCCTTTTCATTTATCTCAAATGGAGAAGTAGTGAGAATTATTTTGTGTCAAAGTAAACGTATTTTTAATAATTTTTAGAGGGTCTAGTAATCTATTTAACGATTTTAAAAGAATATTTTCCACAAATATGTACCTACTGGTTAAGGTTAGCAATAATAACTTTTTATTATTTACTAGCACTGAAGTGTTTTTTAAACTAAATTTCTTTTCTTAATCATTTCCTCGGACATTACCTCTCGCATTCACAATAATTCTGTCAGAGGAGAGAACCTCTCTAATATTAGAAAAATACTAACTCTTTCTCTCATGCTATAAATAGTTTGTGGTATTATTGTGATATTTTAATTAATTTTTGACACTATTTTCCAGTTTTATGTAGTTTTGTGTAATGATATTCTTGTCATTATTTTCTTCTGTAGTACATTTGTCGTTATGGATATTGGTTATCAAAACTATTCAAGCTTTAAACAAAGTATTACATTTATTATATGGTCAGGAGGTTTGCGTTATATTTAATCTCAGAATGTAATTAATTGTTTATACTTTTGCATATCGAAACAGATTGCTTTTTTTTAACAATAGAGATACGAGATATTAATTACTCTTAAAATCTTTTATTCGGTGCCCTTAGTTATATTTTTCTTAATGCAGAGCGAAATATAGCTGAATTGCATCATATTTCTTGGACATAGTTCTAAAGGAAGAGACCACTGATTTCAAATTTTTGTTAGACTTTGTAAACTAAATAATAATAGTTTAGAATTAATCAAAATTATTGAAGAATCATGTCTGAGGAAGTTCTATGTTTGGAATTTAGAAAATATGTCTGTCAGCAATGTTAACTGTCTCTCGAAGAAGACAAATTATAATAGTTGATGTTCCCATACGAACTAGATGATATGCAATTAAATATGATGTTTTCAGAAAATAACGTTACATTTTATATTCTGATTTTCCTATCTGAGAGCAGGTGCGTGAGTCTATCAATTTGTATTACACAGTTTCGTGAAAAACGTCACATAATACAACATAATGGTTCGAAATTACTAGTATATTGAAAATAGCCTTGATTGTTCACCATTACTTATGTCGTTAAAAGATGTTTTACTCCGAAAAGTGATGAGTAAAGTGCAATGTTGGAGAATCGTTATTTTAAACTACACGATCCACAATGTCAGATATTTTGTGGTGTAATGGGTCTGTAGGTACTTTTACTGATTACTGAAACTCTTTTTGTAAGTATCAAGTTAGAGTAAAGTTTAATTACGATCGATACAGAGCACAGGTGTTTGCCAAACTGTCCGACTGTCTTACCGCAGCTGAGCTGACTGGTTTATGAGTGGAATCGAGATTTTATATCGAAGATAATTCGAACAGAGTTAGTGGGCGTTGCCCAATCAATGCTGAGTTTTGTAATAGCATGATTTATGTATTGTGCTTAAGATTGTAACAGACAGAAGGTCTTATAAAAATAAAAGATGCAGATAGGTATAATAAGTGTGGATGACATTTATACCGTTTGAAATACGAGAATTATGTGAAAGTGAGCCATCACTCGATAGTTTTAATCATAGACTTTGTTAGTGTAATATCGTCAGATCTTTTCTTGACCTAAAAGGGATTGCAATCCAAAACAAAATACAGCACTATAGGCTACAACTTTAAGAATCTGTTTTTTAGATGCTTCAAATTAAACTGAATGACGTGTGGAAATACCCGACCTGAACGGTAATTGGACGTTACATCCTTACCAATTATACCACTGTGATAAATACCCATTGAGAAGGTATTTCTAACCTTTCATTGTAATAATATATTTTAAACAACTTCATTTGGTGAGGTTAAGTGTTTTCAGGTTGCAAAGATCAGGTAATGTTCCACTTTACAGCGTATTTCAGCTCACGGACTGGAAATTATATGGTCAGGCCCAGTATCAGGCTGTATTTAATTACTTTCTTCGGTTAGCAGCATGCAAATATACTAGATATCAAAAAAGACCCCAAAACAACCTTCGAAAATGTGACGAGTAACAAAAATATAAGCCTACACGAGTTTTAAAGTTGCTAGAGTTATAGAAAGCTGTTAAAGTTTCATCATAACTAATGTACGTGGTTCGAACGCATTTTCAGAGAAAACTACCATCGTCAAAGCTTTACTTTTTCTAACGCCATCTACGTAATATAAATATCTTAATTTTTTCGTTTCATTTGAAGACTGACAAAAAGAAAATGATAGGATTTCGATTCAAAAGTAGCTGTGAGTTATATGTAATAATAACATTACCAACTATTAATCGCGAAGGTAAACAATAAACAACACGTTTGACTATACAAGAAACTGATAAAAATGTGAGATACAATTAACAGTTATAATGCATGCAAGGATTGGGGAAAAATAGTTTGTCACCTCAAAATATAACTTTACAATGCTATTGTTTGTGGTGTTGTTCGAACGGGCTTTATTATATATTAAAGCTATTTTTTTATTTTCTATTTTCAAGAAACCACCGATCATTTTGATAACATCTTACCCTCTCTATTTCCAAAAGTATTAGTACTAAATTCTTTTTTCGTTAAAAGGTTGTTCAGTGTGTTGATTGTATGACGTGTCATTCGTTGTTATTATTATCATTTTAGTTAAACTACCGGGACGGAACGTTCTTGGAAATTGTATAGTTTATGTCTACAAAAAGCGACTCTAAGCTCTACCATAAACCCTTCACATATAAACTGGTAACCCAAATAATCGTTAGTTACATAAAGTGTAATAAAACTGTGAAAGCAATTTGAACATACGATTATGAGTAAAAATAACAAATTTAATTTAACCATATTCGATTAATTAATTTAATAAGTATGTCATCCATAACTAATAATGTGGAAAATAGTTGAATAAACAAGATTAGATTGTAGCCTCTGTGTAGTAGACAAGTACCATAAATAGCAGCTCAACAAGCCATAAACATCACTAGGCCTACACGCAAGCATCGGCAGAACGAATTGGTATACTGAACGTTGTTTTAATGTATTTAGTTTAGTGTCACTAAGTCGTTTCCGTTTAATTTACGAGAGCCGTGATATTTTCACAGAATTTATTTATGGAAGTCACTGCGTCTTCAAATTATCTCTTACGTTTTTCTCATCACTAGAAGAGACTTTAAAACGAATTTATAAGTTTCAATTAATAAATGTAAGTCTCTTTTGCCTGAGCTATTAAGCATTTGTCTCAACTAACTGTGGTCTAGTTAAATGTGTTTATAATAGACTATTGTTGTCACTATAACGGTATGTGATTAATTATTAGTAGGCTTATTATAAAGTTTAGTTTGGTTGTAGGCCTATGTTCTGCATAGTACTCAATTGCTTTTAAAAACACCTTCATGTGCAGTTATTTACATACTAAGTATAATATACATGATGGTTTAAAAGTAAATTTACACCAAATTAACTTAATTTTACTAACATTTCTAAATGAGGATTGTCGAGCTGCGGTGGAAAGTAAACCTTTTCAAACAGAGAAAAAACATTTATTTATAAAATATAGATTTCCAAAAAGATACTTTTAGAGAGGTTAAAAAAACTTAACAACTCAGCTTGGTTAACTTTTTATATAAAAGAACAGTGATTGGTCGAATACAAAAGAATGTATGAATTTATTATTATTGCTATTATTAACATTTCTACATGACTTACCACTACTTTTATAAACTTATATCATTGGTTAAATAGTTCGTAAATAGCTTTAAAATTGAAAAAAAATTATTGGAAATGTGATTATTATATAAAATCATACAAAGTGATTGGCCGAATAAAAAGGAATGTAGGCCTTTATTATTATTGCTATTATTAACGTTTCTACAAGCCTTATCACTACTTTTATAAACCTACTTCTTTGGTAATATAAATGGTTCGTAAATAACTTTAAATTGAAAGGAGATTATTGGGAATGTTATCTCTTCATATAAATGTAGGCATAGGCCTATAGAAAGTGATTGGTCGAATAAAAAAGAATATAGGTATTAGTATTGCTATTATTAACATCTCTACACGCCTTGCCACTACTTTTATAAACAAATAATTTAAATTTAAATACTATTTTAGTGAATCGAAATAGGTGTGATATTTTGTTTAAAATAAATCGCATTTTGAATTTTAAATGAATTAGAGTTTTATTGCGGGAAGTATTGTTCTGAAGAAAAGAAAGATAATAATAATAGCTTTGAGACACAAACAAGAACATATGTTTAGTTCTGCTGAAAATGTAATAACTAACTGTCTTGAACTCTAGTGACTTTAAAATTCATTTATATTTTTAATTCCTTGCTTTTAGATGGTTCTTTATTGTTGATGGCTCATGGGAGTGGGTGTGATTTGTAATATTTGGATATTTTATTTGAACATCAGAGAAAGTTAGTATTATATTTGTTGAAAAGCTAAAAACAGTTTTCTGAATTCTCTTTGGAGTGAGAATTGAATTTCGATGACTTTTGCGTTTCAATCTTCTACTTTAGCAGGAGGTTGGATATGGATCAAAAATTAGAAGGGGGGTGTGTGGGGGGGGGGGGGGGGGGGGGGGGGGGGGGGGGGTGCCCTTTATCTTTATTGCAGAGACTATTTTTTATAAAAATTAAAGGTTCTAGTGACACAATGTACGATTTAACAATAAGCCGCTGCTATTGTCCTTAAATGTTTTTACTATGTATAAAAACTAACTCAGAATTTAAAATTAAAAAGTATAATCTTATAAGTAGTTTATAATGAAAACATTCGGAGGAAGCCGAGAGGATAGTCTGCTACTGTTAGCAACAAGTAGATTGCTGATTTAGCTATAACCCCCACTAAATCCCCCTTCCCGTCTTCGTTAGCTAACTGTTATGCACAAAGTATATGGAATCATTACAAAACTTAAATGCACTAATATTAAGTTATGTAGCACAATCATTTATTTCATAAAGAGATGAAAGAAAAATAAGAAATTAAATATACTACATACGGATCTATCTTTAATAACTAAAACCACGACTCTTTATAAAAACAATAAAACAAATAAATACTATTTTATCCTTAGTTCGGAGCTTCAGTTGACGGCAAGCCATCACACTTGAACTTTGACATGGATCAACTCTTGATAGAGATACAGCATTCATAACGTGTTATTTGCAAATATAAAGAAGAAGAAGATCGCTAATCGTCATTCTTATTACAAGCCGGTGAATGGGTGATAAATAATTAACTATGCCAGTTCATGGTAGTTCACAGCTAACTGGATCTCTTTGCCCGTTTGGGTAGCCGCCTAAGGCGGTGATTCAGAAGGCCTTGACTTAAAGATGAATCTCCTCTCATCCAGTATTGAGGCCAATGCAGTCTTCAACTATTTTAATACAAATAAGACAAGATTATAGCCAGGCGTAGAAGTCGCGAACTTTATCAAGAGGGCTGTGACATTTCCATGATGAAAGCTGTGCATACTTGAAATATTCAAGGCAGTGGGTTTATAAGGCCACAGGGTCATTGTTTCGCCTTGTCATATAGTTCACGGCTCATTTGAAAAAGCCTATCTTTGTAATGAATGGATGAAATTGTCACATTTCAAGAACGTATTGTTGTTTACGTACTATTTTTATGCATTCATTATAAGATAGACTTTAAGTGTCAAATGTATAATTATTTAAATATATATATATATATATATAATCCAAAACCCAATCATTCACTCACTCACTGACTGACTGACTGATCACAGTATCTCAAAAACCATACCACCTAGCAACTTAAAATTTGGTACACATATTGGTCATAGGCGCTAGAGGCGCACTAAGAAGAGATTTTAAAATATTTGGCCTGTAAGGGTTCAAACAACCCCTAAAACAATAAGCATTGTTTGTTTTATTTCCTTAAAGCTAGAAAGCTAAAATTTTGTAAATTTATTTCTTAAAAAATACATATAAAAAAAATTAAACCAGTTTTACATTTTATCATGTTCTGCTAAGGGGTGAAAATTTAGTAACAACCCCTATAAATATTAATTTAATACCGTCAAGGAACGTAAAATATTTGGTACACATTATGCTCATAGGCACTAGAGGCGCCCTAAGATAGGATTTTAAAATATTTGGCCTTTAAGAGTTGAAACATCCCCTAAAACAATAAATGTTGTTTGTTTACTTTCCTTAGCGCTGAAATTTTGTACATTAATTTCTTACAAAACACATATAAAAAGTAAATAAGTTTTACATTTAGTTACGTGCTGCTAAGGGTTGAAAATGTAATAACAACCACTGAAACAATAAATATTAATTGGTATTCTTTCCTTAAAGCTAGAGAGCTGAAATTTGGCACTTATTAATATTAAGAAAATATTTTAGACGTAAGCAGATCGAAACTATTCCGATCTATGCATTCGCATATTAAAGACTTAACATAGATCTGCAAACAGCCAGCTAAGACTGTGATTTACCAGTCTGTAGATTTAGCGGTTGAAAAAGAAGACGCTCTTCACTCTGAATTTTTAAACTTTTTATTGATTTAATTAATTCAGCACACATACCGTACGGGGGCGTTTGACGGGCAACCAGTGAACAATAAATACCAAACTAATTGAAAATTCATGTTATAATTCACTTTCTTGAAATAATAGATTAAAGAAAATGAGAGAAAAATATGACAATTAATTATAAATCATAGTGGTGTAGTACAAAAAACTAATTTTCTGTAGCGAAGCTCGGGTATTCGCTAATTTATATTATACTAGCTGACCCGTACGGTGTTGCCCGTGGTGGTTGGTATTTTCAGTCTTTTTAACGTAAAATTGTATTCTTTTTAAGTGTTCAGTCATATAGATCTCAAATAAAAAAAGCACTATTGTCATAATAATAAAAGATCTGAAATTATGATTTTAGTAACTTTGATCCCCCCAAACCCCTCCTAAAATTTCGAAATTTTTCAAAACCTTTCTTAGTGAGCACCTATGGCCCTAGAGGAAGCTACATACAAAATTTCATTCCAATCCGTTCGGTAGTTTTGAAGAAATTGTGATTTAATAACTTTGATCCTCCCAAAACCCCCTAAAATTTCGAATTTTTTGAAACCCTTTCTTAGCGAGCGCCTATGGCCCTAGAGGAAGCTACATACCAAATTTCATTCCAATCTGTTCGGTAATTTTGGAGAAATCGTGATTTAGTAATTTTTACCCCCCAAACCCCCCTAAAATTTCCAATTTTTTAAAACCCTTTCTTAGTGAGCACCTATGGCCCTAGAGGAAGCTACATACCAAATTTCTTCCAATCCATTCGGTAGTTTTGAAGAAGTCGTTTTTTAATAACTTTGATCCCCAAACCCCCCTAAAATTTTGAATTTTTTCAAACCCTTTCTTAGTAAGCACCTATGGCCCTAGAGGAAGCTACATACCAAATTTCATTCCAATCCATTCGGTAGTTTTGAAGAAATCGTGATTTAATAACTTTGATCCCCAAACCCCCCTAAATTTTCGAATTTTTTCAAACCCTTTCTTAGTAAGCACCTATGGCCCTAGAGGAAGCTACATACCAAATTTCATTCCAATCCATTCGGTAGTTTAGAAGGAATCGTTTTTTAATAACTTTTATCATCCCAAACCCCCTCTAAAATTTCAAATTTTTTCAACTCCTTTCTTAGTGAGCTCCTATGGCCCTAGAGGAAGCTACATACCAAATTTCATTCCAATCCGTTCGGTAGTTTTTGAGAAATCGTGATGAGTGAGTCAGTGAGTCAGTGAGTCAGTGGGTTTTGGCTTTTATATATATAGATATAACAAATAACTTTATGAAAATATAAAATTAACTGATTTTGTTTTTTTCTTATTTTATGAAACAGATTTTCATTTCTAGATATGAGATTTGCTAAGGTTAAATACTCATATAATTATTAAAACTCACAAGAACAAAAGTGTGCTCTACAAAAAGTTGTTACAAATAAAACCAAAGAAATAAAACCTATGGGATCCCTACTGTCAGTCTTAACTTTTTCTTTTTCTACCATTTAAAGTGGGCCACTACTCCACTTGTTTTCTCCATTGAAGTAATTGCTTTTCGTTTCTGTAAGACTATTATAGTTCTTATTAAACTTGTTATAGTTTCATGTATGCGTAGTTTCTTTATAAAGTAACCGTGTATTTCTCGAACAACCAGCTGAGTGTAAGTAATTTTAGCTTCACTAATTTCAAGTAGAGTGGTGAAATTAAATTCAGAATCACATTTAAACAAATACGAGAAATAGATAACAATATCGGAAAAAAATCGTTTTGAAAAAAGTATAAACTCTATTACAAAGGAATTTGGCTGTTAGAGAAGCACACAGGCGTCGATAGGCGTGCTGTAGATGTTTTGAAGCAGATTTTCTTGACTTTATACAAGTATACATTGCCAAAACTATTTGAAATTTATTTTGTATTAATTTGGGTAAAACAAGTATTTTAATATGCAACCATGGCATTCTATATATAACAAAGTAAGGTTTATTAAGCGCTATAAAAGTTCGTAGTATTTAGTACTTAAACATGTATCAAACGAAGCATTGGCCTACAGGCGTTGATGTGAGTGCTGTAGAAGTTTTGAAGCAGATTTTCTTGACCTTGTAACAAGTAAACATTGCCAAAACTATTTGAACTTTATTTTGTAAAAACCTAGAAAAATATGTTTTTAATAAACTTCTCTAATGTCTACTTCTCTAATATGTTTTTAATGTCCTTCTCTATTAAAAAGTCAAATTTAATAAAGCACTAAGTTCGTAGTACATAATAAAAAAAATCGCAAAATACGATTATAAAACCAAACGAAGATAAAATAGTTTTCGAGAGACAAAACAACATTACACTATATACGATTAAACTTATGAACTAGTTACAGACACGCAGTCGTGGCAATTGACAGCTTGAATTTGTAATACTTAGATAATAAACTCAATAAAATAGTTGTCTAAGCAATAAACATATTCTTGAAATATAATGCAGATGAAATTGTATTGGATTGATCTACATATCTAATTGCGGAATCCGAATAGATCAATTGATGTTTAAAAAGCCGAAAATACTCGTAACATAACTAGCAGATTTAAATTTAGTCGTTATTTACAAAGGTTGAACAGCACAGTGGCGACAAATTCACACTGATTGAATGAAACTCCGAACGACAAATAGAAGGAACAAAAAACAATAACAGAACAAGTTAATGAAAAGTTATGTTTATTGTACTACCTTTATGCGCATTTCAATGACATATTAAATAATTAATATTGACATATTAATATGTTAAACATGGGATGATACTATGTCATTGAAACGTTCATTAGGGTAGTACAAGAAACATAACTTTTTATTAACTTGTTCTGTTATTGTTGCTTGTTCCTTCATCCGTTTCATTTTTAGTAAGTGTCATCCGTTATTGTCAAAGGACATCATAAAACATCTGTAAAAGTCTTACTTTCTTCATTTAAAATACATACTTCATCTGTGGAGCATTTTCATTGAAGGTATAGGCTAACAATCAGTTGAATATCATGTATTTATACTGCAAAGATAAATATGTGCTAAATAGTTTACCTGGAGTAGAAAATTAAAATGTTAAAAATAAATAACTATCCAAAAACACACGTTTATGTTAATATATCTTACAACCTAAATAACAAAAATTATTTCCCCACTCTCTCAGAGGAAAGATCAGTCCCAGTCTCCACGATATTCATAAAAAGAATCTTCATTCATTAAGTAAATTGTGAAAAGATAAAAAATAGGGCAAACGAACCAACTAAGAGGCTTTAGAGGTTTAGCAAATTGAGAAAAGATTAAAAAATAGGGCAAGTCAATCAATTAAGGAATTTTAGTGATTTATAAAATTTAGCAAAGATCATCCATCGTCCACGCCAACCATTAAAAGAAACTTCAATGATTTAGCTAATTAATCAGTCTAATCAGTCTAATTAATCAGTTAATTGATTAGTCTTCGTCCACTTAAAATATTAATATAAGTTTAGCGATTTATTAAATCGGGCAAAGATCAGCCTTTGACCTCGCCATAAAATAAAATAAGCTTAAGTGATTTAGCAAATTTAGCAAAGTTCAGCCACTGTCCAATCCAACCATTAAAAGAAGCTTTAGTGATTTAGCAAGTTCAACGAAGTTCAGTCCTTGTCCACTTAAACTATTAAAACATGTTTTAGTAACTTGAACAAAGATCAGCTCTTGTCCACTTCGACCATTAAAACAAGCTTTAGTAATTTAGCAACTTGAATAAAGATCAGCTTTTGTCCACTTCGACCATTAAAAGAAGCTTTAGTGATTTAGCAACTTGAACATAGATCAGCTCTTGTCCACTCCTACTATTAAAACAAGCTTTAGTGATTTAGCAAGTTGAGCAAAAATCAACTCTTGTCCACTCCTACTATTAAAACATGCTTTAGTGTTTTAGTAACTTGATCAAAGATCAGCTCTTGTAAATTTCGACCATTAAAACAAGCTTTAGTAATTTAGCAGCTTGAACAAAGATCAAGTCTTGTCCACTCCAACCATTAAAACAAGCT
>JAGFPH010000177.1:532513-552805 GCA_018207615.1 Philaenus spumarius | reverse complement strand
TATATGGTATGTATCATTACAATTATTGATAGGGTATTGTATTATTACACTTATTGATATCATTTCTATCATTACACTTATTGATATGATATGTATCTTTAAAGTTATTGATATAGTATGCATCATTACACCTATTTATAAGGTATGTATCATTACAATTATTGATAGGGGATTGTATTATTATACTAATTGATATCGTATGTATCATTACACTATTTATATGATATGTATCTTAAAAGTTATTGATATGATATGCATCATTACACCTATTTATAAGGTATGTATCGTTAAACTTATTGATAGGGTATTGTATTATTACACTTATTAATATGATAGGCCTATGTCTTTTTACAGTTATTGATATGGTATGCATCATTACACCTATTTATAAGGTATGTATCGTTAAACTTATTGATAGGGTATTGTATTATTATACTTATTGATATCGTATGTATCATTACACTTATTGATATGATATGTCTTTTTACAGTTATTGATATGGTATGCATTTGTACACTTATTGATATTGAATGTATCATTACATTTATCGATATGGTTTGTATGTTTACCTTAGTGATATTTTATATATTTTTACACTTGTTGATATGCTATGTACCACTATACTTATTGTATAGTTTTAAGGCTTTCCATTTTCTGATGCTATTGCGTATGAAATTCATGTAAATATCACAATAAAATAAAAAAAGATATTAAATTGGAAAAATACCACTGTTTAATTTAAATAAATTTACTAATACATTTTAGCTCTTCTAACTTTGAAAATAATCTGTATAAATAGTGTTAGCCTAAATACATGACTTACTATAGGTTAAAAATAATGTATGTAAACATACCATTGAAGCGGTAAAATAAATATGATCTGAAAAATAAAAACGTCCAATCTTTTATTTTTGAACTAATAATATTAGTTAACTACTGAAAATAGTTTCATTAACACGATCGTAAGAATCTTTTCAAATATAAAACACTGTGTGTTTTGAATCGGTTGAAAAACTGTGAATGATTTAAAAAGTTAACTTTTACTATAAAATAAAAAAAAAACTTGTTTCACGACTCAAGGAAATAACGCTAATTAGAATATTTGTAATTTGTAATTCTGTGCATCTTGTAAAACAACTTTCAGTGGTGTAAACTTGACTTATCAGCGTGCAAAGATAGAGTTATTAAAAGTAAAGAAATCTACGAAGTGACATTTCAGTTCAGCTTTCACACGTCCTTGGAGAAAAACTAGATAAACGACTCATTAACGGAGAAGAGGATACGAAATCTAAGCAATTATGTGAACTGCGTCAGGCACATGAGTTCTTACAGAAAGTAGTTAGATTTTTTTTTAAATCAATTTCTTAAGCTGTATATTGTGTAAGTTTAACCTTTTGTGTAATCGATGTAACCTTGCTCCTTGAGTTTAATACGGTTCTTTCACAACTGTAATCGCCAAAATTGGTTACGGAGGGTAAACGAAATTCAGAGTAATTTGAGGCTGACTCACTACCGTACGGAGTTGAGTAGACCAGGCACTCACTGAAATAGTTAAGAAGACGTTTTTATTTAGTAATTTTTTGGAATAAATCATGATACTAATTCAATTTTGAAATAAGATTATGCTAACACTTTAGTTTCAAGATTATAGGTTGAAATATCTATAAAAGTACCGGTATACAGTTATTCCCACTATAATAAACAAAATATCCTTCCCCAATTATAAGTAACTCATTATAGCTTGCAGGAAAATATGTTTATCATTTAAAATTCATGTGATGATTGTCTGTAATAATTATACATACTATCAATTTTGTAAAACTAAATAATTTCGCTAACAAAACTCATTGTAAAACTCCAAATTACCAAATTAGCTCAACATAGATTGTCAAAGATTTGTAACAGAGTATTTTCTGCCTGTAGATAGATTTGATAACCTGTTTAATTCCCTCTCTTCCAAGCTGTTTGATCTTGGGTCACTCACTTTATTCGCATTGAGTATGGAAGCGTTAATATGATGAATGTTCAAGACATTTCAGAAGAAATCTGACATACTTCACAAATATATTTCTTTTATCACAATAATGAAAAAGTTTATAAACATAGGTCCAAAATAGTTTCGTTAGAAAGTTACTGCTTCTGGAATAGTGAAAGTGATTCCTACTTTAATGGATAAATTAAGCGCTACTAAAATTACTGAAAAATGAATCGTCTATTTAGTGTTTTTATATTATGGGTTTTACCTGTAAAATTGAATAAACACTTACTAGAAATGTAACTCCCAGCCCCGTAGCCAGCCGTAGGGCCCGACGGGCCCGGGCCCCCCCGAAATTCAGTGAATCCTAAAATTTTCCTAAAGATGTGAATCATGTTTTAAAAATATGTCTATCGATAACAAGCCATATTTTTTATGACAACTTCACGCCTGTGAGACATATATAATATCTCTATTAGAACATTTGAACAGAAGATTACTTTTTGATCTGGATCGATTATCTCGAATCCGATCATCAAAAATTGCGTGTGAAACATAAAATACGCTTTTACTAGACAAGTATTGGTTTTCACACAGTTTACTGTTGTTTGAAATTTCCCGCGCAATTTTTCGTGATCCAATTCGAGATATATCGATCCAAATCAGAACTCACACGACTCAGTTGCAGTTTCGATAAGCAACTGTTACTGGCGTAAGTTAAATATTGTTTACGAAGAATCGAAATTGAAATGAAACGTGCACAAGGCCAAACAAGTATTGTTGGGTTTCTCAAGAAATCAAAAAATAATGAATTGAAAGGTAAGTAATGTGCATTTTGACCTTACGAATAGCCATAGACATGAAAGTGTTCACATAACCTCAAACGTCAACACTGATTTTTTTCCGTGTTACAAGCGAATATGTGTACAGCTTCATAAAACTAGTCGTTTTCTCTACTTGACGAACATTTTTCTAATGTATAGTTTTTCGCAAAATTCATATTAATTCAAATAGATTAAAATAATCACTGTTTTCTCGACAGTAATATACAAAATTGTAATTGTCATTTAAATATTACAGATTACGATGATTCACATCGTAACGTATTTGATGAACCAATATCTGATGAAGCTCCTACAACTACTCGAGTTTCTAGTAAGTAACAAAATCGTTACAGTAACAATTAAATGATAACTAATGTATACCTACATTAACGCGAATTCTGAAACCATTTTTAATACTGAAAAATGTCATTAAACTCTGCTATCATATTCAAAATCATAATTTCAATTGAAATATTACAGATGACAATGATTTACAACGAAACGTTTCAAATGAACTGATATCTGGCGCAACTTCTACGTCAAAAGTTTCTGGTAAGTAACATGACATAAAGTATAGATTGATGAATGATTTGTATATTAATCTTATGGACATTTATTATCCCTGGGATGTCCCATAGGAATATTTCTAAAAATATCCCCAGAATAACTTAATGTCCAAGTAGTATCCTGTAAGGTCAATGATACAAGAAATATTCTTAAAATAGTCTTAAATAATGTTTTTAAATATTTTAAAAAAATATACAAAAATATGAACGACTACAAAAATAGCTAATTAATGTTATCTAGATGCAAAAAAACATGGCGAAAAATTTTGCTTACTCAGAAAATAGTCATGACACTAGAATAACAAATTCGAATAAAATTACGTTTTAAAAACTCCTAAAATGAGCGTTTATGCTTATGACGTTAGTAGTCTGTATCCAAATTTCAAAATATTGTATAATACGTGTGAAGCCAGAAAAACACACGAAAAGCACAAGAAATAACTGAATTATAAGTATTGTGTCGTGCCTTATTGTATTATTTTAGCCAGAATATTATGAAATATTATGTATCGCTGTGTTAGAAAAAGGAGTTTGAATTTCATTGGTTGAAACGCTTCCACTAGTCACGACTAGTTTCAGAATCGCAATATTTTTTGAATAATTATAGAAAATTACCGATAAAAATCGAAATATTTGAAGACATTTTAATTTTATTACCAAACCGAAATTTGAAAAAAATTGATACTTCCTTTTTTTGAAAAGATTCTATGCTATATGATTTTATGTTATCCTCAAAAAACTTGTTTCCTTTTTATGCCTAAAAATTTTTCGTTATTTATTGCAGACGAAAATCTGCATTCTCAAATTGCCGATCAATCTGACACGTCTACTCATGCTTCTCCAAAGACGAATGCTGTTGATCCAAAACTCGACATTGGCAATATGGATAGATCCTCCTCCTTGGATGATTACACAAAAAAGCTCATTTTAACTTTACCGATGATCTCGAAAGGGTTTCTCTATCCAACTACTAAAAAACATGGGCGCAACAGGAGTTTTCAAGAAACTTGGATGAAAGACTTTCCTTTCCTTGCTTATTCTCAACAAGAAGATGGCGTGTACTGCAGACCATGCTGGCTGTTTTTTCATGAAGGAGTTGGCAAAGGAAACCACGAAATTCCAGGACAACTTGTCACCAGCTGCTATAGCAATTAGAAAAACGCGAGGGAAGATTTTAGAAAGCATACAAACAAAGAATATCACAAGACTTGTGCCGAGTTTGCCAAAACTTTTCTTGAAGTATCTTCAGGAAAACTATCAGATATTATGTCTCTAAAGGATAAGCAGCAAGCCAAGGAAAAAAAAGAAAATAGAGCAGCTATCATACCAATAATAAAAACCATTCTTTTTTGTGCTGAGCAAGAATTGCCCTTGAGAGGCGATAACGATAGTGGACCTTTGTCATTGATTAGATCCCTATCTCCCGTAGACAATTGCCAGTAAACAAAGAAATCGTTATAACAAAAATTTGTAGAAAATTTAATTCCGAAACCTATTACATTATTCAAATACATTTTTGTAAAAAAAAAAACAACTAATAATTTTTAAGGTCAAGAACTTGTAAACAAGATAACATAGTGGTAAATTGTGGGCCAATTTCTCTCAAAATAATTTTATTACACATCCAATCTTCATTTAAATACTCCATAGTATTTTTATTTAAATTATTTAATATATAATTTTATCGGTTTTCTGTGAATATGAGTACTACTCCACGTTTTAAGTTTAGTAGGCAATACGGAGAAACCCTACTAGTCTGCACAAAAACGTATGCTGCAAGCGCTTGCCCGCATTGGATTTTAAAATAAAGGTTTCGGTATTGTAGGCCTACGCTCACAATTCAACAAGCAGGAAATTACAAATAAACAACAACAAACACTAACTACCCTATAACTGAATCCTTAAATAGTACTGATCCTTAAATCTTTTTTTACTAAGGTTCAGTGTGAATATGTTCGTAAAGTTAGCCAGTCAGAAATTATTTTATTGGTGAATTTCCATAGGAAATGTAAGCTATTATTTTTTAATAGTATGATAATTATCAATAAACAGAATTTTGTAATATTGTGTATTGTACACAAATTTGATAAACGTGTCCTGGAAAATTGGTTTAACCCTGCGAATTTTAATAACACATTGCCTTTAAAATACAAATATTTTGTTTCTAGAAACTTGTCGAATGTCAATAGTTGACCCGTAGCCAAACAATAGGTCTACCCGTACATGACAGAAGTATTACTTATTGCACTCTGTTCATCACTTCCGTTCAAGACTGCAAGTCCGACCGAGGATGAAGCCAAATTTGAAATTATACAGATATGTTTCCCAAACAAAATGTGTCTTACGCTCTCGTACAGTAAAATAGTGTACTAAAGTAGCCTAACTGAAATGAAACTGTTTGGTTTTTTCACAAACCAGTTAGTAATTCAGTAATTACTTTATAATAAATAATTACCAGAGGGTTAAAAATTAAGTAATCAGTAAATAACAAATCATTACCAGAGGGTTAAAAAATAAGTAATTAGTAAATAATAAATCATTATCAGAGGGTAATAAATTCAGTATCTAATACATCATTACCCGTAGTCTGAGAATGAGTTGTTTCAGAAGAAGTAACAATTATTTAGTGATATTAAAAAATTATTAATAAAACCCTTACATACTGAAAACATTTACCTTATATCGATTCTATTTATAGAATTAAAACAGTTACGGCACAGTTAATTTGCAATAATGGGTTCAGAACTTTTATCATTTTATCAGCGATATATTTGCCGGCGGAATATTTTCAGGCCGCTACGTAGGACTCGGCCGCTCCGTACTGCCAACTAAACGTGAAACGCAGAGTAGCGCAGCAAACCAATGCACTAAAACAACTACTTACTCGTTTGAAGTGCTTGATTTTCAGAATTCATAGTTGTGTTTGTTTTTCAATAAAAATGGTTTTGAAATAAAACTTGTGCCCATGAACATATTTCTGGCACAGTTTTTATTAAATTTTTTTGATTAAATACCACAAATTTACACATTCATTTTTGAACCAGTAATTCTAGTAGTTCTTAATTCACCCTATCGAACAGAAATCACCTTCACACATTTAGGTGTCGTAACGTAGGAAATAAGGATCGAAGTATTTTCGGACCTATGTTTGTATGAACTTTTTCTTTGTTGAAAAATGAGATGAATTCACCTGTGAAGTATGGCACATACTACCTTGAAACACTTCTATGATAATTGCAGTAGATAAATTAATACATAAGTAAGTTTTCTCCAATATGGAAGACTTGGATCCTTCCTAACGCCGCCGCTAGTAATACATTCCTATGACATGATTCAAGGTATCAATATATAGTCAAATAATATGACCAGAAAATTGTATGTTATTAAGTATTTACTTTATCTAATGAAGACGGGGACCATCGTATATTGCAGATCGCCAGTAACTAGGTTTGAACCCACGCAACTGTGTTGGAGTTACAATTGTAACAGACTGTAGTAGCCGCCATTCACCTCTAAAACACTCTGATAACTCCTATCTAAAGCAAGAAACCTTCATGATTTTGTCCAAACTATGTACCATATAATAAATAACTAATGAGCTTGACTTGTGAGAAAGTAACTTAGATAAAATAAAACCTGAACACAAAATCTCACAATAAATACGTTTCAACGACAATGTCGCCATCCTCAGTGATGCACGGGCTACAGTAACCAAACTATAACTAACCGATAGAGTTATAGTTTGGTTACTGTAGCCCGTGCATCACTGAGGATGGCGACATTGTCGTTGAAACGCGTTTGAGGTTAGTAAACGTATTTATTGTGAGATTTTGTGTTCAGGTTTTATTTTATCTATGTACCATAGTTAGTCTTTCGGAATATGTGAATAAATATAAAAAAAAAAATCATTAAGAAAATATGGGTTTACCAGATTTATTATATCACTGACAGATTAAACAATTATATTCATTTAAGAATTTCTTAAAATGTATAGCTTTTTTTAAAACGTACATAAATTTAAGTATATTAAATGTTATTGATAAGTTAAAGATTCTAATTTTGAACAGTGTAAATAGTAACGTCGGTTAAAAAAGAAAATCATCATTATCGTTGCTAGTTTAAAGTTATAATGATTATTTATCTTATTCAAAATGTGTATTCTTGTTTGTCATTTATGACACAGATACAGTAAATAGTTTAGATTTTTGTTTTCCTATACACTAAGTGTAAAAAGTTTAGTAAATGATTAGCTATGAAATTAATAAAAATGTGTATTAATTTGTTCATGACCGTTAGAAAAAAGTCCTGTTATTATGAATTTAATATAAAATAATTATGAACTAATTCAGAATAATAATTTGAAATACATAAAAAATAAACGGTAGACCTACCAGAAACTGGCACACACTTTCTCACAAACATATTTAAATTATTAAACAGATTCACTGTGACTTCATAATTGTATTAAAGTAGGAGAGTGGATACATTAAAGAAGGAGAGTAACTTCTAAGTATTATTATTATTTCCTATAACTATAAAACTTTTCGATCGATTTCGAACAAATTTGTACCAAACATGTTAATTAGGTTATATAGATGCACGAAAAAAGGTTTTGAAAATTTTTGAAAAACACTCCCTTTTTGGCCAAAAAACCTCCAAAAATCAGTTATTATTATTCTATTAGCTAAACGAGAATTTTTTAGAAAGCTGCGGGTTTTTGCATTTGTAGGGTACATTAAGGGCTACAAATAAGATAAGTTTTATCAAAATCGTTAGAACAGATTTTTTTATAAAAAAATAATAACTGATTTTTTTGGAGTTTTTTGGGCAAAAACGGGTTTGTTTAAAAATATTTTTCGTGCATGTATGCAGGCCTATTTGACATGTTTGGTGCAAATTTGTTCAAAATCGATCGAATAGTTTTCTCTCTAACTTTGTATACATACAGACACACAGGCAGACATTTCGTAAAACCCACTTTTTTGTACTCGATTTTTGTGATCTCAACATCGAATTTTTTTGCGATCACTATACTTTCTCCATACTAGGCCTATAGTATAGAGAAAGTAAAAGATCTTGTGAAGTTAAAAAAATATATTGTAATGATTCACTAGCACCTAATATGCGTTTTGTTTTTAAAATGTTAATTACTTACTTGTTTTTCGTTCAACAATTTATATATAATATATACATATACAAAAAAAACCCTAATTTTTAAGAGGCTAACTTCGAGAGGGATGATATCAACATCTCAAATTAAAATATTTATGCAAGTTGCCATGAATATTTTTATTTTAAATTTTATTTTATTTTAAACTATTTGAATTCTAGTTGAACCTATTGTAATTCATTTCTTTATTTTTCAGTAAGTCAATAAATTGTTTATAAAAACTCAATTACTATCAAAGTTATTAAACAATTCCATAAACTAGTAGATTTGGAATTGCTTTAGTATTCAACATTATTAAAACATATTACCTAGCAAATGTGTCTTGTTTATATTTTTTATCACTGTGGTATATTTTTCCTGGTGTGGTTAAACACTCGCTTTTGGAACCAGAGCACTGTTACAGTTTGACGTGCATTATATATGTACACATCAGTGGCTTTGCAGAAACTAGGAAGTTTATCAAATGACTCTTTAACTGTTACGTTTTGTATGCCTTCACGATCATGTAAGCATTAAACGTACTTATCGCCTTAAAGTTTGTTAAAGTGACACCATACATATTTAAACACAAACAAAGTTTGAGTGACACATTGCTATTAGCTTTTACATTTTGTGTATACTGTAGTTTGATATAATTTTGAGCTGTACTCAGATCCTCTTGCTTCATTAGTATAACTGGATAGAGCAAAGCAACAACCATATTGCTTTGGTTTATATAAGGCAGATAGCAAGATATATTATTTACATGTCCCATATTATAAAAGATATGGAATATAAAACATGTTTTTAATTAAAAAAAAATCAATTTCGGCTTAGCAAAGAAGGCTTTTTATTATTTTTAAAATTATGAATTGCACTTTTATTTGTGACGTTGGACAGTATGTATTTTAAAACAACGTTTCATAAAAAAATAGATTTATAAAAACAATATTCCTAAAAATGTTTGACTTAGTTTTATTTTGACACATAGTAAAAGCATTCTTGAACACAATTTCAGATAGAGGTTTGATCGATCCTTATTTTGCCTTCAACACCAGCATGTAGACAAAGCTAGCATTCACTGCACCTAATATAGGACCTACGAAGTAGATCTGAAACAAATAGTTGCAAGTTTTAAAAATCAAAACAAAGCGTACAAAAAACCTTGATTCTAAAAAGTAGACAAACTATGTAATACTTATGGTGGGCTTATAGGTACACATAAAACTAGAACTGCAATTGGTTGGTGACAATGTAAGTCCAAAACATATTAACATTTTGGTTGCTAGAAGGGAATCAATAAAACGTTAATAATGTAGTTGTTAGTAGTACAATACGCCATTCAATTATTAATGTTAAACACATAATGTAAGACCTTCTATAATACTGTTTAAATTGTAAAGTTATAAAACTTACCCAAAGATTGTCCAAGGTGTTGCTAATAACCGCAGGACCAAAAGACCTCGCAGGGTTTAAGCTACCTCCAGTATAAGCATTCTGAAAATATATTTAACAAATAAAGATCAAATAAAAAAAACGTCTAGCATATATAAATAGTATATAAGATATATAAAGGTATTAGCACAATGTTTGGAATTTACTTAACTCTTGCTTAGGTAAGTGTATACTAAGCATTATATAATTTTATAAAATAAAAATTGCTACTAATAAATCACGAAAGTTAGTTTCAAAATAAAATTAAGGTAGGCCTACATTTCAATATCGTTAGTGTTTCGAAGTAGTTAATCTAAAATCATAAATTAAATTCGTGAGCCATTCAAGTGAGAGAAGATCGGACCAAACCTAATGCTCAGCACAACTGGTTAAATAGCGGTTAAATATTTTGGGATCAAATCTTCGTTAGGACGTCTAGGTCCTAGTTTTAATATGGATTTGTTTTACTGCTGGAGGCCAGTAGAAAATTTAGTAGCTCACTCGATGCAACGGATCATACAAGAAATTTACAGCATTTTAAAAATCTTAAAGATCTATTGTTTACTATGTTGAAAAATATAAACGATTATTTACTATATTGAAAAATATAGAGCATTTTATTCTATACTGAAAAGATATAGGTGATTGTTTAATATATTGAAAACAGTTAGGTTGGTGTCTATAATATGTATAAACTTATATAGACAATTGATTACTGTATAAAAAAAATAACAGGCCATTGTCTACTATACTGGAAAATTATATGCGATTGTTTATTGTATTGAAAAAAGTTTAGGCCAATGTGTACTGTATTGTAAAACAGGAGATTGTTACTATATTGAAAAACATATAGGCCATTGTTTAGTATGTTTTAGGGAAAACTTTTTCCATGATTCAAGATTTTCTGTGAATCGGAGATTCTATACTTCTGTATCTTAGAACTATTTCGTTAATTAAATAAAATAATTGCTTTAATTTCGTGTTTCCTCTTTCTGTGGTGTAGTTCCCAAATGATAATTTATTTTACGTCTATATTAAGCTGAATTTGTATATAACATCTCAATACCATATAACAGATTTTACAAGAGTAATATTAACAATCTTTCTAAAACACATTTAGACTCATACCAACTTAAACAATTTGAATTTGACTATATTAAATTATAATATAAGCCAGCAATTATTTTGATTCAGAAAACTTCAACTACATGGTATGCAAAGTAATTATTTGTAACGAACAATCTGACTGATACCAAATTTGGACAGGTTAGTACGGTATATGTTTTAAAGTAAATATAGATTGGTGTTCATTGAAAATATAAAATTTTGTGATGGAAATGAATAAAGAGGAATTTTGTCACATTGCACTGTTGTGGCTTAGTGGAATATTAGCTATGCGTATGATGAGAACGTTTAGAATTGTTTTTCTGTAACTGAAGTAAAAGTTTAACAGACTAAATGATAATTTGACCTTTGCCAACAAACGTCTCACTGCATTAATAACGTCTGCATTTAATATTATCAGCGATTCCAAATATTTAGTGTCTCATCTGTATATGGTTAGAATAGGAAGTTATGAGTTAGAGATGCTTCAAAAAGATGATTAAACATAATAAATTACACAACAAATTAATAACGTACTACATAAAAAACAAACAAGAATGAAAAAAAGAAGAAGAAGAGTAGTTAGAAGAAGACAATTAGACAATACAAACTATCGGTTTGATATTATTATTATACTAGATTTTGTCTTACTATTGCAAATATAGTAGCAGTAACTGCCAGAGCAGCTGCTAGAGGAGCCGCGTTGTCGAGGTTTTTCCTCTTCTTGTCACTCACAGCTTGAAGTACCAGCATTAGTACAAACGTCGCTGCAGCTTCAGTCAACACACCTTGAGTTCGTGTAAGAGCAGGGTGTAAGGCTGTCGAACATAAAGTCCCTTGTAGAGTAGTTGGCGTTATTGCCTGAAATATTTACACTATTGTAAGCATATTTTATTTATTTGCTAAATTAATGTGTACCATTGACTTACAATTGAGTTGCTGGCAAGGTATAGTGATTCAAACGTGTTATAAATACTATTACTGAATGTTTTTAGAAGACATTTAGGTTATTACAATTTCGCAAACACGTCTTCATTTTTATGAACTTGTTAAAAGTAAAGTAAAAGTAGCTTTTGAATGAATAAAAAAAAAAATTTTAACCTTAGATGAAAGAACGAATAACCACTGTGCGTTGGATAAGGCCGGCCGCACGACGTCGAATCGTCGCGTCGGGGACTCCTCAACCATTGTAAACAAATGGGAGTGACTCACACCGCTTCAACACGACATAAAACATGAATGACCCAACAATGACTCAAACAGCGCTGTCGCAGCAAACTTCGTCTTACGACAAAGCACGATCGAGCAAATGGAACTATCCATGCGTGACTCTCCTCCACCTATCTTTTCACATGTCTGCAGAACACTCAACAGCTGTTTTTGGACTACCGTCTTACTTCAGTTTTTTTTTTTTTTTTTTTGTGGACAATTTCTTGTGTTGATAAGTTGTGAATTGTCTCAAGTGTGTTTCACTAAGCAATGAATGAATTTAGTAAATATAGTTCTACAACATCATAGCCTTCATCAAAACATCACACATCATCATTCCCACTTTCGACTTTCCATGGTAAACTGGGCTACATTTAAGTGCACACTTCTCTCACAATCAAATAAGCGGGAACAAAACAACTTGGATTTGTCTCCTTTTTGTCACCATTCTGCATCACTGCTGTGTCCCGCCGTGTCGTGGAGCAGTGAATTCGACGTGGTGTTTAATAATTCGACGTCTTGTCGTGTCGTGTACGTTGAATTTGGTGTGCGGCCGGTCTAAGCCACAACAATGACTCATCAAGTTACATATTCTCTTAAAAACAGAAACTACCTGTCTGTTAATTTAAATTAACTACTTTTACAACTGCTATGACCAATAGATATTGCATGTTTAGTTTCTTCTATCCACCATCTCAGGTTCAATTACTTTAGTTGTGTTTATATAACAAACCTATTACAAACTGATACAGTTCAAACTTTTCTGTATAGTGGTACGAATTTATAACACTGTGTAGTTTTATATTTTCTACATACATCCTATTAAATAGTGCTCATAGATTATTAATGGGTTTTCATACTTTAATATCATCGTCCATAGTCGTAAGACATCATCAACCTAATGCAACTTTTTGCAACCATAAAGTTTATTCTAGTAACCAAACATCTGGATGATTTAATTTAAATATTAGTTCTTTAAATCTTAATTATATAGGTTTAATTAATTAATAACTTTGGTATGGATAGATTCTATCCTATTCAGGCTTTTCTAAGTCGACTTTACCTTTACGAAATGTGGCAAATTTACTAAATTCATTTTGCTGAAAATGTTAGGCCTAGTTCATTTAACAAATCACTTGTTTGTTCTGACCAAATTTTTCTCTTAACGAACCTGAAATCTCATCAACCACTCATCGGACTGTTTTAATATAGTGACCCATATTAGCATCAGAGTTTTGCCTCCCATTCTACGTAGGCAAGAAACGTAGCAAAAATATTCGAATTTCTTTGCAACAGTTTAAAAAAGGTGATTTCAAATTTTACTGCAATATTTCGGGAGCTGATTTTGCAGCTAAAGATACGACACATATCAATACAAGTAATATTGGTTAGAAAACTGTTTGTTCCGGATGTTCGAGAGACGAAGCGCACGCAAGTACAGGGTAACTTCAGAAATTACTGAACCTATTACAACACCTTTCTCGAAATATTAATTGAAACATAATAATTCCAGAGGATCATAGTTCCATTCAATTTTTATTATATTTAATATTAATATTAAATTAATTATCTTTCATTTATTTATTAGAGTGTATCTATTAATTAGTTGCTAAGGTAACGAATACATATTAATGTATACTATGTATATTAGTAGATGTATCAGTTCCGTTAGGTTTATAAGATAATTAAATAGGCTTAACATATTCCGAGAGCTTTTATTTTAAACTTACACCATGAAGGTCCAAATAAAGTCAATGTTTATACCATAATATTAAATGTCTGTATATAAATTAACTAAATACATACTGTTTACTGAAATGTGATGTTTTTATTTTGTTTTTACTTAAAGCATTCTCATTAATTTTATTAAAAGAATTAGTATCATTTAAAAATATAGGCTGATTTTATAATTTTGAAACGTTTTTTTAATTAAGTCCTAGAACGGTTAACCTACAACAATTCCTTAATCCAATACCCATATTTGTGTTACTTTTATATAAAAGAAAAGAGTTCTTTACAAATTAATAATTCAAATCATGTGCAGGTTTATATTGTACATTATTCTGTTTATGTTAGTAAAACGTTCTTCCTGAAGATAGGAAAAGTTATAATTATCCACGAACAAAATAATAATTGTGTGATCAAAGTGAGCTCAATAGCTGACACGCAGGAGTCACATGTAGTGTTCATATAAACGTTTTTTCTTATTTTCAGCTCCACAAGAAATTTTGCCAAAAAATTTTAAATAACCCTGATGTATTTTTCCTAAACTTACTGAGTTGTCTTTATATTAGGTATTCAAATATCAGTTATACCGTTGAGAAAAATGTACAATACTTTCAAGTTTAGGCAGAATGTTTAAACTAGACGACGTTTAATTAAAATAGTTTCTCTAATAGTTATTATGACTAATTATGATTCAATGTCTTAAAAACATTCAGCACGAATATTATGCCGAATCAGCAAACTAACAGTTCCTGTAACATTGAGTGCTTATGACTCAAATCCAGTTCGCTTATTTCTCGGAATAGCTAGTTTCATGAAATCATCAACCTTAATGCGTAAAACACGAACCCAGCAATTTCAAACAATTATTTTGACAATTTTAAATCCTAGACAGTAGAACTATTGTTCATTTTTTGTACTTTATGCACTAAGCTATAAGTTAATAAACGGTACCAGGAACTGGCACATACTTTCTCACAAACATATTTAAATTATTAAACAGATTCACGGTGACTTGTAAGGTGGGGTAGGAGAGGTGATTTTGTATTAAAGTTGTTTTCCCATAAAATCCATAAAATAATGGAAAAACCAACTTTTCTCAAAAACGGCTCGAACGATTTTAATTAAAATTTTACAGTTTATAGTACTTTAGGTCCCTAATAAACTATAAAATTTTAATCAAAATCGTTAGAGCCGTTTTTGAGAAAAGTTGATTTTTCCGTTATTTTAAGGGTTTTTATGGGAAAATCATTCTTAAAAATAAAAAATTCACAAAAATGAAAAAAACGCCTGGAGATACCGTGGATAAGTACCTCCATACCAAATTTCATCAAAATCGGATGACTGGTTTAGGCTCTAGGTCTGATAACATCCACACAGACACACAGACACACACACAGACATCACTCCGAAAACCACTTTTTTAGGTTCAGGGGGGGCCCAAAACGGATATTTCCACCAAAAACTCAAACTCGAAAATTTTGACGAATACAATACTTTCTCCATATACTATGGTATAGTGAGAAAGTAAAAATAAGCTGATCTCATTGCAAATATTGCACTTTTGGCGCCTCCATGACATAAAAAGTTCTAGATTAGATAATTAATTGTGTGAAATGATGTAAAATAGTGTAAAACACATGAACAATTATTAAACCTTTCCAATCATGGATCTGACCTAACTTTCGCTATGCTCAATGAAATTCCCTTTAACAATAAACGCTGCACACATAGCCCAGTCATTCTGTGCAAAAATAAGCCCCGTCCTGAGAAAAAATCGGGCCTAAAGAAAAATTGTTTTGAGCACTTCTTGACAGTGAAAATAACACAAAGAAGCTTTACATCCATAGGGGTCCAATTAATTAAAATATTCACGTGTGAAGGTGTACTTTTTGATATTTTTGAAAATTACAAAAAAACTAGTGCTTTTTCAGCAAAAATGCAAGAGACCAACATTTTAGCTTATAAAATTTTGAAGAATATGCTGCTTTTATTATCTCCATAGACCATGCGGATCACGAGATATTGTCATTTGAAGTTTAGTAAAGAGTGAATCGCCCTCGTTATTTTAGTAAAATATAATGTTCAATCATCAAATTACTCAAAATAAAAGCTTGGTGTAATACATTTACCCTAAAAATCAATAAATCTCTTTCCTGAAAGCTGTAAAATATGCAAGTGCATTAAAAAAAGAATAAATCGAATAAATTCTGAAGGCTTTGATAGATGAGAGTTTGAAAAGGCTTTATTAAAAAAATGTAATTAAGTTTTTACATAAAGGATTATCATTTCAAAAAGTTAAATTATAATAATAATACACGCTTAACTATCGGAACTACTAGGATCTGGATCTGCTTCATCTGAATTCATGACGTCAATTTCCTTAAAATTTCCGTCATTTACGTCACTATCGCTATCAGAATCATCTTCGTCAATATCTGGACGTTCATTTTCAGGATCTTCATAACCATCATTATCTCTTAAAGAAACTTTAAGCGTGATAATATCAAGTATTAATTTTGTTAATCTAGAAATACGATAGTATGTTGTGATGTAAGTCTTAAAATACTGGATTTTCAAATGCTTCGGACAGAATATATCTGAGCAATGCGTCTCAAAATGAAAATAAACACGTGTACTTATTAGTAGCTGATGTGTTAACGAAGAGATTCATATATATATATATATATATATGATGGTTTATTCTCTGGGGAGCTCGAATAGGTGATATGAAAGGGTGCGCGCGTTCGTTACGCTTCGAAATTCGGTGCCGCGGCTGTCGCGGAGACATGCAAACTTCGCGAATTTCTTTCGAGCATAGGGAAGCATTTTTATTGAAAACCCATAATAACGTTTTCTATTGCAAATTTCCTCAACTTTTCTGTAGATTGTTTTATTTTTTCATATAGTGAAAAATAAAAATAATATTTACCAAAAACCGAATTTTCTAAAAAATTTCAAATTTGTTTTGTCTTTTTCGACCTCTTCAGATGTAAAATTTTGTTTTTAAACTGTTACCTTAAATATTACAAATCCACAGCCTTTGCTCAGGCCCGATTTTTTCTCGGTTCAAGGTCTTTTAATAACTGGGCTAACATTTTAATAGTTATGTGTACCTTTCGAAAGGAATTGCAATAATTATGACTAATTATGACTTGCAAGAATAATATATGAAATTCAAATTTTCTACTGTGTAAACTTGTTAATGTTATGTTATATATGTTTTAAATCCAATAATTGTATTATTTAGATTATGGTGACTATTTACTGCAATAATTTTTGTTTAAACATTCTAATGAAATTCTATTCAATTCTAAACACAATAAGAACTCATATAGGTCACCCAATTAAAAAGAAACAATCAAAATTGTATTATTAGTTTTACTTTTTAATCAATACTTAATTTTGCTTAACAGAATAATTAGTGTAATCGATTAGATACAAAGTCCCTATTGCCTTTTTAACTTTGTGTAATAAACTTATAAAACATATTTATTCAATTGGAAAACGAAAACTGAATAGGCTAGATATTGAATATTATTTCTATAGATGTTCCATGTCCACTATAATTATTGGTGTAAATCGATTTGTATCGCTTTTCCACGTGTACTACACCACGAGTCGTAACAAAAAGGCACATTAGTTCCACCAGCTGATCTGTTATGCCTCAAAAACATACTTGCATTCTTTCCTGCATGACATTTGAAAGATGGGTGAAACAGTTTCTAAAGATTTAGAAGATATTTTTGTGAAAATGTTTCAGATCAGTTTTAATTCAACTATCTAAACTTCCACTGTTACAAAACCAAAAATAAATTTAAGGAATATATATGAAATAAGAGCTATAACACATTTATACTTCCAATAATGTACACTTAAAACACGCTATTTTTTATTTTAAATATATTTCCTTTAGTGGAAATTTTTTCAGATTTTCTTTTATAATTTTACAAACATGAAAGTGTCGTTCTAAAGCCAACTAAACTTAATATTGTCAACAAATATCTGAATTAATTAAATGGCGATTCAAATATTATGGAGTTTGAATGCTTAAAGTTAGGTCGCAAGCAATGACGCACTTAATACATTGCAGAAGCAACTATGTGGCACTAAGCTTAGGTTTGCAGTTGGAAACTTATACAACAGAGAGAATATCATATACTCAGAAAGTCCAAACAGCAACACTTTTCTTATTCCATTTGTTCTGTGTTCCAAGACAGTTACGCAGGATCGTGAGCATAGTAGGTAGAGTTTGAATACTATATGTTATGCTATTTATACTTCAATAAGAAGAAAAAAAACGTATGCAGCACTGCCGCATTACTATAGCCGAATTTTCTTATCAGGAAATAACTAGTAACAGGGAGCTTCCTATGAGTTTGTTCCTTGTTCCGGGAACTGTACCAAAAATAACTTTGTACAGGATTATAGTAAATTTAATTGTCTTTCGAATGATTTAACTCAAAAATTGTACTCGGGCTTATAAGTGGTAGAAATTGCGCAATTATCTTATATGGATGGTGAAAAAAATCATTTATCGGGAGTTTCCTATGAATTTTGTTCAAGAAACTGTACCTAAAATACCATTGCACAGGATTATAGTAAATTTAATTTCCTTTCGAATGATATAATTCACAAATTGTCCTCAGGGTTATATACTACTCAAATCCCTAACCAAAAACGAATAAACGGTATAACTTCGCCATCATTTCGAGTCAGATCGAAAAATAAAAACAGAGTACCTGAAGAATCCTTCTAGGGCCCTTTAACCAACCTCTGCAATTTTGATGCATATTTACTACCACTTATCAATCCGGGAATAATATATTTATATACTATATGTCCCAAAAGTCCCGGACCGGTTTAATAACTCCTAAACGTAACTAGCTACAGTAATAATATTTCAGACATGACTCCTGGCTACAAAAAACTATTTTTGAGTTGTTAGTCACTATTTCCCCTGCCCCCAAAAACCAAATTTGGGGGGTTGCCCCAAATTTTTAAATGTAAACCCCTATCGAGTGACCCATCATTTTAAAGGTCTCATTGAGATAATCACAACAGCGCAAACCCGAGGTCGATATCTTGCTCCTGTCCAAAATGGCTGACCTTTTAGTGTTTCTTATGGTCATGTAATTTAAAATTGAACATTTTGTATCGAATACAAAGTAAACACATTTACAGGTTTAAGATATTTTACTTTTTCAGTTGTAATAAACACCGGTGGCCCTTTAACAATTGTAAACAGATAACATTTTCAGAGACCAAATAATAGGGCCGTTTTTTATTGAAGAAAATTTGAATCGCAACAATTACCACTAGTTGTTACTCAATAAAGTTGTTCCTGCAATTGAAGCAGCAAGAGATGAAAATCATGAAACTTGGTTTCAACAAGATGGAGCGCCACCCCATTTTGGAATAAACGTCCGCATGTACCTTGACAGTACATTTCCACGCCGCTGGATAGGCCGGCGAGGGGCAATTGAATGGCCTGCCAGGTCTCCCGACTTGACCCCCTAGACTATTTTCTTTGGGGCTATCTTAAATCTAAAGTTTATACTACAAAGCCCCAGAACTTGATAGAACTTCGACAACGAATAACACACGAAGCTCAGCAAATACCGGGGGAAATGATACAGAATGTAGTACAGCATCACTATTACAGACTAGCACACTGCGTGACTGTGGAAGGAAAGCAGTTCGAATACTTACTCTAAACCCTGGATATCATCTTTGGTAAGCAACTTTGTTTTTGAGTGTAAAGAAAAACATTTTGTTATTATTACCAAGTATGACAAATTTGTTTTTATACTTTAAACTCTTTTGTGCGTGTGTTTACTTTGTTTTAAAATAATAAAAATGTTTAATACTACCAATGGGGGTCAATTTTAAATTACATGACCATAAGAAACACTAAAAGGTCAGCCATTTTGGACAGGAGCTAGATATCGACCTCAGGTTTGCGCTGTTGTGTTTAACTCAATGAGACCTTTAACATGATGGGTCACTCGATAGGGGTTTACATTTAAAAATTTGGGGCAACCCCCCCAAATTTGGTTTTTGGGGGCAGGGGCAATAGTGACTAACAACTCAAAAAATAGTTTTTTGTAGCCAGGAGTCATGTCTGAAATATTATTACTGTAGCTAGTTTCGTTTAGGAGTTATTAAACCGGTCCGGGACTTTTGGGACAGTCTGTATATATAAATTAATGCACTTTGGGGTATCGTCTCCAAATATTCTGAAACGTTTAGAAACGAAATCCTACCCTTCTCCGACCAACCGTTTTCAGATTGAGTAGAGTGTAA
>JAGFPH010000177.1:493866-526654 GCA_018207615.1 Philaenus spumarius | reverse complement strand
AAACAAATATAACTATGAATAAAGAATAACTGTAAATTAACTTACTTTTATTCAGAGCACCCTCCATGACTAAGTATTTCAAACAACCTCTTGTTTTGTCAGAGAGATACAGGGAACAGTCGCTGTGGTCACCAAGGCACTTCCAAATAAGATATCACGTCTTCTGAAGATAGCATTCGCAGGAGTGTCGTCTTTTTTCACGTACTCATCACTGATAAATAAACCTGTCGACAGTTTGACTACATTAAATAACAATTCAAATACAAACTGTATTTCATCTTGTTAGAGTAACACGTGAAATGTTTTGAGGTTACTTTATTGCAAAGCTGACATTTTAAGGAACACAGTTTTAAACTTAGATGAAACATTTTACAATGAGAATTAGGACGCAACCTTAGATAAAAGAATAGGGATAGGAACAATGATAAAGAGAGGTAGGTCTAACTTCGAACAAAATATCTTGTATTTTGAAAAAGCTAAATTAGGTTCATTAGTGTTCTTTTTAAAAGAAACCTTCACAGTAATAAACAAACAAAGCGTTAAATAATAAAGTGTAACCGAAGTTAAATATATGTTACTTAACGATACAATCTCTATTTAATGCTTTGAATGCTTAATTTTTAGCACATAGCATAAAATACAATGTTTTTATAATCCTTATGAGTGCCATGCAGGAATATAAATTACTATATTATGTAGAAAATTATATTAATTGCAAAAATGAATACTCTAAATGAAACTTCAGCTGATTATATAAAACTTTTACAGTTAGATTAAAAGTAATGCCAAATCTATCTGTTAAAATAAAATAGATTTTTTAGAAATCGTTTAAAATAAATATACAAATGGTAGGTACATATGAGTAGTATATCGTTTATTTTAGAAACATTTTGAATTATTTTCTATTACTAATCTAAATACTTAAAAAAACTTTTAAAACAACTGTGAGTGATTGTTGCCTATATTTGACAATATAAAAGTGCATATATGTAACAATATAAGCGATAATTTGTTTTGATCCTGTAAAAATAGAAAACAGAAAATTTCTGAATTCTTTCTATTTCAATAATTCAATATTATTGATGTAAACTGACATTATATGCACTGTAGTAATACAAGTAAGCATAATACAGCCTAACTAATTTTACTTGAAACAAATATTAAAAATTTCAGACAAAATATTAACGAAATTTCATTTCACATAAATTTATTATTGCATGTCATTTACTTACCTCAATTTATTTAATAACTCGACCTCCCCGTAAGAAACGTATATAGAATTTAATTAAATGAGATATCTATATATACAAGATAGTCGAACCGACACTTGCAATAGCTAAAATTAAAATGTAAGAAATAGATATCGCTACAATCAGTAAAAGGTTTTGGAGTATATTGCTTCTTATAATATTGTGATTTGTATTTTCAAATCACACCCGATAACTTATATTATCAAACACTCGTGTTAGATTAAATATTTGAAGCAATGATTGCAGATTTCTAGCAATATTAGTAATGTAAATATAGACTATTCATTACATTAGATTTTTAGAATTGATATTGCAATTCTATTCTTGTAGTTTTTAATACTTTATACCTTACTGTTTTATAGAACGTATGAGACAGAAATAACACAAAACACAACAGCAATAAAATGTTTTTGAAAAAATAGTTCAAATGAATTCAAATGGTAGTAATTAACACAAATAAAATTAAAAATATGACATTAAACATAAACATTATTTAACAATAAGTTGCCTTGTATGGTTCCTTATACAAGTTACCTAAAAATTATAACTAAAAATAAATTTAGTTAAATTTTCTGTTAAATTTCAGAATATATTAGTTGGAAATGTTTAGATTCAGAAAGTAGCTTCAAAAATCAAGCTGGTTAACAGTTTGTTGCAATTTGTATTCGCCTAATATGTTTACTAAAGCTTTGACTTATCGTGTTTAACACTTTGGAATACACTTACATTACTTTCACAATAATTAAAAACTTGTGATCATCATGTTCTAATGAACCAGTTACAGCCTACGAGTACTCCAATAAAAACGCAGTTTATCCTGTTTGTTTATAATGCACTTTCTTTGTAAAAAAACATCGTCGAAACGGAAATGCTTTTAGTAAACTTTCACATTCACTCTCTTTATCCACACCAAAAAACTTGATTTTATAATTAAACAACTAACTTTGCTAACTCAAAGTTCTTAATGTTTGACTTTAATTTCTAACAATGTGTTTAACTAAAATAAGACTACAAAATAACTTTACAGAAAATAAGAGGAAAGTAAGAAAAGAAAAATATATAATTATTAAAATATATCAGCAGCAATGATAATTTGATTTTGCTGTTTATTTGCCACGTGGAATTTTCTTTCACTCATTTCTTGAACCAAATTCCAAAATAAAAATTCAAAATTATTGCGTTTAATTTTTCTATAATCGAAAAATAATTTAATCAGGTCTAAAGTTAATACTATAACTTTTCTGTTCTAAACATCTCGTACATTTTCTTTCTCCGAGTGCCTTTAACGTGGACATAAACAAACAACATATCATTCTGTAAACGTGTGCACGCCGAAGGTAAAATCAGCTGATTTTATTATATATTTATAAAATATTATTGCCAACAATGATTGGTATCATCTGATTGGAATGTATATTTTATTGTTCACATAATGAACACTCAATGCTTGGATTATTCCTTGTTACAGCATTTTTATTATCACAAAGTGCGAAATCTATTTATTATTTTTGTCGTTGCACACTTGACACTTGATTACACTCTCAGTATAATAGTTAACGTGTTATTTCATTTTACTATTTTGCAATTTGGAGAAAACTTACCATGGTAAATTCTACTCAGCCTTGTCTAATTGGTTTCAGAATTAATGTATGGTTTACAGTTCAAGTTAGATGTAATGTAATAATAATAATTGAAGATATTTGTTAATGCCAATGAAACGTTCAACAAAAAGAAGAATTTTTTCTGTGGATGTCTGGACTGAAGACTGAGGACGAGATTAGTGATTGTTTGAGGAATAGATACTAAGAATGGAGGATTGAAGATTTGAAGGTTTGAAATGTTTGATGGATGGGTGGAATGACTGAGGATAGAGGAGATTGTGGAAAGGGGAGAGAATAAAAATGAGAATTAAAAAATCACAAAAAAAGAGAAATTGGACTGGCAGAAAAAAGAAAATAGAGGTTGCAGTTGGAAGGTTGGTAAACTGAAGGAGAGGAAGGAAGATACCAGATGGTGGATTTTGTAAGTACTGTATAGAAGACAACATGTTGATATAATATTTTCAATTTTAACATTGTAGCCTAAGGATTAGTATACATTTATAAATAAATTTATATTATCTCTTTTCCGGTACGTCACATTAATACACTGTTGATTTTAATGATTACTGCAGTTTCGGGGTGCGTGAGCCCATTATCAAATCACATATAACGTTTTATTTTAACTGTTTTGTAGTAATCGTTCCATTCAGAGCTCGTTAATATTTAAAATAATCGTGAATACAGCCCACATGTAAACAATATACAACAAAACACGTTTACATAAATACACATATACACGTGTATCTTTTGTAAACATGTATATGTGTATTTGAAACGTGTTTTATCGTGTATTGTCACATGTGGACTGTATTAAATATTATTTTAAATACTAACGAGCTCTGTATGGAACGATTCCTACTAAAAAATAAAACCTTATATAAGATCAGGTGTGTAGGCTCACGAAGCCCAAAAGTGCAGTAATTATTCAAATCAACAGTGGATTAGTGTGACGTACCGGAAAAGAGGTAATACAATTTATTTATTGATATAATAACTTGAAGAGGTTGCAGGACAAAGTGGAAGTGGGGAATTGCTCAAGAGCAGAAAACTATATATTTATGCTATGTATAAAGTTATTTACTTGTGTGAGCTACATAGTCGGAAAAATATCTAAACGTCTCAAATGTTCACAGAAATCATTATGGATACTTTAAATCCTCAGTGACGCAATACATTATGTGTATTTTAAATTACAAGTCGGAAGATGTTGTTATTACACAATTTTCAGGTAATAAAAAAAACGATCCGGAAATTCATCATTAAAAAAATGTCTGTTTTATGTTTCAATAGCGAACAAGGTACAGGAAATTGCATAAAAGTAATTGTTGGAAGCCAATTTGATCATCATGGGTTACTTCAACGCTTCAGGCGTCTTGTTAAGAACAACCTGTTATTATTTTTTAAACTAAGCTTGTTTACGCCGTAAAGTTCCTTAGTTTGTTCATGAAAATCTATCCAGGAAAACTATTCCTTACATTTCCATCACTTATTAAAGTGAAGAGTACTACTTAAATAAAGTAAATGGTTTTTAATCTTTACGACAAAGAATAAAATGCTTAGTAAACATTAGTTACCCAGAATTTAGTATTTAAACTTAAAATAGGTAATTACAAATATCATAAGTTAAGAATTTAAATAACACAACTGCGTAGGTGTCATGACTCATGTTTTCTGATAAGATAAAGTTTGTTGGTAAATTCATAAAACTGCTCTTTGAAATTCTCATTAAGATCGCCACGCAGATTATTTTCAAAGTGAAATTAGTAACTAAAAGAAGTTCCTAAACTGAAATACCTATAGCTCCTAGATTTTTAAAAGCGGTTTTATTGGCAATTATGTGAAGTATGAGACACGTTTTGTGGGAATTGAAGAACTAGGTGTTAAATAAAGAAAGGGATCTTGGACAGACCTCCAGTTAAATGAAATCTGCGTAAGATGCTTTCGTCGAATTTTATACTACGTGCGTAATATTTCACAATTTGTGTGATGGAAATCATTCTTCAAACCCCTGAAAATTAGGTTGTTTATATCCAACACAAAAATATACATTTAAATAACATACAATATTATTTCTGAAAAAACTGTTGAAACAATATCATATTAAAAAAGAATTTGTGATAAATAAATTTTTTGCCCGTAATAATGTTCATCGAAAGTTCTTACTAAATTAAAGTTTATGGATTTGGTACCATTTTATTTATTAAAAGGATGGAGGATAATTTTTTACGACGTTGGAGGCTTATATCCTGCAAAAGAAGCTTAAAAATAAAAAGGATATGTTTAAAGGAATTTAAAAAATTGTCCAATAATGAAAAGTTTGGTGAAGTGGAAAAAAATATTAGTTTTCAGATTCGACGTACCGGAGAGGCAATTTAAAACAATTTTTCCAGTTCTGCTTTTGATTTAACTTTCAAATACAACTTTATTACAAAAGTGTTAAAAGTAAACAATCTACCAGGCTGTGGCATGAAAGGGACAATGAAACTATAAGGATTCCATTACACTATAAAAACGTGAAATTAGTATTTTGGTTCAAAATATTTTCGTTTGTCATTTCCGTACCTGTAAAGGCAATATCACGAAATACTTAACATAGTTTTAAAACACTCTAATACACGTACATTCAATTGATATGAACTCAAATACCATTTTACGGTATACCAATACCAATTTGGGAGGGGGCAAAGTTTTATTTTATGACACTGTTGGGTTAGGTTTAGTTAACAGTAATATTAATTTTCAGACTTTTAATCTAAAAATAGTCTCTTCAGAAATTATTGTAAAGTTGATAAAATCACTGGAAAATAATAAATCAGTGGGTTGGGATAATATTCAAGTAGATGTGAGAAAAATATGCACTTTATTTCAACTCCATTAACTATTATTAAAAACAAGCTATTCGAGACGGGAGTTATTCCTTATCAACCAAAATATGCCGAAATATAACCTCCTTTAGAAAGGATGTAAACATGAATCTGATAATTACAGCTCAGTTTCAATCCTGCCTTTTTTTTTCTAAAGTGGTTAAAAATGGAAAGTAGTGACTAGAATAGATGAAATTCTTACTACCCTTGAAAAAAATAGAAGAAAAATATAGTTTAACAGGGGATTTTAACATTGACCTGCTAGTTTACAATAGAGATATAATTAAATTTCTACATTTAAAAAAATGTTTTTAAGGCTTTGCCTAATTTTAGTGAGCCAACAAGAATTAGTTTGGGATCAGCTTCTTGTATTGACAATATTTAAAAAAAATTTACACCATAGAGATACATATTGTATAACTCTTGTTTATTAGACCTCGAAGTCTTTCGATTCAAATTCAAAATTTAGGAAAACACAACTATCCAAAAAACTAATTTTCAACATAAAAGAGTTTTTAATGAAGCTAATTTAAGCAGATTTCTTGAACTTCTAGAATATATTATGAAACTTTTCTCAAGTAATTTTCCGTTTCCTAAAAGTCAAGACATAAATAAAAATGTTGAAACTTTTCTGAATTAATTCAATGAACATTTGATGAAGCTTTTCCATTGAAATAGGTAAACTTAGAAAACAAAACTGTTAAAATTCCCTGGATTACCTCATGGATTAGAACATCGTTTGAAAGGAAACGTGTCCTGTTTGAGAGCCAGCGGACTCTCTGCGGCTTCTAATTTTTATAAGCTTTATTTTAAAATAACAAAGAGACTCATTTAAGCTGCTAAGAAAATGGCAAATGATGGATACATTGATAGGTCAAAAAATAAATCAAAGGTGGGCTGGGAGGTTGTGCGAAGAGAGACCGGAGCTGTGGGCGTTTCTAGAATAATTTTAATAATCTCTTTTATAATTATTTTAGCAGCTTTTACTAAAAGAGCTCAATTGCCCTTTTCTTCTTGGCTACCTGCAGCTATGGCTGCTCCAACTCCAGTCTCAGCTTTAGTTCATTCTTCAACTTTAGTTACTGCTGATTTAAGGATTTACAGTGGATTATCCATTATCGAAAACACTTCTGAAATTGCCAGCATCTTTGGTAATTTTTTATACAAATTACGGACAATTTGGACAATAATCTAACTATGACTGTATGATAAAAAGGTTAAAAAAATAAATTTTAAAATTCTATTTTTTTTAAAATTCGATCATGTTGGAAGAAGTGTATAAAGTAATTTCTGGATTAAAGAACTCAAATGCTGCGGGTTGGGATTGTATTCCTACCAAAGTTTTGAAAGTTTCTTCCTATATTACCTCAAAACCGTTGTCTTTTTGTACCAATCAGTCTTTCGAGAATGGTAGTTTTCCTGATAAGCTTAAATATTCTCTAGTAAAGAACATCTTTAAATAAACGGTACCAGGAACTGGCACATACTTTCTCACAAACATATTTAAATTATTAAACGTCACGGTGACTTGTAGGGTGGGGTAGGAGAGGTGATTTTGTATTAAAGTTGTTTTCCCATAAAAATCCATAAAATAACGGAAAAACCAACTTTTCTCAAAAACGGCTCGAACGATTTTGATTAAAATTTTACAGTTTATAGTACTATAGCTCCCTAATAAACTATAAAATTTTAATCAAAATCGTTCGAGCCGTTTTTGAGAAAAGTTGATTTTCCGTTATTTTAAGGGTTTTTATGGGAAAATTACTCTTAAAAATTAAAAATTCACAAAAATGAAAAAAAACCTGGAGATACCGTGGATTAGTACCTCCATACTAAATTTCATCAAAATCGGATGACTGGTTTAGGCTCTAGGTCTGATAACATCCACACAGACACACAGACACACAGACACACACACACAGACATCACTCCGAAAACCACTTTTTTAGGTTCAGGGGGACCCAAAACGGATATTTCCACCAAAAACTCAAACTCGAAAATTTTGACGAATACAATACTTTCTCCATATACTATGGTATAGGGGGAGAAAGTAAAAAGGAAATGAAAGTGACATTACAAGTTACCGTCCTATTGCACTAATAACAGGTTTGTCTAACATTTTTAAAAGAGTAGTTTTGTACAGAATTTTGAAGTATTTTTGGTAAATTTAATGTTCTAACATAGAGTCAGCCTGGATTTCGGAAAGGCCTCTCTACAGAAGCTGCTATATATTTGTATAATATGCTAGATGCTATAACTCGCTGGCTGGATAAGAACATGCATGTAGCATATCTCTTAGCGTTTGATTATGTCGTCCATACAGATCTCCTTCATAAGCTTAATTATAATGGAATTCGTGAAAAGGCAAATGATTAGTTGTGGCTCTACTTAATATGTAGAGGGCAAAGAGTAGTATATACAGATTCTTACGGATTGCACTGCTCTTCTTGAGAAATACATTTTCGAGGAGTGCCCCAGGGATCAGTATTGGGTTCTTTACTGTTTTTGTTCTACATAAATGACCTGCCTTATAATATTGGTTAAGCAGAAACTGTTCTGTTTGCTGATGACACTACTTTAACGGTTTTTGGGAAGAATCGTATTAACCTAGGAAAGTAGGTTACTTTTTCACTGATTGTGGCAGAAAAGTGGTTTTTGGCAAATGGTCTAAAACTGAATACAAATAAAACTTGGTTAATGAAGTTCAGTTGTAAACAATTAAATTAAATGACAAAATTTCAATTAATCATTTAAAACCAAGTACAGACTCGTCAACATATCTGGGAGTGATAATTGATGGAAACACAAACTAGAAATCACATATTACCAGCTATAAACATCAGTTTAGCTTGTTCGCACTATGTACGTGTTTCGCGTATTTCCAGTAGATTCAATTAAAACAGTATATTTTGCATATGTTTACTCTCACCTCAGATATGGTGTTGCTCTTTGGGGGAACTTGGTAGAGTCTGGAAACAGTTTTTCTATTCAAAAGAGAATTATAAGAATAATTTGGAATTGAAAAGGTAGACATTCTTGTAGAAATTCATTTACAAAATTAAAATGTTTAACTCTTTCCTGTTTATACGTCCGGAATGTCCTGATCTTTTTTATAAGAAATTATATGGGTGTCGTTCAGTACAAACATGGATATTCCATTAGACGTCAAATGCTTCAAAACCAAGTACATAGATTAAAGTTGTTCGAAGACGGGGGCCCTATTCTGGTCTCAAACAGGTGCCAGAATATATAAAATAAGTGGCTTGCATTAAATGCCTTAAATAAACTGAAGGCTTTCTTTGTAAAACGGTAATTTTATACGGTGGAGGAGTAAACTTAAGTTTAAGTTTAATAGATTATATAGTTGTTTATTGTACGATTGATGTGAAATAGTTTATATAGTTATGTATGTCTTATTTATATTCCTTGGATTATGTGTGTATGTGTATTCATATCTCTAACCCGGTTTTGTCAAACAGTAATTAAAAAAACTAACTTAACATATAAGTCCAAACGGAAGAAACTGGCAAGGATCTATTTTGGGTCCATTGTTATTTTTTAATATTATATACATAAATGACTTGCCTGCAAATATTCTCACCGTTGATTTTGTACGCGGACTACAATGCAGTGGTACTGAGGGTAAGGACCACTAGAGATCTTTAACGTTTAATTCAGGACCCTCTTTATGAATTAACTTGGTGTCAGTGGTTTGGCCTAAAATAAAAAGGTAAAAAAAAAAAATAGTTCACTTTAAATTATTAGGGAGGCACATGCAATCACAGTTGAATATACATTTTGGAAATAAATCGATGGAGTTGTCAAAATCGGTTAAATTTCTAGGAGTTTAATTGATTCAAATTTAAAGTGGAGGAGTTATTTCCATATTATAGGTAAAAAATTAAATTCAGCATGCTTGACGTGATAGACAAGAAGACAAAATTAAGGATATACTACGCTATGTTTGTCTCGGTTTTACAGTTTGGAGTTAAAATTTTGGGTAGTACAAGTAAAGCAGAAGAATTATTTAAAATAAAAAAATATTTAAGAATTATCACTTTTTCCAGAAACAGAACATCTTGTAAGGGGATGTTCAAGATTTGCGTATTTTAACCTTACCCCCACTATATATATTTAGGTGTTTAATTTATTAGGCAAAACTATGATAGGTTTATATGGAATGACAGCATTTTCATCATTATAACAGGAGGCAAAAGAATAATTTTCAGCTAAACTTTCATAGACTAACTTTATTTGATTCATACCACATTATTATGGAAAGAAACTTTACAATAAGCTGCTTATTGATCTTAAATATATTAAAAGTTATTAATAAATTATTAATAAAATTATTAGATTATTTAATAAATAACTCCTATTATAGTGGTGAGGGTTATTTTGTAATGTACATGTTTATGCTGTGTCGTATGTTTAAACTTGACAATGTCACCTGTTTTCCAGCTCTTGCTGGCTTTGTACAAAGTATTTGTGACAATAAAGGAATTTTAATTTTGTTTATAGATATTAAAACTATTCGAAAATGTTGTTGAAACTCCATTCCGAACCCAATTGCAGCTAAAATTTAGTTAATCTTAGTGGTGCTAGATGTACTTATATAATTTAGTGTAAAACCCTAGGGGACAATAAATTTGGAGAATAATTTAATGTATTTACTTTGATTTTCATGAAACCCTTTTATCAAATAATTCAAGTCTTTGATTAAAATCAACAAAGTAAATCTCTTGAATTGAAGCAATAATTATACTATATAGTACTATCTACTATCTAGTACTATATATATGAAGAATGCAAAAATTAAAAAAATGTGGTGAAAAGACAAACTTTCTTCTTAATTGCAGACATAATCGCATCCAATTAACTTCCTAAGTACCTTTGAGGTGCTAAAACCAATCTACTATTTTTTTAAAGTGAGGCGTCAACATTCAAGCTAGGAGATTTGATTTGTTTTTTATCACAGCTTGATTCATGGAATGTCAAAAACCATAAATTATTGGTAAGTAATTAGACGATCAGAGATAGCATAAGAGTTATTACTTCGAAACACTCTTGTGCTACCTGCGATAGTTTTTTCTTAGTCTAACTAGCGATCTTAAAGGGGTCTTCTTACTAAACCTGATTTGATTTAAATACACACGAGCGCATTCTATCGGTCAGTATATCAAAGGGTTGCGGTTACTAGGAGAATGTAAAGTGTATGACGTAATTCTCCAGCAGCGGATGAATGAATAGTGAACAGGTTCATCCCGAAAGATGTTGTGAAAGGCACGACGCCGATACCTCACGGAGACAAGGCCAACATTCTGATTTATTGACACGGAGAGTTTGATGTGTCCAATCTATGACCTCCGTGTGTTCATTTGCATTACAAAGGTATCGCACTCAGCACGAGATGCATTATTAGGATTTGGTATTTCGTTTCATAATCTCTTTAAATTGCGACCTAGTTGAAAACAATGTTAGGCTATTTACACTATCATTTGTTAATTTTTTTGTATGAGTATGGAATTACTGAAACCCATTTTCAAAACTTCAGTTCATGAGTTTAATCTCCACACCAAAAACTAAGGAAATATTCTTGTGAACAGTTCTTCGCCTAGCCGCCATTTTGAGTTTTTAACAAAATCATAATATTTCACAGAGTTTAAAAGTTGCAGGATATAATTTAAAAAAAAAACAAAAACAATTGATTTCTTGTGCTCATTTCAAAATGGGCCTAAAAATACCTAAATCGGTGCACAATATTACCAAGGAGCACAAATGTATCCTTTTGCCAAGGTTAAATGATAAGACTGTACAAACAAATTTAACTAGAAATAACAGAAAAGTACGTTCACAACTTGTGTTAACATTACAAAGGTAACATTTTTTGCATTGTTAATAAAGAGAAAGTATTTTAATAAGTATTAATATTTCTCAAATTTATTGGTTCATTTTCGTATTTTTTGTATTCAAAATATAATATTTGAAGTTTATTTCAAATTACTCATGTATATTTTCGGTTGTTATGGTGGTAGAGCAAAGGCAAACCACCATTTTGGCAAAAATAACATCAAATTACCTCCTTGGACGTAAAAGCAGTTGCGTATTTGTATCAACCATCAGTATTTTGCTTAATCGTCTACTTAGTGCACAATTAGGAGCAATAGCGTCTCCTAATTATTTATTTTTTAATTATTGTTAGTAAGTTTCTTCTTTTAATATTACCTAAGAAAAAACACCATTTGCTGAGTTGAGAGAAATTCTCACAAATTCGTTTCTTGAATCTAATACCTAATGCACAAGGAACATTCCTAGCATACGTCAGTATAACATCTTAACAATTAAACTATATGGAGAGATATAGTATGACTTTTAAGGAAGTTTTTTGGTCCCCTGATTTTAAGGTGCTACGTGGATGATCGGTGCAAATCAGCTCAGGCTGTCTTAGAAGTGAGACTCTAATCAACTTATTGGACTCCATATTATTACTTAAAATTCAAAAACACTCTTTCACTCAAAATAAATGATTTCAGTAATCAACCCTATTTGAAAGAAATAAGGGTTGTGGCTAGTTATTCGAATTGAATTGTATAATTCAAAATTTAAATAGATTTTTCGGTTTGGTATCACAATTTGATCGATCTTTAAAAAAAAATTTAATTCCTGATCGAATTATTTTGTGTGCTTACGATTCTAAAAAGCTAACAGTGAAAAACTTACAGGATATGATCCATAGTAATTTTGTTGCGGATTATGATTTTATAGGCTAGATTGTATAAACTCAACTGGGTTGCCATATGCCTCTCCTGTTGCATTTGCGTCCTCATGCTTTAGAAATCCAGATTTAATTACAATTATTTTCATAACCAATATCTTTAATTTTTTCTGAGGTACAAAGGAAAGAACATATAACATTTCCTTTTTAACGGCTTATTGGTTGGAGAGATTAGTGATTAATGTGTTATTCAGTTAGCAAAGACTTGTTTTACACAGGATGATTCAGAATGCGGCAATCACTCGGAGGCTCATTCTACAGCTAAAAACAAGAAAAATTGTTCATATAAACATAGGCTCGAAAACGCTTCGTTTTCCAGATATCCGCCATTTTGTTTTTTGTACAAAATAATTCATATATAGAGAAATGTTTGACTGATTGTGTTCAAAATTGGCATGCAATTTAACCTAACAATGATATATCTAAAGAAAAATAAACGATTAAATCCAATCATGCGTTTCAAAATGGCGGCTGTTTGATATTTCAAACCTAAATTACTCAAAAACCGTACATTTTTACAAAAGAATTCAAGACACCTATTTGTAGCCCTTATGACTTCCTAGATGGTCTCACGGTCAAAACAATCGGATGAAGAATAATAGCTAAGGTAAAGATAATAACAGCATATTATGTTCATACAATATTGTTGTGTTTACTGTGTTTGTATAGGATGGCTTAACTATTATTCTTCAACCGATTGTTTTGAACGCGAGACTATCTAATAGGGAATCAAAGGGCTACAAAAAGATGTATTGAAATTTTTTGTTAAAATGTACTAATTTTGAGTAATTTAGGTTTGAAATTTCCAAACAGCCGCCATTTGAAACGCATTATTGGATATAATCGCTTATTTTTCTTGAGATATGTCATTGTTAGGTTAAACTTCATGCCTCGTTCGGAACTCAATCGGTTAAACATTTCTTTAGATATGAATTATTTTGTACAAAAAACAAAATGACGGATGTCTGTAAAACGAAGCGTTTTCGGACTTAGGTTCATATGAACTTTGTTTCTTATTTTTAGCTATAGAATGAGTTTCGGAGACATTGCTGCACAAGTTCTAAATCACCCTGTATATATCCTAGAGGGATTAGTGTTGTAAGGTTTCCGTTTTACTGCGATTATCTTGTATTCATGGATGCACCTTACAACGGATCTCTGGCCCTCATACATTCAATTTCAAAACGTGTGAATTCAGTAATAAAGGGGAGTGGCTTGACACAGTGGTTAGTGTGCATGCCCCAGTTTGCTAAAGTTGACCTCCAATACAGTTGGGAAGGTTAGAGTATAATTTACTGGCTATTGGCTGACGTGTTCTACGATACTCTTCAGTTTTTATTATTATAGCTGGCATAAAGTAAATATTGCAAAGGAAAAAACAGCTGTAAAGTTATGTGCAGTGTGCTCTGGGCTGTTTTCAGTTATTTAAGTTGTTTTCTATAATTCAAAATATGGATGGGTTGGTAACGGCCTAACGCATTTAAACAAAATGTATTTGCGTTTATGATGTCATATTTAGAGAAATAGTTCGTAGAAAGTTGGTAGTTTGAATTACAACGAAAGTACACTTATTACATAATTATTTTCAGATGTAAGGAGGATTCCAAAATACAATAAGCACTATTGTTGTAACCTTAGACCATCAGACCTTAACATAATTTCGGGCAGATAAAAGATACTGGAATGTATGAAAAAATGAAAGTTTTAACTATTAAATCCAGGTACCTCATTACTGGAAATAATATGTGGAAAATGAGATACAAATTTTATTTTGAATAAAAATAAATTCGATTGGTGGTTATTGATTGTATGATGTCGAACATAGAGGACATTACATTATTTGACAGTAAAATAGTGTTACAATTTAATTTGTACAATATTGTTAAGGGAGAGTAATAAATTGTTTATTCAGGTACAATTTAATGTAGTGTACATGATTGGGGGATTCTATCTTCAAGAGAACAATCAAGACGTTCAGGACGTTAAGAGGTTTAAGAAGATCAGAATCTAAGATAAGTTATCTAATTTCGACCCTTAAGGGTTGGCTCTAGCTGTCGGCCATGTTGGCTGACACTCCATAAGACCAATGTTAAATTAAAATCCAAATATTCCTTTATTTTTGATCGGAAAATTATAAACGATATGTCATTTTAAAGTTATGGTCCATATGCATGCAAATGGCTTTTTTAAAAATTAAGAAAAATATTTTGTTTAATATTTATTAACAATTTAAAACATTGATTTTTAATATTTTTTTATGTTGTCACTATTAATTATAGCGAAAAACTACCAAGCCATTCGGATGAAGAATTTTGTCCCCAAGAGTTTGGTATTTTTAAAAAACGCTATTTGAATAATTGCGGGTTTTAAATGGATTTAGGATGAGCAATGTCCGCGTAACCTACCGCCGCTGTAGGGAGTCGCAGGTTGCTTTCTGTTTTACTAGAGCCGACCCTTAAGTGAATGTTTGGGAAGTCAAATTCGACAAATTATTTTTGTGATTTTACATTTTGTTTTGTTGACATAAGCAGCTTCACAATGCCAATTCTGCTATGACCTAAATGTCTTAATACAGTGTCACAGCAATTACATTTGACCTTGGTGGGCAAGAACGCAGCAACGCTTAATGGAACTTAATGTACACATTGACTATGTACATTCAATAGACATTTACGCTTTAAAGTGCTAACATTATATTAGGATATACAGGACCAATGATAGGGGAGGAGAGTCAAGAAATAAAAAAACGAAAAATTACTTACAAATAGATTTTAATATGACACCAGATGTACCAGATGTGGTTAATACAATAGACACATTTATCTTAAATACTAGTTTTTTAGACAGACAATACAATAGACAACCAGTTATATTTGTTGAAGAACATATCTAAATATATTTACAAATCATAATTTATTTACAAACTTCAAAGTTTTATATGATTTAATATTAAAAGTTCTTTATTACGTAATGTATAGTTTCTTTATTTGATATTTAAAACTACAACTTTGGTGATGATTTCCTTCTAATCTTTGGTAAGGAGCCTACAGAACTTGGCGCAACTTTTATACAACAGGAAATTTATTTAAAAGTCCAAAGTTTAGTTCAAATAATACACGTTTGGTTAAGTTTAGTACTGAAACGTACTTTAAAATATTAAATTATACAATATTGTGAAGTTATACATTTAGAACTGGTTGTATATTGTTCACCTTCAGTCTGGGAATAAAACTACATCTAGGTTATGAAAGATGTTTGTTGTGAATGGTACTTCTATTAGATACAAATGCAGTTTTCTTAAATACAAAAAATAATACTGATCATAATATTAGTTAGTATTTTTTTTTCAAATACTTAAGAAAGGGATCACGAAATTGATAAAAATAATTAGTGATTCAATGAGTGATGAAAATGAAAATTATGTGATTATTTGGACAAAATTATTACTAACCATTAACGTTCAACACATTTTCTTTGAACAGAGTGGTATTAATAAAAAATCTAAGATTAAATTTAATAAATTTTAAACGAATTTCCTGCCCCAACAAAATGTAGCGCACATTATGATACTTGTTACTGTAAACAACGTACTTCAGCCCAGGTAGGCCCTACTTCTCTGCGGTTTGTTGAAACAGGATAACAAAGTTAAATAACTGTGGAGATTTTACGATAAAAGATGAAAAGGATGGATTCTGGTTTAATCTGGTTTAGAAGTCATAAGAGCTAGATTCATCTTCCTTGCGAGCCTTGAATGTTAGCCTGTAGATCACACCAGCAACAACACCACCGGCAATAGGTCCAACCCAGTATACCTGTTAAAACATTGAATGATTAGAATAAAGATACACACATCTCGAAGAGAAAATATTGTGATAATCCAAGCTATCTCACTTAATCAACTTTTACTGAAGTATTTCCCATGAGCTCAAAGAACTTTTTATATATGCTACTACAGAGTAGTTTCTGAAGATGGAGTTAATTCGAAACGGTCAAAGTTAAATAAACCGACAAAGTTAAATAAATTGACAGACATATAAGTACACGTATATATACTTCCTAGTAAAAATATAGAATTATAGCAGTCGATTCTCTCAGTAAAAATTAAGAAAATAAAATAATAAATATCTGTTTATTTTCAGAGCCAGGAAATCCATTAAGTTCCACATTTAATACAACAACACTGCATTTCCAACGCATGTACACCTCTAACAAATCTGTCGCTTCAAGCCTAGGCAGTTAGGAAATAAAATATTCCCTTACGTTTTAAACTTATTTAAATATTTATCACAAATTTATTTTGTTAGTGACATAAAAGGATTGTTTAAAAAATATACAACTTATGAGGTTACCTAGAAATGGCAAATGGGTTCCCAGAAAAATATCCGTTTTCCATAATTATTTTGATATTAATATCTGTAGATTTCTATCTTTGGGTGTTGGATATAACATACAAGTAACCAAATATCATATTTTTAACTTTGCTGATTAAGTAAATATAGCTTTTGCGGAAGAGGTTGCCACTTTTCTGTCATTGTTGAATAAATACACGACATTTGTTTCTTAATGATTGTGTTGGATATGTCAATGAGCTACTTACGTTTCTTGCAGTATTTTTAACCTTGACATTTGTTAGAAAAAATCATATTTAATAAGCGAATGCTTGTATCGTGTAATACATAATATTTGTATTAGTGTGAGTACTTTTAATAATGTTGTTTCCCTTAATAACTATCTAATGGGAGAAGTTTGCAACTTGCCTATGGACATGAATATTATTGTCTTGAATTGTACGATAATTTAGACATTTATATTAAATATTAAAATGAACAATACTTTTCTAACCGATATTTTGTGTTGCAAAAATTTCAAAGTATGAACAGAATACAACAAATGAAACTTACCCAGTGGTTGGGCCAGTTGTTTCCTATTAGAGCAGGGCCGAATGTTCTTGCTGGGTTCATGCTAGCACCAGTGTATTTGATCTGTAAACAGTAAAACATTTGTAATGATTCATAAAACAGTATTATTAGAAAATGTTTACAAATATAATTTTAAGAAATACTAACTTTTCTAAACAGAGTAAACAATTCGTAAACAGTGAATAATAAAATACGACTTAAAATTGGTTCTCAATCAGTAATTAGGCTTTGAGCATTAAGGATGTACTGTACCTTCGCAATATTTAAACTAGCTTCCTCTTGAGGATAATGTTCAGCTTCAACACGACCTCAGTAGTTTTTGAAAAATGGGCGAATACAGATGTTTTTTTATCTACTACAACCCGATATTATAATTTATTTATAATTTAAAACTTGAAGAACTACAACATTATTTTCATTATAAGATATCATTCCTTTCAAATTAGCTTAATAAATTACAGAGGTATAAGCATACCATTATCAAAATTCGATTTTTTACAGCGTAGGTAGCAGCTCTAAAGTAAGATGACATTAAAGAGATATAATCATCAACATATTAACACTAGTCTGATATAGCTCCCAGCTGAGCAGTACTTACGGCCATGAGATGGCAGGTGGTAATGGCAAGTCCAACAGCAACAGGGGCAGCGTTGCCAAGATCTTTGCGACGGTCGTCACAGACAGCTTGAACAACCAGGATAAGCACGAAGGTGATGACGGCTTCAACTACCAGTCCTTGGATTGGAGTCAGTAGAGGATTGACTGTTGTCAAGCAGAGATCGCCTTGGAGACTTTCAGGGGTAATGATCTAGTGACACAAATTGGTAAGCTTAGTAATTATCTGAACTTGTACCAAAGTACGATTAGTGAATCATGTTTTGACCTTATTTTAATAGAATGTTTTACTAGTTTTTCTAAATATTTCAATATTAATTATGTATGAACTTTGCATAAACCACCATCTTGGAAAGTACTAAGAAAATAAACTAAAATATCCAAATTAAAATAAATAATTAAATTCATACGTAATATAAATTTCTGTTTTTAACTTGCAAAATGTATTATGTTTTCAACACGGCTGTTAATATGATTGTAAAGTAAAACTTTCTTTTTAAATTAGCTAGAAAATTTATATTTGTTATAGTTGTTTAAAATAAGTATTACATTAAAAAGAAACAAATTAAACATTTTGGAAATGGCAAATTTTAAATACTTTTAATTAAAGCTCATACGAATAATGCTATTTAATGGTGCTACTTGGTACTAAATGAGGGAGTATACCTTAACTAATGCTGATCCTGCAGCAGCACCGATGCATTGCACGATAATGTAGAAAATAGCCTTTAGAATACTAATGTGGCCTGTTACTAAAAGTCCGCAAGTAACTGCAGGGTTGATGTGGCACCCACTGACGTGACCAATTGTCTGTAACAAATAGAAACCATGTGGTCTAAATCTAATTATAATGCAGAAATGTTTATATATACATATATGTAAAGGAAAATGTGTGTGTTTGTGTTTGCGTGTGTTGTACATATTAATGAACACATTACCAACAATGTACGAAGTGGTAGACTCTATGTTAAAACGACAAATTTTATATTTGAGGGGTGAAACATTTGAGTTATAACATATTTAGGTCCACAACTTACTGAGGTAAATATGTATTTTGTAATATGTTTCGCAGTTAAATAGTTATTATTTGCCTTCCCTTATTTATATTAAAACCATTTTAAAATTTAACTTCCAATCCCCGACGGATCTGAAACTCTGCAGGAACCGATAAAATGACGCAAAAACCACGCAACTGCATTACTTCAATTCAACCTGAAAATAGGATTATACTAAGTAAAGTGAAACAGCATGGGGAAATGTTACAATTTCACAACATGGGAATTTTTTAAGGGGATTTTTAAGGTAATTTTTGTAATATTATTAGCTTTATGTTTTATACGGAGTTTTTACTATTAAGGGTCTGATGTAGTGGCGTCCCGTAGAGTGAATTTTAATCCCGTAAGAGCAATGTTGAATTTTATTTAGTTTATTTTTTATCATAAAATTGTTTGAAAGGCCTAATTTTAACCACAGTTACAATACGCATTTTTTCACATTTTTTAAAATACCCCTTTAATTTGTTACGTAAATTACACTTTTTAATTACCAACTTTGAACTTTGAACTTTTTTCTTTACACAATAAAAATGTATGATTAAAAGTGAATCGCAACCTGGATCCGAAATTTTATAAAGAAAATTCAGCTTTTTCAGCACTCAATTACAAAAGATGGATTCATAAAATGGTTTTAAACGAGGCTCTATCAAAGCGCTCAGGTGCAAGAAATTGCACTGTTTAGATAAGGCTATAGAGTAAAGCGCTGGCGTCGCAAGTTGCTTTCTCGTTTACTGGAGCAGACCCTTAAATTATTCCTTTCGGAATTTACTCCTTCAATCGAATAGCAATGAATAGGGTCTATCTTTAATAATATATAGTGTTCAAACTTTCTCCTTACGATCTTTATAATTTTTTTAAGCCTTTCAGCTTAGAATGGTTTTTAATGTTCATTCAACATTCAATAATAACAAAATTACTAAGGACTCCAGGAAATGTTATCACACTACCAACGAAAAAACACCCTAAAACCCCTAATACATCAGGAAGCTTAAAATTGTGACAATTTCATGTATCTGTTTTCGATTGATTTCAAACTTATTCCTTTATTTTAGAAAGTCCTTTCCTTTTATGTAGAATGTTTGATTCCCTTTAGTTTCAAAAGTGTATTAGTTTATTGAAATTGAATAGTTTTTTTGTCAACATTCAGTCGGTTTGTTGTGACACTTTGGCCTACAAACTGGGGTTATAGTTCAAAGAGTAATTGTTTAAATGGCTGCTGTCCCACTACACATGTACTGCTGTCCCACTACTCGTGTACTGCTGTCCCACTACTCGTGTACTGCTGTCCCACTACACATATTATACTACTGCCCCACTACCCATGTATTGCTGCCTCACTATCCACATTGAAGAAACAACACTATCTTCAATGCTATCCATGAAACCAAATTAAATTTGGATAAAAATGGGAATTTCTGAATACTTATGTTAAATTGCACCATGCCATGAAGAACACTGGAAAAGCCACACATTTAAAATTTAGTTTAAATTTTAAAACTCATCTAACTTTCACATCAAAGTATTGTATAGTTTTTATGTTAGTTTAGAAGAACGTGTATTTTACACGAGTATTTATGAAACAATCTATACACAACTACTTAGACGTAACCTCAAGGTGTCATGTAGCCGGTTTACCGACAAACAGCAACACTTCCGAATAACTGATTAATTTGTTTTGATATATGTTTATACAACATTCAGTTTTTTCTCATAATCAAACTTACATGGACGACACTTTATTAATTCTGATTTCTATCATCCACTTCATCTCATTCAATCAAACTTTTATTAGTCTTGCTTTCCCAAGTTCTTTATCTTGAACAGTCTAAGTATTACTTTTCAAAGAAATACATTCATCTCTATAAATTAAAATGTATACCACAACAGTTTTGTTCAAGCGGGTTTCTTTTATGGGCAGGTTTTAGACATTTTCATTTAGTTTCATATAACACATTTGCTTGCACAACTTATAACAACTCTAATTTATTAATATTTTCAGTAGTAACACAGTTACGTCAGTGACAAAATAATATAATACTTTGACGTTAATGCAACAAGAAGCATTTAAAAATCGACCCAGTATATTTTAAGTTATAACAGTTGTTCGTCTATATATTAAAAAAAATTCCTGATTTTAGTTCACTCACTTCCTGAAGTTAATACTTAATCAATTTTGATGATTCTTTTTTTATTTAAAAGATAATTTCCAGTTCTAAGTCACTGTGAAGCTAAATATTTGATTTACACTTTTATTTTAGTTTTATTCCGAGTTTTAAAAATGCATCAGTAGCCTATGCTACAACTAGGCTAAATAGGAAATACTGTAATTTGATTTTAAACAGCTGATAAACTAATTGAGTTTCAAATAAATAAGTTGTTTACTTTAAACTTACTCAAATGTCAACAGATGATTTGATTTAGGTTATGTTATTGTTGGTGTGTTTTAGGTCTGATTTGTAATGTTTATTGTTGATTCAGTAATCAGCTGTAGTCTCTAATATTTTCATTGACAGTTTATTTCGAATTTTAAATCAATTTTTAGTTAGGTTTTTATTAAAGTGTAGACCTGAGAATTGCTGGTTATTGTTGGTTCTAACGGCACACAACGGGTCCCAACAGGGAGTTGGGGGGTGGGGGGTTGGCGTGCGGAGCACGCAGGGGTCTCCCCTAGTTATTAATAAATACGAAGTTTAGACTTTTTTGATGGCATGCCCATAGCAAAATGCCCATCAGCAACAAATATTTGGTTTGTTTTAAGGTTGCTCTTACTCTATAATATTAACTAAAATATGAAATAGTGCAAACCATATAAATAAAATTTTCATATCGGTGTGTTCATTCAGGATGCGCAAACATAACTCGACATCAATTTGGGTGGATACAGTATACAAACATGTATCTTATTTTCCATTGTATTAAATCAGATGAATTAGTTCTTCTTCTTAATATATTAAAATAAAATATAAAATTTTAAGAAATTGTGATATTTTACTATGGGGATTATTAGTGACTGTAAACATTTCAAAATATTTATTTCTACGTTTTAACCATCAAGTCTAATATTTATGTAACTAATCGCTAAAACCGACCACGCCTTCAAGTTCAGATATATAAGTCTATACAAACTTTCTCTTTCAATAAATAAACAAAGTTAAAAATATATATATCTCTACATTTCATACTACGCAATTTCAAAAATTTTTGTTTCTCCTACTATAAGAGTAAAATTCGGTTACTTTTTTTATTAAAAAACGCAACGTCCGTTTGCATGTGCTAAACAGAAGATGGTAATTTGCATCGAAACCCCATTTAGTAAAAAATATCATTTTGTTTTTTTCAATCGGTTTTTGTTTTGCTTTTCCGACGATCTATTATCATCTGAAACAAAATGTTCACAACTATACAAAGGTCCATTTCAAACCGGGTACCCTAAGGTTTATAGTTAGGTACCTACTCTCTCTTTTAATTGGTTTTGATTCTATGTATTTTAAAGATTTTATTTAAGAAACATTTTCAACGATATTTATTAGTGTTGCATTTTTAAATAATATATTAATATTTATTTATTAGGTGAGTGGTATTACTAGTAATTTTGAGAATTTAAACAAGAACGATTTTTTTTTCAAATATAGCACTCAGAATGTTTCTGAATATAGTTTGTTGTTTATATAACTTGTTAATCATGTTTTTAATAGTTGTAGTGCAAAGGAGATAATAACACCGCAACGATGAACAGAATAGCAATACACGTTTTGAATACATTCGCAAACGATGTCGACAAAATAAAACTAAAAGTCAAGGTTATTCGAACTAATTTCTTGCCTATGAATGAGTTAAATCCGATATCATTAATGTAAGTGAACACCTTTAATTATTGTTTCGCAATGAACTGTTGAGCCGAGCAGGTAGTCGACCCAGATCCACTGTCTCGCCAGCCTTGGGAGCATGTCAAACAGTTTTGTCAATGTAATTGACCTCAATTTTTATTTCCAAGATGCAGATTTTTGGTTTTAGACAGACTTTAACTTATGGGCCAATTTAAAACTTTACCAATTAGTTATTTAAGCTCTGTGGAGTCGATTAGAAATTACCATACTAGTTTTACCCCGTGGGAAGTTAGGTGGAATCATAGAAATGGATTTGGAAACTTTTAGTTTTATACAATCTAGGGGGTTTGAAAAATAATTAAGTTAGTAATGTACACTTGTATTAAATATTAAATCAAAGTATTAACTGTTATAAACCAATAAATTATGTTTAACTACGAGGACCTCTGATAATGAGTTCAATAGAAAACAGGCCTACGTATAACGGTATATTCTTGACATAAATTACATTAAAAAGCTAAAATATATTTTTGTATTTCTGTACACTTAATCAATCTAGACGATGATTGAAAAATACGAGTTGTTTAAACTTTGTAGTTCCTCCTAAAAGAATCACGGATAGTTTTATAAAACACGATACACATACAATAATTAGGTAGTTATCATCGCTGTTTATTAACCTGTGTGCTTAAGTGGATTAATGTTACAAAAATTATTCATCTGTAATAATAATGATTAACAATGCAAATAAGTTTACGTTACAATATCGTTGCCAAATTTAAGGCAGGACACTCATGGAGGCGTTGGGTAACTCCGCCCGACCGGTTTGAAAGAATTAGATTGATAGATTCGAAACATGACCACACAAAGAGCAAACTATGTATAACTTTACCAACAGTTTTGTTGAAGTTAATAAAACACTGTACAATCCGTTGCTATTAATTAATTATAATAAATTTGATTTTAAGAAAGACATTTTTATCTCTATTAATAAGATGCAGTATCTATAAAACATTAAAGAGTTTTTTTTATTTAGCTTACTCAATATTGGTTTGTGACATTTATTAGTAACATAATTTTAATAGTTGATTGTTTCTGTATACTAATTCTTGATATTTAAAAATAAATATTATTATTATGTTTTTCTCATTAACTGTTTTAGATTTGTAGATGTTTTGTATATTCCGTAATATTGTCTTAAGGGTCGGCTCTAGCTGTCGGCCATGTTGGCTGACACTCCATAACGCCAATGTTAAATTAAAATCAAAATTTTTCCTTTATTTTTGATCTGATAATCATGAACAATATGTCATTTTAAAGCTATGGCCAATATGCATCCAAATGATCTTTTCAAAACTAAGAAAAACATTTTGTTTAATATTTATTAACAATTTAAAACATTGATTTTAATATTTCTTTACGTTGTCACTATTAATTATAGCGTAAAATTACCAAGCCATTCGGATGAAGAATTTCGTCCCAAAGAGTTTGGTATTTTTTGTAAACGCTATTTGAACAATTGCGGGTTTTAAATTTATTTAGGCTGAGCAATGTCCGTGTAACCTACCGCCGCTATAGGGTGATTTTAAATACTTTTTACGTTGTAACTATTAATTATAGCGAAAAGTTACCAAGCCATTCGGATGAAGAATTTTGTCCCCAAGAGTTTGGTATTTTTTTTTAAACGCTATTTGGACAATTGCGGGTTTTAAATGGATTTAGGATGAGCAATGTCCGCGTAACTTACCGCCGCTATAGGGAGTCGCAGGTTGCTTTCTGTTTTACTAGAGCCGACCCTTAATACTTAATCAATAATATAATGATTGTTTGTTTATTTCAGCTGTTTTAATGACGCTGCCGTACATTGTAAATCAAATCTCCTTGGACATAAATCTGATTCAGATTTAAAAAAATAGTTATTTGGTTGATTTATTATGTTTTTGAAATGCAGTGTAAATTAATTACCATAGGCCTATATTTTAAGTAAAAAATAAATTCTATCCATTTATAATAACTTGAAATTACAACTGAACCGAATAAAGTCATTTGATTTACCTTATTTACGATACATTTCTGACGCTGTGTTCCTTTGTATATTCATAAAGAAATAGAAATCCCAACAGACAAATATCTGAGTGGTGTTGTAGATGGTCGTAAATTATATCCACATATTCGAAACTCAAGTTTACAAAATTCGTTTTTTTTTTTAATAAAGAAACATAGATAACATGTTTATACAAATACATAGACGAATGAGTAGTCTAACTTTATGGATGTATAATGAAGAATTATATTTAAGACTCTAATGTTATATTATACTCTCCAATATTAAAATTTAATTATCTGACAAGAATGCATAAACGTTTATAAATATTAAATTCAATACTATAGTAAATCACCAACCCTAGTTTATTATATAAGGCATTGTTGTTACACATTATATATTAATATATTTCTGTTTATTTTTTCTTTCTAATATAATGGTTATCTTTGTATATAGTAAAATTTTACTTGTAACATTTAAAGATGTGCACAATGTATTACAAAACTGGGTTGAGCAATATAAATTCAGAAACAAACAACATTTCACGCATTGACCATTCATAAAACATAAACTTTAAACGCTCATTAATGTCCTTGAATCGTTGTATAATTATAAACACGACTCATGCGCAATAGTTCAATAGTAATTAACGTTATGCTTACTAATAGTATTTAATTGCAGACTTGGGCTTCGACCGACATTTCGTAGACTTCGTTTTTCACTTTCTAGTCAGTGTAATAACATAATTGAGGTTAAGAGATGTGATTTATAAATCAATGGCATTGCCAACATAAACGATATAATGCCAGGTTTAGTACAAGAGAGTATATAGGTTTAGAGCTCAACATTAAGTGATACCAACTACTCAAAACATAAATATTGTAGTAGATGCGTGACTGGTCATCTGCGCGGGATATTTCAGCCTCGCTCAAATATGAAAGATAATTAAATGCTCTTCAGCTCACTACAGTTATAAAATGTAATTATTAAGGAATTAATGTTGCATAAACCTTAAAATAACATTGCTGAAGTTTTGTGCATTAATGTAGATTTGTTCAATGAGGGAATACAATTGTAATGATAATTTTATTTGTTTTAATGCATGATTTTTTTCTTTTGACTTGCAAATTTTTGTAAATGTGTATTTTTATGGTTTATTTAATGCAAAAATAGTAAAAAAAATATTTTATTCATTTTTGCATAAATCGCATTTTTTGCATGTTGTTTATAAGCAAAATCATGTGCTAATGGCAAAATGCCCACTTAATATTTTGTATAAAAATAAACAATATTAGTTAAAAAAGTAAACAAAAGTAGTTTTAAAATCTATATAATTAATACGCTACATGAAACTTTGTCGGTTGAACTCCTCCGCCATTTCTTAACCGATTTTATCCATTGACGTCTCATTGGAAAGAGCGTGTCGCGTAGATTTGCAAACTGGCCTTACATTTTTGAATAAGTCCCTTGGGCTCTGCCCCAGTGGCTTTTAAAGTTCCCATGTTAATCTTATGGAAGGTCAATCTTAAGGAAGAAGAAGAAAGATTTCTTTTGATTTTATCAGGGGCACAAAAAACAGCTGTTCATATGAAAAACTTAAAACAGCTGATTTTGATGAACAGCTGATTTTGATCAACAACTGATTTGGATCAAAAACTGAATATAATTTTAGGTTAGGTAAATCAAGCAATAGCGAAGCATTGCCGTGTCCACTAGTTACATATTATAGAGGAATAGAGTGTATATGTATAGGAAAAATATAAAATAAATATAAATAAATAAAAAAATAAAAACAATACAGTATTACTTTTCTGCATGGTTTTTCCTTCAGCTACACTTGAAAAACCTAAACTATGACACTTAGTGCATGATGTTGCTAGGTAGCAACAGTACAAAAACAAAGGTTATTTTCATAACAATGTAAAAACTTGTACTTATAATTGATATATTTGAAGAAAAACATCGAATAATTACAATGGTATTTTTTATTTTACTAAAAATGAATATTTATTAACAGTTTTTATAACTCAAATTACAGCAATTGTAAAGGTTAGCAGAACACAAGTTCTATATACTTGTACTTTTACTATTCTTGCTGTTTGACCAAATAAATTACAATATCCTTTCTATTCCCTCAATAATAGTATTGGCAACACTGAAACACCAACAAATTCCAAGTCTTGTTGCTAGGTAGCACTACAATATCAAAAAAAGTCAGTGTTGCTGATGGGCTACAGTATGCATAAAATGGTTAACAATACAATCTATTGTTTAATAAAATATTTCTGTAGTTGTGATTTGTTGGAGATATATTAAAATACTCCCATTTGCACCTAAATAATATTAACTTCAGGTGGTAAATTTATAAAAAGGCCATCGACAATATAAAACATTATATATCTGTGTCACATGAAAAATATTTTTGCGTTATTTTGTAGAAACATTTTGCCATTAGGATGAAACTTCTAGTTATGTGATTTATATGATTTACATAATTACTTTAACACAAAGGAGGCTGTCACGCAGGCGCAGTGCAAAAGAGCCTGTAAAACGTTTCGTTGAATCAAATTTGTGTATGTACATTGCCTAAAAAACATACTTTATCTTACGTTTTCTAAATTATTATATTTTGTTTTGGTTAATTAATGTCTTAACTTTATGCCAATTATAATAATGAAGATTCTGTAAAGCGAATAGCGCAGTCATGTCCACTGCCAGTAACTACTGTTCTGATCAAACTGTAGAAAACTGGGTTAACGCCTTCAGCCACTCTGCCACCCCACTTCCTCCCCACTTTTTTGTTGCTAAGCGTTATAGCGCTAACATGTATTTAGCGTTATACCATGCGAATTATTTGTAATTTTTTTAGAGCGAAAATCCATAGAAGTTAGTTTTACATCCTAATGTTAGATAGATTTGGTTACAGATTTGACTCAATAAATTGTACCAAATTGAACCAAATTTGACTCATTAAATTGAATTGATTGTACCAAATCTTTTTTGTAAGTCTATTAGTGTCTTAAGTACCGGTACGCAATAGAAAATTATTGTTTTAACTAAAGTTTTTTTAGAAATTTGCTGACTTTATATTTAATTAAACGTGTAGTGGGAGTAAGGACAGAAAGTGGGTTTGCTGTCGATAGGCTCTGCCCGTCAAACGTAACCCCCTTATCAATAATTGAGCAAGCGTATCAACAAAATAGCTTTCTGATTAAGTCTTATTATATTTTGACTTAATAAAATATACGGTATTTGTGTTTTAGAGAATCTGGAACTCTAGACGAACTATTTTTTAATTTCTTAACACACAGATGCGTCATAACGATGATTCTAATCTGCGGGTTTAAGAACAATGGTAAATGTTATTTTTTTCATAAAAGTTCAAGGTTCTTCAAAGGAGTGATTTTATATTCCTTGACTCGTTTGTTCACCTTTCTCTTTTAGAAGTAGGATGCATCGTTTAAAAACATGTAATTAGTGATTTGCTAGAAATTAATGCATTAATAGCATTGTAGGAGTAATCAGATATTTTCTAATGTAGTAAGCAAATTATTACACTTTTCCAGTTGATAGGCTGTGAAGGCATATTTTATTGTTTTAATGTGTCAACGAAATACAAATGTAATAAACAAATCGACGAAATCAATAATAGGCAATTGAGAAACATTTTTATAATTGGTTGCTTAAATTAATGTTAGGGATGTGGTTGTATTAAAACCTAAGTAAATTAATGTAAATTTACTTAGGTTATTTCAAGACAGGGATTTCAATTTGAATGTAACCCTGTTCAAAATATTTGAATGGTTTTTGTAATAAATGTGTTGTTACTTCATCTGGTTTCTTATCTTATGGTATATTTACACCAGTAATAGTGGTATAATTGACAGTGGGACTTTAAGTTTGACGACATGGGATCTTGAACTCGGACGTTTAATCAACCAATTACACAACAATTTCATAGTAGGCCTACGATTGCACCAACAAACAAATATAGTTCGAGTGTAAAATTATTGAATGAAGAGTTTATGCAATAAGGAAATATGAATATTTTACAAGTAAATGTATCACATAAAAACATTACTTTCGTAATAAATAATTAATTCTTTCAAGAATTATTTCAAACATAAACTAGCTGAACTATTGCACGTGTAACACAGCTGTAAGAAATGTCGAGCGATAAAATAAAGTTTTAAATATGTTCCAACATTTATATATATGTATGTCAAATTGTAAATTACGAGCGCGACTCGTAGCGAAATGGCTGCGATTGCAAAACAAACTGCGTGTTGTTGACAAAGCTGAATAAGTTCTTCTTAATGTTATCAGACAAGAAGGGCTCTCGTTGCAGGTGTTCAGGCGTTTGATTCACGACTCGCCACGATCTGCAAAAAGTAATTTGACGCTCGACAGTAATCAAGTTTCTTACGACGCAAGGAACTGTGCAGTTTTTTTACTAGACCTATTGTGTATGTATTTGTCTAATAAAGTGTTTGCGCACGCGCGCTATATGTCGAACGCCTTACAGGTTATTTATTTATATATATTTTTTTAAATTTGATGTTCAGGTTACTTTTTGCAAATGCTCGTATTAAGTAAAAACTAAAATAATAAACGGTACCAGAAACTGGCACATAATTTCTCACAAACATATTTAAATTATTAAACAGATTCAATGTGACTTCATAATTGTAGGTGGGGTAGGAGAGGTGATATTAAAGTATGAGATTAACTAATACATATTATTATTATTAGTTAAAGAGAAAACTATTCGATCGATTTCGAACAAATTTGCACCAAACACGTCAATTAGCCCTGTATAGATGCGCGAAAAAAAGTTTTGAACATTTTTGAAAAACAACCCCCTTTATGGCAAAAAAACCCCAAAAATAAGTTATTATTATTAATAGCTAAACGATAATAAAATTCTTAGAAAGATGTGGTTTTTTTGCATATGATAGGATACACTAAAGGCTACCAATAAGCCAAATTTTATTAAAATCGTTAGAGCCGTTTTTTTTATTAAAAAAATAATAACTGATTTTTTGGGTTTTTTTTTGCCAAAAAGGGGTTTGTTTTTAAAAAAATTTCAAAACCGTTTTTCGTGCATCTATACAGGCCTACTGGACATGTCTGGTGCAAATTTGTTTGAAATAGATTGAATAGTTTTCGCTCTAGCTTTGTATACATGTACACATACAGACAGTCATTTTGTAAAAACCACTTTTTTGAACTCAGGGGGTCCCAAAACGGATATTTCCACAAAAATCTCAACATCGATTTTTTTGCGATCACTATACTTTCTCTATACTATAGTATAATGAGAAAGTAAAAAACTAATAATTAAAGTTGACGAGCAAATTTATACATATCTTAATAAATGCTATAATAAGCCATCACAACTGTGAATCTCGACATGCCTCGCGTACAAAGCAAGTATTGGTTTAATGTCTGACGAACCACTAATAGGGGTATAATTACAAATTTATTAAGGTATACTTAAAATGTCCCATCATGAGTTTAAATTTGAAAATAGTCGACAAAAGTTTATTTTGTTTTCTCTTTCTGATACTAAAAAGAAAACAAATTTAAGTAGGAGAAAATATTAACTTGAACAATGTTCAATATTAAAGTAAATACGTTATCAGACTGTTTAAAGTGCATTTCATAAATTTAATTTATTTACTAGCCTTATTTAAAAATCTGCCCACTCACTACTGCCCAATTTGTCATTATTGCATAACACGCCGACAAAGATTAAACAACTAATTAAAAACAAGATACAAATTCTCAAGCTGTTGAATATTTTGGAACAAGTTTACAAATGTAGAATTATAATTGTTGGGTTTATGTTAGCTAAAGTATTTGCTGATTCTAACAGTATTCTGACTTACAATAAATTAACATCAAACAAGACTCTAATAGGCCGTCGGAGTCAAAATACGGCTAATTGGAACCGTCTCTCAAAAACTGTACAACGAGACGAAAGTGCAACGAAATCAGTTTATTGGTAGTTTGTGTAGGCCTATTAATGAATATTTTCAGATACAAATTACTTTACGAAATTAGAAAATAGCTGCAGTGGTATAAAATGTTCATCAAACTATAAATAAAAAACTGTAATAATAATACTCGAAGATAATGGAAAGTAAAATCAAGTAAACTCGTAGATTTCCGAATTTACTGCGTATTTGTTCCTAACATTACAAGGAACAGAAAATCTAGTCCAACCAATAAACACTTATTTAGCAGGTTCTGAATTCATTTCAATTTTGTATTGCATTAAAATATCATTAATGAAATTTTACATTATATGAAATACAAGTTGATTCGAGACAATAGCTAATATTTACTAGCTAAAAACCAGACATTTTCAACAAAAACTACCATCTCTGCTTTGAACTACAGTAGGACTTTTCCTAGTATGATTATAGATTGCGATATTATTATTAGATGAGATTTTAACGAGGTAATGTGACGGACCGTAGCGAGGACTAATGATAAGCTATTGTTTTTACAAGGTCAAGGGCTTTTCAGGAAACGCAACAGTGTCTCAAAAAGTGGAAGATACCAGTTAGTCGCAGCTGCAATTTGTGTTCGTGTATCTTACTATTTACGCAGCATAAATTTAACAGAACTACTGGCTGTCGCGAAATTGTTTGCATTTAGAAGTGTATTTAATTTGGTAGCGTATAGGAATTCGTGATTTCCTTGAGCTGATAATCCAATATTCTCTCACTTCGAATAAATTACACGAAGGACTTAAATTACTACAAAATATAAAATTTGTGTCACTTTTAGAACCTCTACAGAAAATAAGGAAAAACATCACACTTATCTCGGTAAGTGCTCACATTTATGGAGTAATTCAGCAGCAAAATATATATTGAATGCGTTTAAACTCCTTGAAGTTTAAGTTTTATTTAACTCCTAAAAAACTAATTAGGAATGAGTTTAATTAATAAGTGCAAAATATGCATTTCCTCCGCATTTTAATTGAGTTAGGTTAAAATAGATGAGTGATAAGTACACATTGTTTCAAAATAAATGAGGAGAGTTGACATTTTTGAAGTTCTACCCAAAATTTGGTGCTGAAAATACACAGTAGCAATGAGTGGCAACAGTTTTACAATATAAAACTCTTGAAAACGAGATGTCCAGCTTTTGGAAAATGTACAACGTTAGTTTTCTACCTTGAAACTTACTAACACATACATCATAGGATATGATAAGAGGCACATTAAAAACTTGTATAAAACCTCTAATTGATGGAAAACATGACTGAACCGATGATTTTATTTTTTTTACTGATGATTTATTTTACAGCTTACACATGACATATTTACGAGACTCTTCAAATAAAAAATTAAGCCGTTGATCGTAAAACAAGAACTACACTAGAGTAACCTGTCTGACAGTAAGTGGAAACGCACGGTTTCAGATAAACTAATTCAATGAAGTAAAACCTTGTTCGATAAAGCGTACCACACACCTGCACGTTGAAACTATATCATAATAATTGTGGACCATTTACTAAAAGTAGATTCAGATTTCTACTAAAAAAACTAATAATCTGACTGAATAATGAAAAAATAGAGTTTCAAGAGAATATTATTTACATGATGTTGTACTCGACATGGCACTAGGCGATTTTTATGAGTGACTCAGGATGTTGGCCTATGAGTTTTACTATAGGTAGTGGAGGATACAGATCATGGTATCATACAAGATTGTTTAACACAGAATCTCCTAATACTCAAATTATAATAGCATAGCGTAAACTATATTGTGCTTATAATTGGAACGGCCAATCGACCGATCCAATTGGGGTTAATTAATTA
>JAGFPH010000177.1:451694-493856 GCA_018207615.1 Philaenus spumarius | reverse complement strand
TACTACACAAAAGACAAAAAAGGTCTAACTAATTTAAATTTAAAAAACTTAAGAATAGGAAACAAAAAGTTTTCCTTTTCTTGCCCTCGCCAAACCTCTCAAATTGTTCTAACGGGGTAGGTAGTACAACGGAACAACGTCAAATAAGGCCTGAAAACACTTGGGTGTTATTTGATGAGGGAAAGTGTTAAAGTTAACAACAAAAGGTTGTGTTTATTGAATAAATTAAAGGGTAGGGAGGTTTGCGCGTGGCAAGTGGCTCCCGAACGTGGGGCGAAAACCTTCCGATCCCGAAAAAGAGAGGTTTGCGCGTGGCATACTGTAGATTCTCAAGAAGATGAAACAGGTAGGTACACGGATAGGTAGATCATACATTCAAATATAATAAAATATAATAAAAGGTATTGTACTTTATTATGAATGAATGAATATTTTATTGCTATAATTATTATAAATATATCTTATAAACTAAACTAAAAAACCAAAGAAAAAATAGGTCTATTTACAAAACAATTATAATATAAGGAAACAATTTGAATTACCTCGACTAATTTATACATATTAGCATTGAAGTTGTTTCTTCAATGATATTAGTCACCTGGATACTGGAAAAATGAATTCGTACATTCAAAGTAAATTTTTCCGGCAAATAATTCTATAATAAATATTAGATTTAGATTGTCTTTTACTTTTAAAATGTTTTGGATTTTTAAAATCCATTGTAAAACAAATTATCAAAAAGATCAATTCCATGCAAAACAATGTTTCACGGTTTTAAAAATTTCACAATATTTTTTAATTGTAATTTTTTTGATTGGCAAATATGTTTATTCCCGTCATTGAAAGTACACTACTAACCTTGTCAATAAATTATGCGTAAGCTTTATACATATATTTTTTACTACATATGTTGTTCTAAAATTTAAAATAAATTGCTTTGTAGGAGCCCTGTGTGGGTTTAAAGAAATTCTATTTGATATAGAAATAGTTGGCGGCTACTGTTTAACATATAATTTCAGATAAACATACTAATAAAATGTTTATGACAATGGTCGAAACAACGATTGGCTTCTGAACATGATAAGTTATCAATATAATAAACATTTATACCAATCTTAATTGAAATTACCGGTTATTAATTATAACAGTATATTGCAACTTTATAACAAGCAAGATATCATGAAAACAGATGGTTATTAAAATGTGCACTAATAATCGCAAATGATGGACAACATTTTCAAAATTTATGTGAATTTTATAAGAAGTCCAACCTATAGACGGCACTAAAACTCTTTTTGAGTTTGGCGATTTAAAAATGTGTCAAATTATTACTACTCTCATGTTTACTATAATTATAAACCAACAAAAACACGGATAATTAAATTTTTGCATACTTTGTTTTGTTTTGGTTTAAAAGTAACATTTTCTTACAATTTATGTTTGTTTATCTCCTAAAAGAAAAACTTCACTTAAGGCTGACATAAAGTCAATAATTAGGTTTGAATGTGGTGAATTTGTCCTTCAATTGTCGGTTTAGGGCGATCCGCTGTCTAAAGAAATAGCGTAGGAATAATTTGAGCGCGTATTTTACTTGGGAGTTGATAAGGCTTGTCTCATAATCTACTTTATTGAGTGTTGAGGTTTTCTTTGTAATAGAATTGCCATTCACGTTTAAAATTTATTTATTTATTGCGTAAAGTTTATTATAAACTACAAAGTTTAAAGTAAAGAAAACACAAAATTGATCTAGGTATAAATATATAATCAAACCGTAATTATAATATAACAAAGTACAATACCTTCTATTTTCCGTCAGTAAACTTTAAACAAAGAGGTTCACTAACGGAAAATAAAAGGTATTGTATTTTATTATATATATTAGTGACCTGGATACTGGAAAAATGAATTCATTAATTATAATAATAAAATATTATCACCCAGCATTGTTTCAAAGGAAGTTTGCATAACTATTTTAATATGCATATCCAATTGTAGCCGCACTTTACGCATGATATGCTATAAATGCGAGTTGCATGACAAAACGATAAACATTTTAATACACATACATTAAACCTTCAGTTCTAGCTACAAACAGTTTTAAAAACAATATCAAGGCCATGTTGAGAGTTAACTTTATACAGCTGTTTTATGTGTAAACAATCAGCTTTGAGTCACATTCAGTTAGTATTGGTATTCTAATAGCGAAATATTCAAAACTGTTGGAAACAAATACTTTTTATTATTCCCACTTTTATTTTGTCTAAGTGATATTTTAAATTACTTAGAGTGACAAATACAACGAAAATGTTTCACAATATTTATAAACATAACTATACCATAGAGTCATGAATAATTTCATTTGTGATTTTTTGTAAAGAACTATTTTCATGTATAATTATGAGTATTAAACATAATATCTATTACCAAAGGCTGAAACACCGCCTCGTACAGGACTAAACTATTATCACACTATGCGTGTATACGTAAAAAACAAAAAGGTATCACGTAATACTTTGCGTAAATTCAATTATTGAATTCATCATGTTTTAGAAAATATATTTATAATGCGTACCATTTAGCAAATAACTAATATGTTATAACGCCAAATCACTATTTTGTCTTTCTTAATGAATCCAGTCAGATTCTATTTGTTTAAAAATATCAATATCAATTTTACTAGAAACGAATTTAATTGGAAAACCTCTCGCTTAAGAAGATAGGTGGAAAGAAAGTAAGTATTTTTACAAGAAGATTTTAAACTTCGTTTTCAACTAAGTTAACTTTCTAGACATTCAAATTTACAGAAAGAACTGAATCTTTTATATCACAAACTATTTATTGCCACTTATTAAACGGGATCAAGCAGAAAGTTGACAAAATGCAAGGAGAGAAAACATCAAGTTGTACGTGTTGAAATAATCGTCTATAAAATATTCTAAGCATTTTGATATTATTTTAATATGGTTACATCAATAAATTTTTATATTCTTCAAATTTACAGGCAATTAACTCAAAAACGGGGTTTCGCCTTTCAAACATATTTAAATTTAATGCTATATTTTATTATTTGTATTAAATAATTCAAAAATTTGACTCAAATGACTTGAAAGTAAATAATCAGGATTTATATTTAAAGTTGTTTTTTAACAAGTTTTTTTCTTTAAAAAAGATAATTTTTATCCTTTCAAAATGTTTATTTATTAAAAATGAACTGAAATTTGTAAAATTTTGTAAGGATTTTACTTTGGCAACTGACTTGTCTATAAACAGCCGCCAGCTTTGTACTTGGTTTCGTAACCTCGTTGTAGTTGGTGTTAAAACCAATAGGCGGTCGGAAAATAATCAAAATAATTACTAATTCATTATGCTTAGTTAATTGCAGTCTTTGTCCGGTCTACTGGCTGATACTTTTGTTTACCACCATGACGCTATTTTACATTGTTACATTTCTTATCATATCAATACTTGGTTTATTGTTCAACATTCCTTCTATAATTGGATACTTTAGACCTCTAAAGAATTAATGTACACACGTGAACTGATTATGAATTTAAAGTTTATTTAATACAGCAAAAATGTGCATGCATCTCTTTAAATACCAAAAAACTACATTTTTGAGATTTAGTCAGAAAACAAAAACAGAAATTTTAATACGTTTTGTGGTGGTATAACTAAGTAAATTGAAGATAACTCATTTTAAAATTTGATTTATTATTTTCCCCGAACTAATTAATTAGTGAACAAAAAAGAAATTAGCACTCCTTCATGACGGAAATTAAGGGTATTATAGTCACACAAAATTAACAATTTAAATAAAGAAGTATTTACAAATAAGTTCAGTCTTATAGTTTGATTGATGTTAAACTCTTAGTCACCAGAGTACGCTTTCCAGAAAATTACGTTTCTCCAAATGATTAGGTTAGACATTATACCAGTTTAAACCGTTGAAAATTCGCTTGCTCTAACAATTCCATGGTGTATAACAAGGGGAAATAGCTGTATACCTAATAATATTACATCAGAACAGAATGTATAGGCCTCTATGATCTCACTCGTGGCTTTCACCAGACTTAGACTCAACAAATGTAGGAGGCCCTTGCATCATGTTCTCTTCAACACCCGAGATCAAGAAGGTTGAGAAGGGCGGTCATTATCGATATCAGTTCTATTTTATTCAATAAGCTATTTTAATTGAAATTTAATGATTATTTTATAATTAGTTAAGTAAATGAAATTAGAAACTGATCATTAATAAAACTTTTAACAGCAATTATTGGAGAGTTGGTCCAATAATATGTAAATATAAAATCTTGTTTTTATCTCAATATATTAAGTATTAGAATATATTTTTAAGAATTAACATTATTTTAGTTATAATCAGAGCTAATAATAATGGACTTTGTTTTGCTTGACGTATTTACTTTGTGACTAATGAAGAAGGGTATGCACATGCAGCCTATTATAACGCATACAAATACGAATCTTCCAACTGTAGTACCTCTCAGTCACACTGTTTCTCTCACACTACATACAAGTCAAGTACTCATCTACTATTTACTTCTACAGTTTTATTTTGTGATTTTTTATCTCAATAAAATATCCTAACAGTAGAAAGAGTTGTTGCAGCACTTGATATCAGAGGATTTTCGGTGAGGATAGAATAATCAGCTGTTTATTTACACATTCAAACGGGCAACTGTATGACTTCTCATATACATTTATTTTAGATGACTTTATGTTTTAAATTTAATAATGTGTATATCTATGTTATAGAACTCTTCCCTAGTACAGTTATACAATTTAATTTCTTATTTATGTGTAAAGTTCTGTTAGAAAAGTTACAAAGGGTGGCAAAAATATTTGAACAACATGAGCAAAACTTATTTTCCCATACATAATCATACATTTTAAATTTCAGTTTGATATTATTTTTTCAATTACTGTACTCAAATAATATTATAATATAATAACACATTGTAAGTAAAATGCCTATAATTATTTGGGGGTTTTATAGCATAGCCTGTTTCATTTAATTGCTCATAATTACATTTTATGGTTCAATACACGTTATGCTTAATTGACAACGAAAGTTAAGTATTCATGAAAAATGTTTGTTACGCAAAGAAAATATAAGTTTCTAATCTAAGAAAATCATAGTTTATATGTTATATTGAGAATTTATTTTGCTACTTTGATTCTGGTGATAAAGTCTACATTATTTGGTAACATTATATAAGTTACCTTTTCTAACTAAAGAAAGTTTATTCCTAAACTTACAATGTGAACATTTTTATTTTGTATTATTGAATAATCAAAAAGTTCTTTAAAACATTAACGCGTACCAAAAGATATAATTATCTTACGAGAGATGATGCTTACAACACCCCGTGGTCTAATAATACAGACGCGATATCATTAGATAGTTTCAACATATGATTTATGTTGAACTGAATGCACATATGGACAATGGAGTCGTTAAAAGTAACAGCTGATGTCAAAGTAATCTTAGAGGTCGTGGCATTGTTGCAGAATTTAAAATGAAGATTTATAAACTGCTTATATATTATAATACATAGTATACAACACGCTTATAGTTTTATTTATAGTTCCAGAAACGTTATTGAAATTATATGACGTTATGTATCTAATTGAGAAGAGTTTTTGATAAGATATAATTGTCTGGTTAATTATAAGTGTTTCTCAAAGTGAAGTATATCAAAGGTGAAAAGTAAATTTAACACCAGGAAATGTTTATTTTAAATTAGTATATTTTGAATGTGTTTTGCAACTCTTATATTGTATAAACACACTCTTACACTGTTTCGCTATTTTCTTGAACTTATATATATTCGTAAATTTCAACTTTGGACTTTAAGTTCACACCTAATACTAAGTTGTTCAAATAAATTATCATGTTAACAAAACACCCTATAAACTTGGCACATACTTTATTTAACCGGCCGGAGTAAACATTGTTGTACATTTGATCCTTTTAAACAGCTTAAAATCTAGAAAATGATGCAGAGTAAGCCGTGATAATTAACATAACAAGATGTAACATACCGATGGGTGTGGCCTTGAGTCGAACAATACACATTTGTTAAAAACTGGGATAAATCGCTGTAGACAATGTTCCATAATTACATCCATTGTTGAGAATAAAGGGATTATTGCGGTTCTGGGCAACAATTTCATTTATAAATGAAATAGACTTTTATCTACTCAACATCATTGCCTCAATTTTACTTACAATACAGATTATATAATTCTATATTTATACATAGTTCTTCGGCGAAATTAAAGTTTTGTAGGTTGTTTAATTTTTCACATCTTTTGAAAATTTAAAGTGTTTGAACTCTGATTTTGACATCGTAAATAAATTAGCACTTCTGTAAACCGACACTGTTGTGAATATCTATTGTTATTGATCTCGCAGCTGATTGATATTTTACAAAATTATCAGGGCACCAACATTTCGGGTTGGAAAAGTTCTACAGTATATGTAAGGCTTTTGATATAGTCTGTTGTTTTCCTTACACATTAATTGATGATGAAATTGATAAGCAACCATCATCTAATTTAACACAAACTACAAACATCGAGCATAATTTTTAACATGTTTTTGAGTAATAGCCTTTTACCGATTCCGAAATTATAACTTTTAAAACGAAAAGAAAAATAATATCAAAGATTGCTTTATTTAAGTAAGTGTCCTTAGTGTTACGTTTACTGGAACTATTAATACTTACTTGAACCATGGTAGCGATGATAAAACCAAAGGTTAAGGCGATCCTGACAATATCACCTCCCTGCGTACCCTGCACACCAGTACACGAGCCTGTACCTATTAGAACCAGGAGTAAAGTGCCGATAAATTCAGCAAGAAGACATCTCCAGATGGTCTTGGTGTCAGTGACATCCTCAATGCCAATGATTGCCTTCGAGCCTGAAATAAAACAGCAAAAATAAATAGTTTATCGTTGTAACCAGGGCAATGTATGTATGTTATTATTTTGTTAGTCAGAGATGGGTCTTAACAATCCTATGGCAAATAATAACTTGATAATTGATTAACAAGTTAATTGAAGCATGATTCTGTAATATATTTTAATGTTATAATACCCACTGACCTATTCTAGTATTAAACTCAACTATAAGTTGATGGAATTTCTTCTACTGTTTGTCCAAAAATGTCTAAAACCTATACATTTATTCTAACAGTTTGGCCATTTTATCATACTTCAAGTTATGCCCGTCTTTGAAAAAATCCTTAATTTATGTAGAGAACAGAGGAGGTGTTGCTCTTCAAATGAAAAATGAAATTTGAGAATTTTGGAGTGCAAAGTAAACTTCTGTAAGTGCCCAATTAGTTGCTCTGCAGATTTTTTGACTCGTTCGATGGAGGATATTTGGAGTTGTGATCGTAACAATGGTACTTAACGGATTTATTAACCTCATCACTAACCGTGTGAGTTATCTCTAGAATTTGGGGGTCTGAACAACCAAATGTTCTACAAAAGTACATTTGTGACTCTCCCCAAAAGAATGTTTGGTGCGGATTACTGTGCGACCGAGTTATCGATCCAAAATTTTTCGTTGAGAGAAAAATTCGGGGATGTTTACACGCTTCAGCTGTTTATTTCCTATCCGAAAAATTTGAACAAGAAAAATAGAAAACTTTATTCATGGAAGGCGCAGCTGCATTACAAAAAAGTGTAAGAGACACAATAAATGTTCGGATTCCAATTGCTGGATTGGTAGATGTGGTGCTATTCCTGGCCAATTAGAAGCCTAAATTTAATTTCACTCCAATGAATTTATTTTTCTGAGGATATATATTAAGAATGCTTTTATAATTTGAGAAAATGTGTGACATTTATAGAGGAATCATTGCTACCATTCAGCATAAGACACAAGAAATGACAGTTGGTTTGATGTCCGCCAAGTCACTAATGGGCAGATATGAAAAGGTATGAGTGGTAATTCCAAACGCACCCCTTCATTTTAAGATCAAACCGATCTCAACATGTTTATTTTATTTTAAGTTGTAATTTTTTCCAAATTTATCTTAAACTTCTTTTACAGGTCTAAGATGTTGATCATAAACGATAACGTTTACAATGGCGTCCGAATAAACAAAACAACCAAACAAAACTCTATATTCAGGATGTGCATTAATGTGACTCAATGGTTTTAAATATAGGAATATTGTATTGCTCAATCCACACTGCAGCGATACGTCCTATCATGCTAGTTATAATCTTTTCATCTTAGGTTTTTCTAACATAACCTAATTTCATAGTTTTCTCGTAACTACGCATTAGTTCGTTTCTAAACATGTTTTGCCCATAGTAACCTAACCTAGAAGAGAGTTAATGTCTTGTAATGACCTCTAATGTGTCTTAGCGCACAGGCGGAGACTTTATCGCAGACATCTGTAATTTCGTTGCACCTTGATTAACCAACAATTGGTTACAGATTATTATTGCTCATCACGAGTAACAGTTTATAATTACACACTTCATTTTTTTTTGGTAGAAAGAAAAAGTAAAAGCGGAAAATATTTTACAACGTTAGGACTTAATACAGGTATTGCAAAACAATTTCAAAAATGCTGAGTAATTATTTTTGTATAAACATTTTTACAATTTTTAATAGTCTAAGAAGTTACTTTAAACAACTACAAATGGTTTATGTATAACAACTGGCCATGATAAGTTTTGTGATTAACATAGTTAGGTTCGTTCTAAAACAGATTTGCAAATAAAATAAAACAAATACAAACTCATATAAAATAATCATAACAAGGATAACAAATATCATAAAATAATGGATGCTGTTTATTCCATCAGAGTAATAATGGTTTTAGTTCAGTGGTTTGATTACTTGTATGTAACATTGTTTTTGTACATTGTTTTTCCATACGTGAGAATTTGCTGAGGCTCGATAATGATAACATATTTATCACTCCTTGTGTGGTATTGTGCAGTTATGATTTAATTTTACTGTAAAGAGTTAAAAAAAATTAAAGTGTATTTGTAAACAAATATTTATAAGTGTAAGTTTGATTTTTTAAATTTGGGATTTGTTTAATTAGCCTAATTATAAATAGATCTATTAAAAATTTTTGGGTAGTGAGTAAAAATACATATATATGCAGTGTTATTAAGCATACAAAATGTAATATGCGTATGTATTTTATACTCTGGCAATAAAGACTAAATTGAATAAACAGTGATATTTATCATTCCTTTTGAACTACCTAATTATTTTGTATAATGTTAACAATATTATTTTCTCGGATTAAATTTTCTATGAGATTCTAGAATAAATTATTTACACGACTACTTATTTATAAAAAAATCACAACGTACATTCAACAATAATTTTTTACTGCAAACCACAAGATACAAGAATTATGGTAGTTTTTTATCACTTATTTAATGATTTAAGTCTATTTAATTTAAGGAGTAAGAAGTAAATTCGATTTATTTAAATGCTTTTTTTCAACAATGTACATTTAAATAAAAGTGGTACTTTAATTATTTAAGTAAATCTTTAGATACATTTTTTAAACTAGCGTATGAATTCACCTCACTGTTAATATAAACTGTTTGTTATGTGTAAGTCACTAATAGAATTCTTGAGATAAGAGGTATAACTACACAATAGTTCGCATTTTAATTAACAACTAAACCGTTCGAACTATGCTAATAAAACAAGCGCTTATCGTACAAATTTAATCATCGGTGTGTATTACATAATGATAATGTTAAATTGATTGAACACGGAAAAGAAAAAAAAATCATGAATACTTCAAGGGCCACTCATTTGTAGAATCGTTTAACATGAAGGATGCTCGTTCTTCGTGCGCATACATTGAATGAGATACTACATACGTTCTCTCGACAATGAAGTCGGAATTATTTAAATATTCATTTAGCGTTTGTTTTACACAAAGTAAGTAGACAATGTTTATTGTACAGAAAGTGAACAATTATACATCTAACGTTGTATTCCAAGCTATTAAATCGATAGCATGTTGTGGAGTTTAAGTAGGGGGAAAATAAAACAAATGATTGGTTAAAATAAACGGGGTTTGGAATTTATTTACTTTTACAATGGGAAAAATGAGTGTTCACCACCCTAAACATTATTTTTTTTAAACAGTTACAATATTCTGTGATTATAATATTAAAGGTTTCCTGCGTTTTCAAGTTTCAATCCCTTATTGGATGTTTTAGTAAAAGTGGATGCTAATTTCGTAGTTACATCCCAACTTAGAAAGTGTATTTAATTTAATTAGAACGTAGGTTTCACTAGATTAGTGAATTAGATTAGTGATTCATTAGATTAGAAAATTAAAATATTTTCTCGGTTTTGTTAGGTAGGACATAGATAGTTAGGATTGATAGTGGGAGTCAAGATTAGTGAGATATTTATACATTATAATCTGAGAATAAAGTTGGAGGATGAATTTGACAATAAAATTCTGGGCTACTAAATCCCAAGTTCCGTTATTTGATTGCATCAAATTTAAGGTTGCTTTCCAAATAGAGGATTAAAATACTGTACTGTACTACCTATTTATAATACATAATAAGTAAATAATACTTATCTACTAATAGATAAATTGTAATTAATATATTAGTTAATATCACTATAAATGTATTCTAAGAATGTATTTGCAATGTACTGTTAGTATAACCGCTTCCAGTCGTGCGACCTTAGTCAGTTGTAATTTATCATACAAATCATAATAAAGTATAATTACAGTATTTATTTGACGAGGTGAGGATAAATAGGATTAAAGTTCTAATTCAATTAATGTTAGAAGATGGGTTCGAAATTACCCGGTTAGTAGAGTGTATTCAACACGGTAATGCATGAGTATAATTTTACTTAAAACTTGCAAATTAAATAACTATTCATTTTTGGAATAAACGAGTTAAGGGTCGGCTCTAGCTGTCGGCCATGTTGGTTGACACTCCATAAGACCAATGTTAAATTAAAATCCATATTTTTCCTTTATTTTTGATCGGATAATTATGAACGATATGTCATTTTAAAGCTATGGCCAATACGCATGCAAATGGCTTTTCCAAAATTAAGAAAAACGTTTTGTTTAATATTTATTAACAATTTAAAAAATTGATTTTTAATATTTTTTTATGTTGTCACTATTAGTTATAGCGAAAAAGTACCAAGCCATTTGCATGAAGAATTTCGTCCCCAAGAGTTTGGTATTTTTTTGAAAACGCTATTTGAACAATTGCGGGTTTTAAATGGATTTAGGCTGAGCAATGTCCGTGTAACCTACCGCCGCTATAGGGTGACTTTAAATATTTTTTTACGATGTAACTATTAATTATAGCGAAAAATTATCAAGCCATTCGGTTGAAGAATTTTGTCCCCCAAGAGTTTGGTATTTTTTTAAAAACGCTATTTGAACAATTTCGGGTTTTAAATGGATTTAGGATGAGCAATGTCCGCGTAACCTACCGCCGCTACGCTGGAGTCGCAGGTTGCTTTTTGTTTTACTAGAGCCGACCCTTAAGGAAAATATGACGATGCCGTTGTTTCTTTCATTTAGGCTACTTAATTTACTGTATTAGTGTATAATGTATGTTTTCCTTTATATACATTGTGAACAAGATTTATAGTAGCACAATGAAACGAGGAAAGCAACATTTAAAAAAATGCGTAACCTGTATTGGCAAAAATTGTGTTTTTATCAAATTCATTATAGCTAGAAAAATTAAAAAAATTCCTTACTTTTCTGTATATAGGATTCTATTTAGAGTGTTAAAAATGATGAGAGAATAAAATACAAGTATACTTTAGTTTTAATACATTAGAAGAAAATGTAAATCTAGATTGGAGGACACGTTTGCCTTTATAAAATGTTGGAGCTAAATATTTTAATTATAATATATTTTAAATAAGTTGAAGCCTTGTTTTATAAGAGAGGTCAAGAGAAATTATTGTGTTCTGTGGTTTAGTGGTTTCTCTATTTTGTCTAGAACGAAGGCTATGAGTTCATGGTGTTGAGCACAGTGAACACAAAAGTATCTTAAACATAATTAAAACTTAGATAAATTATTGTAAAGTAGATAAAATGGAGCAAATACAATATCGGAATAATGCTATTTGTTAGTTAAAAAAATTCCCTTTAAATAACGAAATGGATGACATTTTATGTAAATTTTTTTCTGGAAACCCAAATTTGCCTACCTTTTATTTATACTTTTTAAATAATGACAAATTTAAAATCTTGGAAGTTTTCAGTCAGTTTACTATTAAACTCAAAAGTTTAAATGAGTAATAGTTTCCTGTCAAATATTTTATATAATTACTTCCAACAAACCAATTTTGTATTTTATTAAAATTTTTGGAAATTCATTCTTGTAATAACGATTTCTGCAAATCCACTGAAGCTAAATTGAGGTTAATTTAACTTCGAAAAGACCAACAGAAGATAAATGAAGATTGCACGTTACAAACACAAGTGTAACTGAAGCAGGTTTTATCTTTGTTTTGATGTTTAATATTTGCATTTCGTTATCTGTGTTCTACACGTAACCTTGTTCTTCTTTATTTAGGCCGCTCTGAGAGATACAGTATTACTTGGGAGAACTTAATCATTGGCAACAGATTCCTTTTTAATAAGTTAATATCTCTTTAAGTTAAACATTTAATTAAAATTTTAAAAGACATACCAAAATTACAGAAATGTGGTTTATGGTTGGAAATAAAATAAATTTAGAGACAATGAAATTAGAAATCACACAAAACAGGTGGAACTAAATTTACTGATATGAGTACATAAACAAACAGTAATATAGAAATTTGCAAATCTATACTTTTATAGATTATTATAATTGTTTTAAATTTAAATGTTGCAGAACATTTAGTATTTGTAAATAAAAATAACCTATACTTGGGCAACTTGAGACAAATTTAAATTATTTAAACAAATTTATTTTTAAAGTAAATGTGATTTTGAGTTTCTGATTATTTAATTACAATTAGTCAGTTAATACAATAGTGGTTTATTTCTTCTCGTGTTTTTAAGGGAATTTAAAGTATTAGTTTTCAACATAATAATGTGTTAACATTTTTATTTTGCAACATAAACAAATAATCAAGTTGAATTCGATATTTACTTATACATTTAAAACATGTATAGCTAGTAAAATAATTATGCAAATGTTAATACACTTTCCTTAAAAAAGATTTAAAAATAAAAAATAAATTCTATCCATAATTGATAATGTTTATAAAGGCTTTGACTACTAAGAGTTTTTATCTATAAACTATATCGATATCATGCGTTCGGATTAATACTACATTACAAAACCAATATTTAGAAAAGCCTTGTGAAAATGATAGCATAATCAAGATACTTATAGGTGTTTTTAATTTTTCAACGGGATTGGAGTTTAAAATCCGTTTAAAATCAATAAGATTATTTTTATAACTGTCACAACCTGTACGATATATTTTCACTAAACAAAGCACTCATAATAATTTAAGAAAAAAGGTATAGTTTTAAAATTAAATTATAATCATATAAAAACAATAATTGCTATAAATATATTTATTAAAATTTGATTTGGAAAATATAGATAACCGTTTATATTTTAGAGTTAAATATAATTCATGCTTTATATTTTACTTCTATATAAAAATTATAGGTTGACCTTTTTAATTTTTTACTATTAAGTAGGTTAACCTGTCACGAATTTAAATATATTTTCGAATACTTTTTATAAATATAACAGCCTTAATGTTTATTTCTGCTTCAATTTAAGTTCATCATAACTAATAAAATTAGAAAACTCAAGTACATTGTAAACTGATAGTAAAAGTACTAACTATTGTAACTGATTAATTGTAAAAGCTAAACTTAAAAATTATTTAAACTACCAAAAATAATTTTGGTCTATTGAAATAAAATTTAGGGAATTTATTTCTAAAATATTCCTAGGTTTGTTTACCTATTCCATATTATTAAGTACATTAAAGCAATCTTTAATTAACGAATAATATTTTGTATTTGTGTAAAATAAGTTATTTATGTACCACTTTTAATATTTCCTTAAGAAATAATTTTATCCGTATCAGAAAAACATTATACCACTTTGAAGTAACTTGAACACAACTTTACAAGGGTTTTAATTTCTCTGTAATCTTAACTTGATATGTGTTATAAAATATAAATGTAATATAACTATTTAAAATAATATAAATTTAGTGAATATATTTCTATTTGTCATACCCATTATATTGCACTAAACTAAATTCAAAATAAACTGAACTGATAAACTGAACTGTTACTTGTACCGGTGTTTAAGACAAACTGAGCGCGCGTGGAGTCAGCTGACTTAATGAGAACAACAGGTAGTCATGTCGGCCAATCACAAGGCGTTATTCCTGTTCCAGACATCTTCACTCGTTTGTTCGTTAAATGTATTCGTTTTAAAAATGCAGTTTATAAATTCTAAGAATCGATTATGTTTTAATATTTTTTTAGATATTCTACAGTATTCTATATTTTTTTGTAAACATTTATTTTATGTAGAGAAATTTAGCGGTTTTGTAAATAGAAGTAAAATATCGACTTATCTAGGCTATAGTTAAAAAGAAAATTAATAGCTTTAATTTGTTTAGCCAATAACTTAAATGAAATTAATCCAACAAAATAATTTACTAATTTTATATTTCTTAGATAAAATATCATACAAAACATAATTATTTTCCCATATTCATGTACTTTTTGAATGGATTTATTTTCTAAGATCATTATTTTGTTGAAATGAAATGTATTAAAAATAAATTTTATTCTTGGGGTATATTTTTCTACGCGTACTATGTAGGAGCATCTCTTTTCTAAATTAACATAAAACGTTTCAAATTAGAATATTATGTAGGTTAAATAAAAGATGTAGGCTGATTTAAAAGTAACCCATGCCAGCTGATAGCATTCTATAAATAGTGGTATGATCTATGGCATGGGTTTGAAAAAAGGTTATCTAAGCATTAATCCACCTGTAAATATGGTTTATGTTTTGTTAATCCAAGACGGATTACTTGTGTTATTTGCGCAACTTTATTGTGGCCTTAAAGTCTTTGTAGCTCAAAGTGTTCGCTGGAAGCAGTCCAGAAAGGAGATTATAAAAAGAAAATGGTTTAAAACCTTCAACTTATGAAATATTAACAAATTAAATTGATATATATATATATTGTAAGTACGTACAATATAGAAATTGGTGAAGATAGTTAATGGCGAAAATAATTTATATTTCAAAATAACGAATAGAACTATTTAATGATAGTTTTGTATTTTAAAAAACAATCATTGTAGTCTTAAAGCTGTATTTATATAATAAAATTAAAAACAAATGGGATCTCATTTACAAATAATATGTTGGTCAAATTATAAATATCGGATGATAGTCAGCAAAATTAATTCGGGCAATTTGATAAAACATTTTTTTAAATTAATTAATGAAAAGAAGGTAGGCTATCAAATTTTATTTGTAAATATTTAAAAAGTAAAATAAGTGAAACCTGTTGACAAGTTATGTATAAATATGCTCTGTTAAGTTAGTTCTAATATCTTACTGTTTTATAGCTAAGTTTTTTATAAAGCAATAATTAAACTTTAACGGTTATCCGTTCGTCACATGCCTAAATGTAGTGATAAGGCTCAGCTGTCAAATAGTTCAAATATTTCTTTAAATCACCACTAATGCATTTAATAGAACTGTAGTTTTTTTAGTTAAATAATTAATATTAAAAATTTACACAGACTAATCAGTCTAATTTACGAAGTAAATATTTTGTCATAATTAATCCTTAAACAATAAATAAGCTTAGCCACTATCACTCCTTATCTTTACTTAGGCGGCTCTAAGCGCGGTTTCGTATAAAGATGATGTTATCGGAGGTTTAAGGAGATTTTGGTTCCAGAAAATCTGATGTAATTTTACTGATAATTTGGAATTTAAAGATAGATGTCGGCGTTGTGCAAATACTTGGTCAAATTGATCTTTTGTCTGTGCAATACACTACAGCTAAACTACTAAACCGATTTTAATCAAATGATTTATGTAGTCTATATTATTAACTGGATACATTAAAACAGGTTTAGTATTAAAAGATTTACATTTTGTTATATGAGTATGTTAGTACATGGTTTCCAATTTTTGAATCTTGTTTTTAAATTGGGGGTTCCAACTTTTTTTAACTGTTTAAATTTGAAAATACCTATGCCTCTATTTTATTCTAAAAACTATGTTGTAGAATATTTTTCTATTCTATTTTACTTAAGTTTGTAAATGTAGATAACTATTGACGTAATAAGGAAAAAGCTACAAATATATTATTGAGTTAAAACTGGTTTTAATTAAAAAATGTAACATCAGAAGAATTTATGAAGAAAATCGAATACGCGGTCACATAATTAATTGAAAAATGTAACCTGTGTACGATTTGTATGGTTAATAAAACGTGAACTGTCAACATTTAGAGAAGCTCCCATAACTTTTACTTAGCCGTACCGTTCGTGTTGTCATTATTCATTCACAACAATTCTTCACAGGACATTTGCAGTTTCCTTTCTGTAAATACAACTTTTCAATGCCACTGCCTTGGACTTTCACAAGGTTGTAACGCTTCTTGATCTGCAAAGATAAATCCGTGGAACCAACGAACCGTTAAGAGTATTTCTTTATCATGCGTAAGAATTGATTTTCTGGCAAAGTTACTCTGTTGATAACGAGCATTGTAGAAAGAGATGTTTTCAACAGTTGGAATAATAATATAGTGACTTTATTTTTTTTTGTAAAGGAAAGACTTTCTAAACCCATGACTTGCAAGCTGCGATAATTAAAGAAAGCGCTGAAGACGGTAACGCTTCATAGATTCATGCTCTTACTGCCATTTTTATTTCGAATATTACTTTCTCATTTGAATGAAAAACTATAAACAAAATACGGAGGTTATAATGTACTTACTCCGTTCGCAAAGTACATAATCCTATATTTTACTAAACAAATTATAATGACTTCTATACTTGCTGAATGCCTATGCTTAGATAAGTTTAATTTTCTGGGGGTTTTCACCTAGATTATCGTCAAAACTTTTACATACTCTAGAACCTCAGAGGCATATAGGTTATAATTTTAAGTTCAAAGATATTTTGGTTTGGAAGAAAAAAGTGTTTACTTTGCGCGATCACGTTAAATTCAGATATAAAATTTGAAGTCAGTGCGCATTGCGATTCCTGGGATTTTGTGATGAGAGAGTTAGTGAGTAGAATCTCTTAAATACAAGTGTCAAAAAAGTCTGGGTACGGCTTAATATCTCAAAATGTACGAGTCTTATGAGATAGCAATAAAAGCAGTTATTCACAACCATAAAAGAACTACATTTTGGCGAGTTTGAAATTTTTGTCCGCCATCTTGGATCCGCCATCTTGGAATGAACTTCATTTTTTTAATGGGAAGGTGGTCATGTGATACGTCATTTCGATGTAGAATATCAAGAGAAAACCAACGGTGAAATTTTCACATCCATATCTTTAACCGATTCAAAATGGCGGCCAAAAACAATGAAATCGTGTTTTCCGATTTTGCCCCACTTTGCAGTACTTATTTAAAAAAATATTAATTCTTCTTCTTTTTGGATTCAGAATTAAATAAGCTTTCAAACGATATGCCACACAATGATATTTGGGAGTATTTAAACAATTTTAGTTACGGCCATTTTGATTTTTCAAAATTGATTTCGAGTGGTTGAATTAAATACAGTTGTGTAGTATTTCGTTTGAAAGCTTATGTAATTCTGAATCCAAAAAGAAAAAAAAGTTAATATTTTAATAAAAAAATAGTACAGCAAAATAGGGCAAAATCGGAAAACACGATTTCGATGTTTTTGGTCGCTATTTTTAATCGGTGAAAGATATGGATGTTAAAATTTTACCGTTTGCTTTCTCTTGAAATTTTACAATGAAATGATGTATCACATGACCACCTTCACGTTTAAAAAAAATGAAGTTCATTCCAAGATGGCGGATAACAATTTCAAACTCGCCAAAAAGTAATTCTTTTATGTTTGTGAATAACTGATTTTATTTCTATTTCATAAAAATCGTACATTTTGAGAGATATTAAGCCGTACCAAGAATTTTGACACCTTATAGGTGTATATTACAGATACATAGACAGTAGAAATTAAGGTGTTTTACTTTTGTTGTTTACAGCTTTCCAGGCTAGACATGGAAATATCAAAAATCATTTCTTTGTGGGCACCTTATACCCAATGAAAACTTACATAATATTTCATTTCAGGTCTTACACATTACAGTTCCTTCATGATTACTAGCGTAGTGATTATATTTACAGATAGGAGAATTAATGTTCTTTACTTTTGCCGTTTTTTTAATGATTTTAGAGGCTATATAAATGTTGTTGGAAACCATTACCGACACGAGAACGTCACATTTAACAAATTTCGAGTTTTATGTGTTTTGATTATTTAGCATGCCATTCTTCCTCCGTATAAAACACTGTTACAAAAAATAAAAACAATAATACTAAAATAAAAAAAAGTTATTTTATTTAAATAAAACAAGTAATTTATTATAATTAGGCCTACTTATTAATTTTAGGCCTTCTCCTAAACACAAAGTTAACCTACACATTGCTTTAACGTGTTAATGTAAAGTGCAAATAAACTACATAGAAGTTGCAAGAGTAAACATGTACCAACACAGAATATCTTCAATCACCTGAGGTATGTATTTTTAAGCGAATACAAAATTCATATCTTTAATAGCAAGATTCATTTATTACCTTATTGCACAACTGTTTTACATTTGTGATATTCCTGCACAACTGCTTTGTAATAGTTTGTATAGTTGTGCGTTGTATAGTTTAATTAAATAGTTTTACCCGTGAGGACACAGCCTTTATGATAATATTTTGTCAACGTTAAGTAAACATTGTTTCTTACAAACTTATTTCATTCTGGTATAGACCTATGTATAAAATAAATTATTCAGTTTAATCTCTTAAAAATATAAACTTCAAAATCATATTTATTTTGTATTTTGTTTTAAATTAGCACAAGATATTTAAATAACTATTTATTTATATTAATAATAATATTTTTGTGTTATTGCTGTAAAAACTACTGTCAAATCTGAGTTTTACGATGTAGAACTTGATTGGTTATTTTTTTCCAAAATAAATGGTTTTTTGAAACTTATTTCTAAACTTTCAATGCGTTTTTATCGTTTGATTTTTCAATGATGAAATGCCAGACCATTATTTTTGGTACAAGTGTTTTCTGACGACTTCAAAATAACAAAAAATCGACACAATAGAAATATAGAAATAAAAGTTACTCTTATCCTGTTATATAGCCTATATAAGTTAAAAAATACAATATTTACATTTGATGATAAATGTTTGTTAATTCGAAACACGTTTACCGTCCGTGTACGGTTTTCTAACAAACGAAATTAATACATATAATAATGCGAGCAGTTATAATGATAGCGTTTATTTTGTATTCAGTAGCCCAATTGATTGCTACTTTGTACAGATTTTAACACGGAAATACTGTCAGGTCTTTCAAAATAAATTATAAACTTTTGATATATACTTCTACTAGCTGGCCCGATCCGGCTTTGCACGGAGAGACAAATCAAAGTTAAATATGGGTAATGTTAGTAACTTTGACACCAACAAAACCCCCCTTAAAATTTCGAATTTTTTTAAAACCTTTCTTAGCGAGCACCTAGGGCCCTAGAGGAAGCTGCGTACCAAATTTCATTCCAATCCGTTCGGTTTTTTTTTTTAGTAACTTTGACCACTCCAAATCCCCCCCCCCTAAAATTTCGAATTTTGTGGAAACCTTTCTTAGCGATCACCTTTCTTAGTCCTAGAGGAAGCTACATACCAAATTTCGTTCCAATCTGTTCAGTAGTTTTTGAGATTTCGTGATGAGTCAGTGAGTGAGTGAGTGGTATTTGGATTTTATATATATATAGATTAAAACAATTCAGAACTAATACATTTTGTATTTGTAATCGTTGTTTACTTACATTATTACTGTGCCACAAATTATATTATGGTACAAGTTTATCACGCTAAGAAATAAATGAAATGACTATAACCATACAAATTCTAGGTATTGACAGATTATTTAGTTAAAAGAAATGCTTAGTAATCATTATAAATGTAGTTATGTAAATATTTTACTCTTTAACTTAATGGTAACGTTGCAACAACTTATTATTTAATGCTTAGTGTTCTAGATGAGTTTTTATAAGTCCAATGATTTCTTGCAATTAAATGCCTATGAGTGTAACATCCCGAATAGAGAAGTTAGACTCGATCCAGTAAACTCTTGAACTACAAGTCCGAATTGTTGCAGAATGAACTTTCCGCTCCCCTTTTGCTCTTTGAAGGTCATAATAAGACGAACGCATATACGTACAATTAGCATCAACAATAGAACGAAGTAGGTGTGTAGTATTATGATATTTCAGAGAAGGGAGAAAGTAATTAGTTTGAATCAGGTGATCGACCTAAGGCGGCACCCAACCTTGAGCCTACTCGAGTTCTAAATATTGCTATATTGGTTTCTCTACCGAGTGAGAACCATAATCGCAGTTTACAAGTGTGTCCTTTGTGAATCTTATAGGTATAGGAGACATCTATTACTTTAGATGCAAAACACTCGCTTGTTTATGAATCTTATCAAATAGTTTTTCTAGTATAGAGGTTTACAAATAATTTATAGGCTCCAAGAATACTTAGGGTATAAGTACTGTAGTATATTTAAGCGGAATACTCTTTTGAATTCATTGTCTTTAAAGTAATTTTTCATTCAGCCATTACAAATATTAAATGCGGCTGGAAGACATGTTTTTCGTATCAATTATAGGCTACTATTTTAAATTAGGGAGGGGAATTTAATGCAACTTACCAAGACAATGTACCAACCATTAGTATACATATTTAATACAATACTTTCTCCATATACTATGGTATAGGGGGAGAAAGTAAAAATGAATTGCTGTTCCTTTGTAAGCGCATCACTTGAGAACGGCTGGACTAATTTGGCTATTTTTTGTTTTAAAATGTTCGTAATAGTCCGAACTAGGTTTTTATATAAAGAAGAATTTGAAAAGTTTCCAATTTGGAAAAAAACTAAACAGCCTCTTTTGTATGGACTCAAGACCATAGCGCACAAAAACAGCTGTTCATATAAAAAGCTTAGCAACACGTCATGTTTGTTTACACATTAATTACCATAGTAACTTTAAAATCAGTTTATTATTATTAACAACCAACAGCTTTTTTGGGTTAGATTGACCAACTTAAAGCAAACAAAAACCAAAATCAACTAAAAATGCTTTTACTATATTTTAATTTAATTCAAATATTGGTTGGTTACATATTATATATAAAACAACTGATTTGGATTAAAACTGAACATAATTTTAGGTTAGGCCTACAATGAACCAAAACACGTTTATTGGCAACCAATTGGGCTAATTTAAAACTAGGTTTTTTACAATTCTTCACAACTATCCAGTTTTATTAGATTAGGTAAAAGCAAACAAAAGGTTTACTGAATTATCTATAAAGGTTTACAAACTATAAATCTAAATTTGTGTAGTTTATTCTTAAGGGGCATAAAAACCATTTTGCAATTCGATTACTTAAGTGAATGTAATGAAATAACTACCCTTTAAATTAAATCAAGCAATAGCGTAGCATTGCTGGGTCCACTAGTTATAAATAAAACCAACTGAAGACCTATTTTCCAAATCAGTCTGTATACTAATATAAATCATGTAAAAGTGCATGGAGGTCAATTATATCACTATAGGAAAGCCTATCGTGGACGAACTTTATGAAGAAATCAATAGGCTACATTTACTTTGATTTAAACTTTGTTAACGTAAAAGAAATCAAGATTTAATTTTTATACGCATAATAATGAGTTACATAATTAATACGAAGTTTATCTTTTGGTTTATGTTACAAATAATTGCGGGTTTTTTTAATAAACATTTAGACGTAGGAGTGATAAGATTGTATTTGTATATTCATGTCCGCGGCGGCATATCTATTAATTTCAGTGATTGATTAGTATGGATATCTTTATCTTAATTACTTACCCGGTATTATATCAATAATTAATATCAATGAAATAGTACTTAATACAAAATATAAGTCAACTAAGAAAAATAATATTATGTAAGAGAAACATTGTTATTACATTTCTCTTACTTAAAAATATTGGTAGTACTATTATAATATAAATTTAAAAAATAACAATAAATTTAAATTTGTAAAGAAAGTTAAATGCAATTACACTTACTTCTATATTAGAATTTTAAGCAGAAATATTTCAGTTAAGCTAATCTGCATGTCAACAACATTTTATTGGTAGGCTATTTGTTGAAATGTTGACTTTATCTATTAAAACAAAACTTACTTTCCTGATGCAACCGTCTGCATATTTCTATTTTTAAATTTCTATGTAGGCTGTCGTACAAAAATACCAATATTAAAACATCTACCTCGTATTTAATTTAAAACAGGAAAATAATTATTAGGCTAACAAATTCAAATACTAATGATGTTTCAGAACAGTAAAAAATAAATTATATTGTTATAGAAGTGCATGAGGAAGTTTCCATGACAATGATGGCGTTTTTGTTTTCTAAGTAAATGGTTATTAAAGGATTATAAAAACGATATTTAATAACACCTTTCCTGCAAACAACCAATTATTACGTAACTGAGGCTCCAGTAATTTACGCTAGTGAGCAGTATTCTTCCAACGTAAAACGATTCTATGTAAACAATTACATTGAAGTACCGGTAATGGAAAATAAATAAGGATCGTATTAGTTTTATTCTGTCTAAACAGAAGGATTAATCACTAACAATTAAATTGTATACATTTGTCTGTTTAACAAAATACACCATATTTAAATTTTATAATTAATTATTTAGAAAGCCTTAATAGGCAACAAGCTGTACTACACTGTAACTACCAGTAATATTATTAAACGTTATTTTATTGATTTAAATATACCAATTATTACGAATTTACTTGATTTAAATGTATTTAATACACTATACCAAGTTATAACCAAATAATAGCATTCCGTAAACAAGCACATTATCATTCCACCATCTAAAAATTGTATTGTCCCACTTTTTAATATTGTAACAAACACATTAGTTATGTTCAATTTAATCAACAGCAATTTACTGATTTCCGTTTGTTTATTTTTGCTTTGTTTAGGATATATTATTACATAAAATTTTTTATGTTTACATTATACACACAGTAAAGTGTAATGAATATATATATATATATAAATACATGTAAACATGTATATAGTAATACATATTACTAAATAGTAATCATTGCACTGTCTTCTTTGATGTACCTAATTTATTACTTTAAAGCCAAGATTGTTCGTATAAAAAAAAACAATACTCAATTAAATATAAAGGACTTGATATAAATTGCATTGTACCATTTGTGTCTTATGTTTATGACTAAAATTTAAACTTGACTTAAATCACATAATCCAAAACACTCACTGTCTTGCTTCTTGTCTGCCATGTTGGTAACACTGAGCTGGCTTGACACCTTCTAGCTTCCACAACAAAGATCCAACTGATGTTCCCCTTGACTTACCGATCTATGTATACTTTTGTCCCACAGTGTCTATTTTGTAATCAATGCCATAAATGCATAGGTTAATTTAACCTTGTTTCGTCTTTAAAGTTCACCGATTGGTCGGTTTTGGCTTATCAGAGGTCTTATCTAAAACAAAAGTATTTCTTTCTAAATCTATTAACACAGAACAGTGTCTGCATATTTAATCCGCTGTTTGTTTTCGTCACACCGTTTATAAATAAACTAAATTCTTTTCTTATTTTTTTATGATTGAGCTTAACTTTGGCGTCATCTTATCTTAGAGGCGGTACCGTTGGAGGCGTTTGATAGTAAATACTTATCTGTTAGTTGTGGGTTTCGCTTAATCCAGGAAAAATATTTAATAATTTATTCACGATAATTTGTAATTGTTTGGAAAAAGTAAGAAATGTTCAACAATGCAGGACCAATTGTAGGCCTGTGACTACTTATAAAAATCTACACTTGTGCTATTTTCGCATATCTTTGAAAATGTCTCTATTTAATAGACTAGACTCGCTTCGCTCGCCAACCCCGGCGGCGACCCATGGTGATGCGAACATATTATTGTAAATTGTGTTATTTTTACGGAAATGATGATTGATTAGGACAGAGGCACTTGGACATAAGTTGGGTGGTAGGGTAGCTGAGAACTCAAAATGTAAGACGGAGGTCGAAATATAAACGCACTATCCCCAACATTTGGCCACAAAATCCCTAATTTTGTTAATAATTTATAAATGTTTTAACAGGAATTTTAAATATTTTCGGAATAAAAAGTAGCTTAAAATATTCTCTGAAAACTCCACTACATGTTGATGAAAGTTTAGTCAAAATCGTTTAAGCCATTCCGGAGATTATCCCGGACAAACAAACAGATAGACAGACAGGCAAACAATGTATAAATGAGTGTTTAGGTTTTGGTAAGGTGTGAATAATCATATGAGCTTACAAAAAGCTCATATTTTAAAATCACAGACACTCCGATGTTACTTATCTTTATTTATTGGTATTTTAATTTATAGCATTAAACTGATTGATAACATACCAAGTTTTATCTAATGCATAAAAAATAAATATATAGAATGTTAACTCCAAAAAGTTAACCATAAAACAAATTTAATTTTAACGTAATACATCACAACTAAAACTACATAAATATAATATTAGAATTAAATACTCCATCGTACATTTATTATTAGCGAACTTCCTTAGGAAAAATGAGCTATTGCAGTGGCCCTTATGGTAAGACCCAAGGTTGGGAGTAGGAAATGAGCACCGATCATGGTCCCCAGAACACGTTTTGGGGTGTTATTAAAAATCATATATATATATATGTAGGCCTATATATATATATATATATATATGTATATATGTGTTCGCACTCTAGCGGCCGCACTTTAAGTCCGATTTGGTTCAAATTTGGTACACATGTTGGTTGTCTTCGTCGCTCGGACGAGTTCGTTAGCCAAAAAAAATCCAACAACCGGAAGCACGTTTTTTGACCGGAAGTAACTATTTTTTGAGATTTTTCCTATGAGAATGAAATTTGTTTATAGTTTTTTCTACAAATATAAATGTAGGATGTTATTCTGCACATTTCGTTTTTTACGCGACCTTATAGCTCGCTTGGTTTGCCCAAAATCGATCAAAACGTAAAATACAAAAAAAGTACCCGGTTCAAAGTTATTTGGTGGATTTTACCGTGCGGTTGGCGTGCGAAGCACGCAATGCATTGTGTATTGAAGATACTCCCAATAAGAGGAATGGCGTGCGAAGCATTTTGCAATCAAATTGATGGTTGAAACCCTAAAACATAGGCCTATAAACTTAATTTTGGAAATTTGCTCAACTCACGTCAGCAGTTCAGTTACGTCGAATTGTTTATTTAAATATTGAAAGTGATTTAAACATATCTTGAGAAACAAGGAAAACACTTTGAAGAATTGACTTAGTAGAACGCATTGAAGGGCTTAAATTAAGTACTACAATCATTCGTACGTTTAAACCTCGGATTCATAAAAGTTGCCCCTTTAAGGGTCAGTAAAATTTACCGAACTTAATAATATTTAATGTGCTATTTTAATTTTAAAAAGTTTCTAATTTAGAGGTTAGCAAATATTTTAAAGTCGCTGATTTTATAAAGGTAGTTTTGGTAGAACTCGTAGAATTATGTATTCTTATTATTTTTTAGTAAATTTTGTACATTCACAATTAAAACAGATATAGGTCTTAAAGTGAAGGATTTAGGAATACCCAATAGGAATAAAAAAAAACTCTTAAAATTACTAATCGCTAAAAAATTCAATTAAAAAAAAATTATAAATAAGCCTTTATAAATAACAATAACATGTATTTTATAATTTTCGAAATAAAAATAATCGCACTTTACTGAAATACGTTTTAGAAGTATATTATGTATTATTTATAGATTTTTAAATTGTACATTTACGGTAGTTTACAGTTAGGAGAAGACCTTGAGTGTGCGAATTAATAGAATCACGATTTATGTAAATTAAACAAACTAGGTAGAAATGCAAAGAGAGTGTATTTTATGATTTATAGTGTGCACAGGAAGACGAGAAATCCCTTGACATAGGCACTAAAATAAAACGAATTTATTGTTTACCATAAAATAAAAATAAAATGTTTTGTTTATTATATAGAATTGGGATTTAGTGAAACAATGTTTTAAATTACTGTATATTTAAATTTTTTACATTTTAATGAAAATGTTTTAAATGTGTTTTAAAGTAAATATTTAATTTATGAATGTAAGTAGTTCAGTTTTAAAATACAAAAAACTTCCGCATTTTGTATTCACAATTTTAATAATATTGCCATTTGATATTTTCCTTTGAACTTTGTAAATAATTGGGTTATGAGTTTTACAAAATGTGAGTAAAAAATAAATGTTAACAATGGACGAATATAACTTCTAACTAAGTCCAACATCTTAAATTATTCTGATCATATGCTACACCTAGTCTGAAGTAAAACATTTGGAGCTAAGAGTGTTTTAAAATTGCTTTTGGTATAACAATATTTATCAAAAGGATCGTTAAAACTTTTAAGGCTGGACGTACATTTTGGAAAAGCATCAGTTCTTTTCTAATTAATTTGTCGGTTTTTTTTAAAGTTTTTTAATTTAAGACTATCTTTTTTATGAATTGTACATTAATCTTTTGAATCCATACAACTTTTACATCATTTATTTTTTTATTTATTAAAAACAAATATTACTATTGGTGATTCTCCAGAAATAGTCTCTAAATGTAAGAATACGGTTAATGTATCTAGCGAAGTAAACTTCTAGTCGTATTTAAATCCTGTAAGAGTATTCTCAAAGTTAGGGTACTACTTTCACGTAGAAGTTTTTATGAAAATGACAAAGAATATTTGCATAAACTTTGAATTTTAGTATCGTAAAAGTGTTTCTAACAGCTATCGAGTTTATTGTCCTTTTAGCGGTTATTAAAATATTCGATCTTTATTAATCTGTGCAAAAAAAGAAACTGTGGATTAGTTGAGCCGGGGAATGACCAATTGTATAGATTTAAATGATTTATTTACAATTCATAAATAAAAGTAAAAAAAACCTGACACATCAACTAGAAAAGAACTGATGATCTTCAAACGGCTGAACAGATTTTATTGAAAGCACACTCTCGATGAAGTAACCTCAAAGAAAAAATTATAAAAATCGGTTCATCCGTTTGGGAGCTACTATACCACAGACAGATACACAGATACCCACGTTAAACTTATAACACCCCTCTTTTTGTGTTGGAGATTTAAAAAACCGTTGTATTCAAAACGTTTTAAGAGAGTTAGAGTAAACCCCTTAAAACAGGTTTCGAATAAATACCGTACATTGAAACAAGATTACTAGGTGATTTACAAAAACATATCAAATGTAAATATTTTCAAGCAGAAATGTGACACAAAAGGTTTTGTAAAGGTCAAACTTACAAGACCTAAATAATATAGAATGAAATCACTTCAACGAAGATTAGAAACTAAATAAATAATAGAAGAATAACCTTTTCAAAGTTGTATGTGTTGACAAGTTAAAATAGTTGTTTTTATTTATAAAATACAAATAATAATAAGTTATTATTTAAATATGAACAGTGGCTATAATAATTTTAAAATATTCAATTATTTTGTTAAAAAATAGTTTAAAAGGAGATACTTTGTACGTGCATTAAATTTTAGACTCGTTATTGTTCGCTAATTATAAATATGCAAATGAAATAGTTTGCTATTATAATGTTTCTTTATATAAGTCCTGCCTGACTGAAGGACTCCCAAACCACTAAATCGATAGAAGAGAAATGTTTTATAAAGGTTCCTTTTATGTTGCAGCACTCACTAAGAAATGCATTTTCTGTATCTCTCACCGAATGGTGGAACATCAGGAAATTCCTCTTAAAAGCAATTGCTACATCTTTGTAACCGCTTTAAGTTATAATCGCTAAACTTTGTAGTGATGTTATATTCAACAAATATTTCGGAAATGCTATTGCTGCACCTGTATAAATGCTTTAAACTTTTACATTGTATGTAACGGTACTAAATATGTAGATTAGAAAAATAAATATAATTACACTGAGCGTTTATAAAAGTTTAAGAAAATGTAATTAAAACCTGTTTTAATAATGGTTATTTCACATAGTTTGGACTTCATATATTTTTAATAACCTTAATTAAACTAACATTTATTGAAAGGAAAAGATCACATAAAATAGTTGTACTGTTGTTCTATTGAATGAAAGGAGTGGCCACTGGAGAAACTAATTACCGTTTTTACCAACATCTTAAATAAAAAATATGTTTTATTTATTTATACATGTAATTTAAATGTATATTTATTTATCTCCAAATTGTTCGTAAATAAATAATATTGTATAATTTCCTGTTCTGTTGTGATGTTTATTTTATTTAATACAAAAACATCAATTCGGTCTGGGAATTGTATGTTTTATAGCCCTAGGAATTTGGAAAGTTATTAAGTTTCTTCATTCACCAGTCTCGCTTTGTAGCTAAAACTAATGGAGCATATTTACAAACACAAGTTAAAACTTAAATGAATAAACAAAACACAGAAAATACGTTCTGTTATCTGCTAGTAAATAAACATTTAATAAAAGAAAATTAAAATAAATTTACTAAAATTATTATTAATAATATATTACTATAAATTAGAACAGGAAAATGTCGTAAAATTGGAAGCAGCATTTAGATTATGCCTCATTTCGTATATGAGGTATTCTAAAATATAGTCACATTCATAAGATAGAGAAAGCTTACATTTTATGAACACATAATGAGAATAAAGAATGGCAGACTTGCAAAAACGTAAAAATATAAAAGAAAAGAAAAACACAGACGCTATTATTCAAAGAGATAAACAGATAGAAATAGCAAAGTCCGGTGGAAAAAACTGAAGATAGATACAGGTTATGCAAAACGTCGCAGTGGTGGTAGAGATCTACTAAGTCAAGTAACAAGAGAAATGAAAACTCGAACAAGTTTAAATAACATCAGAAGAAAGAGAAGGAATTCTGACGTCTCAGAAAACTGACCAATACAAGTGTTAACTATAAGATCACAAAAAAAACTTAAATAAATATAAAAATTTAAACTTTTGAATATTTAGGACATCTGGCTATCCTGTATAATGCTATATAGAACAATAATTGTCCATAGAGAACTACGAGTATTTCATTGTATTTGATCAATACATTTAACATATTGGCCATCATTTTGGAGTATTAGGTACAGAGTATTTTAGGTATTTTACTTCCTCATTTTATAATGCTAGGTTCCTATTAGCATGAACAAAAGAGTTACGACATAATGGAATTAAAAAGTATACAGAAAAAAGTTTTTTTTTAGTGCATCCCTGAGGTATTTAAATAAGTTTAGGTATTATAAGTTTAGGTATTTAAATCTAAAGGAAAAAGATTGACTCGATTTTGAAATACAATTTTTGCAAGTTTCTGCTCTAAGGCAATTGATTTTCGACTGTTTCTTTTGTTAGTTTAGTTTAACTTCAATTTAGTTAGTATATTACCCATCCATTTGATTTTAAAATGCATTATTAGGCACCCATTAAAATCTGAACATTCATATTATAGTGTATAGAGAACTGTTGTATATAATCTAATGTGTATGTCTTTACACTCCCTAAAGGTTGAACATTACTTTGACATAACCACGTTGATTACTATTATTTACATACATTATTTATTTCATCGAAGTAAATAATTTTGTAACTTGTACTAAATAAAAATTAGATTGTCGGCGCCTTTGATATAACTTATTGCTGAACATCTAGCAACAGCTGTAACTCGGCGCAGAAGTCAGGTTTACTGATAAGAAGGAACTTGATAAGAGGGAACTTGATAAGAGTTTCAAGTGGGAAAGGATAGCCCCACAATCGATGTTTGTTTAGGCAAATTATTAAACTTATTTATCAAACAATCTTCTGAAGCGATAAGAAATTACTAACAAAATAAAAGTGTTAAAAAATATTGATTTGAATATAATTACCATTATATCCACCTAAATATTTGTTTAATAATAATAAAATGGTAATTTATTATAATTCTATGAAAGCATGATAATTTTATATAAATTATAAACCTAACTTGGTACAGTATATTCTTAATGAGTATTTATATTATTAACTCTCATAAATGCGAGAACGTACTTAACAAAAGAGAATAGCATGCGCATGCGTTTAGTTTGATTTATTCGTTACCATATTTATAACAGCTGATTTAGTCTATCAGCTGCAATACTTCAACAACTATGTGAAACATTTAAGGCTATCTTTGCAACTTTTAGGTTAAGTTTTGTGTTGTTATTATAGAAATAATAAATCGACCACGCAGCTGGACCGCTGACGTGAGTTGAGCAAATTTCCAAAATTAAGTTTATATGCTTATGTTTTAGGGTTTCAACCAACAATTTGGGAAATAGGTCTACTCACGAAGGCGTTGAACAGCTGCCTGTGTGTACGCAATATATTAGTAGAATTTGTTTCCTCCTAGTGGTCTCGCGAGTTTGCATCACTTGGCTTTGAACTGGGTACTTTTATGGTATTTTACGTTTTCGTCGATTTTGGGGGAACCAAGCAAGCTATAAGGTCGCGTAAAAAAACAAAATGCGCAGAACAACATCCTACATTTATATTGTTAGAAAAAACTCTAAAAAAATTTCATTCTCGTTGTAAAAATCTCAAAAAATAGTTACTTCCGGTCAAAAAACGTACTTCCGTTGTTGGATTTTTTTTGCTAACGAACTCGTCCGAGCCACGTAGCCAACCAACACGTGTACCAAATTTGGACCAAATCGGACTTAAAATGCGGCCGCTAGAGTGCGAACACATATATATATATATATATATATGAATTTTTTTGACACCCCAAAACGTGTTCTGGGGACCATGATCGGTGCTCATTTGCTACTCCCGACCTTGGGTCTCACCACAAGGGCCACTGAAATAGCTCATTTTTCCTATGGAAATTCGCTAATAATGCACATTGACACATCTGATTAGCATTCAAAATTCAACACTAAAACAAAGCATAGAATATGGTTTAAGTTAAAAACTTTGATCAAAACGAATGCTCAAACCTTTGATCGGTATCTTCAATAAGGATTTTAATTTATTCTGGCTAAATTAGACGAATAAATCAAACAATAGAACTTTTAGGTTAAGTTAGGTCTTGTTATTATAGGAATAATAATGTAAATTAATATTTTTGATTCGTTTCGTCATGTATGCTTCCTGACATGTATGGATAGCACAAGCGCTTGGCCTGTCTCGGAATATTGGTCTGAATTTATGTTATTTTAATAGAATCATACAAGTTTGAGCTTTTGTTAATTAAACAATTTTGGCCTACTGACGATGAAAACTTGAGCGAATTTTCAAGTGAATTATAATATTGTTTCACCTAATGACTTCATTTTGTTGTTGTTGTTAAAACCGTTGATTTAAGTACGGCTGTGATTAAAATGTATGTTTTATTTTTCCCCAAAGTGTATTTCAAGTATTTAAGTAAAATGTTTAATGTGACACTTTCTCTGTCATTTCTGCTTCCGATGCAGAATTTATAGACATTTAAGACAAATAAATCAAACAATACAACCTTGCGCGTTCGCTACACTATTTTGTTCACCGTAAAGTATTAGGCACCACATAGGCCTACTTCTTATAATTAACTGTAGGCTCTCTAGTCCTGTAAGTTAGTGTTCAAAAATGGCTAGAAGTGGAAAATTCTGGTGTAATTGTTTTAATTTTCTTACTTTTTCTTTTTTTGGGTGCTGAACACGAAAAAAGTTCAACAAAACTTCTGAAGTTGTCCAACAAAATTTCTTTCGGAAAATATGAAAAATCATCAAAATCACTAAAAATCTCGTGTTTTTTGCTTGTAACTTACAAAGTAAGTGATTTATGTAAAATATGATGCTATATTAAAATAAAGACAAGAAAATTACCTACAATTTTTATTGCTATTATTTTTTTGTACAACATATGGTTTCCACCCAAAAAGGAGTTGAAAATCGGTAATTTTGCGAAAATTGCTAAAATCATATTTTTTTAGACACTTTTCATTCATAACACTAAAAGCAAGCATTTCACTATACAAGTTATCTTATAAAATGAAAAAGTCGATAAAATTCTGAACAATTTATACGTAAGTAATTCTTTTCATAGTTACGAGAAAAGCAACGATGAACGCACGAAGCAGTCAGCCGCCTCCTTATTGAAACCATAGGATCATACGTCTGCGCAGATATTTGTAAAACATTAATGTTAGGTTATATTGGTAAAACAAAATAATAAACAGCATAGCTGATAAGTAAAAAAACTCTGCAATCTAAAACAATACCATAAAATAAGAGTAGAAGGTATTTTATAAAAAACTTATTAAATGGTTTGATGTTGAAGTGAAACTCATTAGTAAAACTGACCCCATTTCGTCAAAGATTGCATGATTTCGGCAGGGATACCTTCCAATTCTTCTAAACCTAAAAACTAATAACAACAATTAATAAAGAAATATAAAATAATTTCTGAATAAATAAAAGAAGAAAAAAAAAAACAGTTGGGTATGAGTTTTATATGAAACTGACCTCCATCTTAACTGTCAGTTCAGTAAGCAAAATAGACTAAAAATCTAAAGCTCAGAAATAATTTCATCCATATATTTCTTTTAATGTTTATTTAAGAGTTCGAAAATAAAATATATATATAGCTCTAATCAACAAAGTTGTCAGAAACATTTTTATGAAAAGATACAAACCGTATTATTTGTTCTGTGAGAAAGAGTTTTTAAGGAAACAGTAGTATAGGTTGAGGCAGAATTATTAAGACCAACCTAAATAGGTAGTCTGCTAATCTTTACTTAAACTTTATTTAAAAACAATCAATCTCTGAAAATGTAATTAATGTCTTTGTAATAAAAATAAAACATCGGAACGTACAGTCCCTATTTCTTTACATCTAAACATTAACAAATTAATAAGTGAAATGACACCGTTTTATACACAACGACAATTTTTTGGTTGGCAGACCACCTATTTAACTACTGCGGTGGCTCTGGTTTAATAATTATGCCTCAATCTAAATTTGTATTAATAATATTAGTATTCATTTAGTAACCTAGGGTCAAATAGCAATGTTTTTTGAAGGTCAAGAGAAACTTTTCATGTCCTAAAAAAATATGATATACGATGATACCGTTGGTTACATGTGGTGCAGATGTGCAGCAAGTAAATAAATAGGTAGTCCATTAATCATTTAACTGGATAGCAAGAAGTCTTGTTCAGAGTAGTAAATTTAAATTGAGGAATAAACCTCATGCAATATCAGCATGGTGTGACTTGGCTTGAAAGCGGAATCTTTTCTCGAGTTATCAATATTAGTGTCACGGAGAAACTATTAATTTGTCTGTAGTGTATTATCTAGTGATGTGGGTTATATTGTATTCCTTTCAGACTATTTTATATTAAAAGTGACATATTTTGATTTTTGTAATTTCTGATAACTTAATTTATAAACTTATTTTTGTCACGAGATGATTTTTATAGACTTTTACTCAGTCCTAATTTTACTTGAGGGTGTGATGGAGATTTAAAAAAGGAGACTACTTCATAAAAAACACTGCAACTTGACACTTCGATGAACACTATTAGCACGACACCGAACATTCTGGCTTTTATTAAGTACTAAACTATTATGTTTAGTAAAGAAAACGTCCCCCCCCCTCCCGAAAGTAATTATTTTGATATAAACTAAACCTGTTAAATAGTTTGTATCTAAATATTTTGTGGATATCGTAGTAAATAATTGATTTAATAAGAAATGACTCGTTCGGAAAAGTGAGAAAATAATTCACTTCACAATGTAAAACATATGTCTAAGTAACATGTCTTTTCTCTTCCAATCAGGGAACTAATTTGTAGGTGATTATTGGCATGCTTTAAAATGACATGTCTGAACAAATGAAATAAAAGTCATCAAATTATGATGTTTAGATAGCGAAACTAACGTACAATACATGGCATATTTCGTCTGCTGTTTGTAAACAAACCTTGACCGATGTCACCAGAGTAGGACGGTGTCACTGGAAACAATTCCATTACTTTGCGGTCGTGATGCTTTAGCTAATTTCATCCGAGATGAGATTTGGCAGAAGCTATAGCTAAACGTTATTTAATTCATTTAGTATCAACATAAAATTACTGACTGAGGCTAATACAGAACGATTTTGGGAACATGAGCTGAAGTTCTCCTGAAGTTTTCCGAGCAATAACAGAGGGGGCAGATTACATTACATTTATCTGCTTTATTATTGTTTGGGAAGGATTGGCTAAGCTGTATAAGAAACTTAATACGTAAAAAGGGACAACTTAATAATGAATCATAATAACGGATGTGAAGATTAAAGTAAAAATCCATCAACAAGAGACAATTCAGATTTTTTAAATATTTAAAAATACATTGATATACAAATATTCCATTTTATCAACTTTCGACCTTCCTCATTCCAGTTAAATGAGTTTAAAGAAAATCATTAAATATTATATAATTATTACCATGAGTGTTGCATCACTTCGACAGTTTATTTATTTAGGGAGTTACTTAACTGTTATGAAAAATAAATATTTTGGCGATTAAAAGAATAACACAATTAAAACGCTATACTCGATAAGAAAATGCATTCATTCATTAGTAAATATTATTGCTCTATCGTGACATAAGTGGTCGCATTCCAGCACTCCCCAGCCTTCTCATTCATAAGATAATACTATAATTAAACAAATATATCGATATCACATAGTATTTGATAAGTATATTTATAGTCCAAGCTACACTAGTCAGTATTAAGTACCCACTTTTTTAATTAAAATCTAATCAGGAAAAAACATTCCTGGTGCTATTTTACTTACGTGATCTTAATGACTATTTATTAAGTAAAGGGTTTTACTAACACAAATACCTAAAGCCACAATCAACGTATTAATATAAACATGACCAAGGAGGTTTGAGGGTGTATAGAAATAAATGTAAAATAGCAATTTCAAAAAATACTTTTATAATTGAAGATTTTAGAAACGTATATAATAAGGTAAAGTATGACGTAGCTTAGTATTATTTACTAGTTTAATTCTCCGATAAAAATGAAATGAAATTATTTATTTTCGTATTCAACAACATTTATTCTTCATACAAATGGTATTAAAAATGTATTCAAAATTTAGGTAGTAATTTTGTCGAAAATTCAAAAAGCAGTGACCTTTTCAAACGCAATAATCATACGATTATACTAAATTTATTTTGACGCTGATTGACATGAATAAATGAAACTGAAGATTCTTGGTCATTCAATGTTAGTAGCCTACTTTTTAAAATGAGTAAAAAACATCCAACTGAATGGATTTTTAAGCTCTCAGACACTAGCAACTCAGAAATTATTGTTTTTTAGTTTCCTGGATTGTGTATTTGATTTATATTAATAGTAGGTTAATTATCTTAGCCTATATATCATCCGTCAACAATCCAATTTTTTCCAGAGTACAGAATAGACGATCGCCCGAATTACAGTTCGACCTGCGCGTTAAACCTTCTCGTTGACCAGCATAACGATTCGCTGTACTATAATGTATCTTTATATGTCTTAATGTGTCGGTTTTTGTAATAATTCTAATCTATCTAATTATTTATTTCATGTTTCTAATCTTAATATATGTGACAAATGTTTTAAATGTGCCAAATGTGTAAAGAAGACGATGCCAGAACAGGCGGAAAGTAAGAATAACTAATAAAGATCTGAAGATGACGGTATACCGTTGAAACCGGTAATCCTACACGGGAAAAATTTGGATTTTTGACGGATGATATATATGATAATTAACCTATTGTTAATATAAATCAGAAATTATAATAAAAGTAAGTAATCTGCAATATTTAATATCTCGAAATGGGTTATTATTGTAAAGCATTTTTTACAAAAATTTCAGTATTTTAGAGAAAAATATGGAATGATGTCACCAACATGGCCCCCACAAGGGTGGGGCTGGTGCAACTCTAGTCACAGGCCCGGGCCTAGCCCTGTTTTAATTTTTTTTAAATATTTATTGCAGAATATTTTACAGCGGATCATAGATTAAAAATTCAAATATATAATTATTACAAAGTCAAAGTGTAGGAAAATAATATTAATTCTAGATTCTAGGTTAGTTACTATTTAATTAGATGCGTATGTGCTAGTTACTGTTGTTTGCATATTAGTATACGGGCCCCACACACTCCCTCTACCTTCCCCTTCCTCCAGGCGCCTATCCGCCCCTACACTTCCCCGGCCAGTCCAGCTTTGTCTCTCAGCTTTGTTCTAAAAATAAACACTTCGCATCAGTTCGTCAGTTTAGTCAGTTCGTCTGTTGCATATTACCCTTCAGACTTTGCTGATCTAGAAGCCCTATTTGAAGAAACTTTTCATATGAAGAATGCATTTGTAACAGCGTTCCAGTCAGAAAAGGACCCGTTGAAGCTTCTAAACTCAATATATGAGAAAAACCTCCAGCCCATTTTCTTGAACCTATGCACAGCTATAAGACTTTTCTGTACAATCCCAGTGACAGTTTCAACGGCTGAGAAGTCTTTTAGTAGGTTGTCGAATTCACTGAAAACTTGGCAACGAAGCACAACTGGCCAAACTTGTCTGAACCATCTAGCAATGTTGGCAATTGAAAATGAATTGGCCAAAACTGTTGACTTTTCAGACGTTATTATTGATTTTAGTGAAAAGAAAGCTAGGAAAGCTATGATTAAATAGACTATCAAACATCATAGTAAACTGTTTGTGATCAGAGTACTAAACACTTCAAAAACATTTTAATTGTTTAGCTCCTAACTTTGTCATAATCTTATTATTTTGTCAACTTGAATTTCAATCTTGGTCAGGAAGGGAAATCAATCTCAAAATGGAATTGTACTTTCAGTAAAATAAAAGTGAATGATTTACTTTAATTTATGTTTGCAAAACTTTTGTCAATAAAGTTTGGTTTTTAGATTGAACTGATAGCCTTAATCATTCCTTATTATCAATTATCAGTTTAAATAAAATTTGTAAAGGGTTAAAACATTACCATGTAATTTTTGAAACATAACATATCACGCGAACATAGGGGGGGGGGGATGCTCCTGGTTACAGCGCCCGCAATTTAATGTAGGGGCCGTGGTCGCCAAGGTAGGATTTTAATATTTTTAAGACATTCTGTATATAGCTCTAATCAATTTTGTTGTTGTGTCTACTTCTTACGCCAACTAGAATCTAAAATATTGCAATGTAGTGGGTAAAACAAAATGTTAAGATAAAGCATAGTAACTGTTTTCAAAATTAAAACTAAACACAATGGCGAAGGCAAAATATTATCAAGATGGTTGTAGGGTAATTTGCAATCAAATGGCGAGTTGGGTATCTCCTCACTATACTTTTATTCTACGGTAAGACAAGTTCGCTAGATCCAGTTGGATTGATGAAATTAAAATTTTGGAAATACAATCAAAACAGTTAAAATATCTGAACATTGATTAAATTTGTTTAGGTTTCTTTTTAATTAATTTACCAATAAGGTTTTGTCTTGAGGGGGCAAGAAATGTTTTCTAATTTCAAATTTAAATCGTACGAGTTGAATTAACATAAATTAATTTAACATAAATAGCTATTTTAATATTTTTGATCACTATTCGTTCCTGTAATAAGTGGTGGTCGATAAACTAACCAGAGTGCTTAAATTCCAAATTCCACCGTCAACTCATATGTAAGGGTTGATTACTTTATTATTTGTAAATAATATCCTTTAAAATTAATTAATATTTTATTTAGTTTTACTATTAGTGAACATACTACAGTAAAAAACAAAAGGGTCAACTTTGGTAAACAAAATATGGAAAAATAAATCATATTTAAATCTTGTACCTTTAGAATGGTTATTATATACTTAAAAATACGAGTTACAAAATAAAAAGTTATACTTGTATTCTGATCAAACATAAATGAATCAAATGTACTAGGATTTCCTAAGTTATTACTAAATGTAAATGGATTCCATCTTTTAGGCTTATTTCCTTCTTTTTCAGTATGTGAACATTCTTCTTCAGCATGTGATGTAGGAGCTGATATGTTCAAAAATGTATCTAAAGTGATCAGACATATCATACTGCGGTGTATAGCTAGGATCTAGTAAACTCTAGTCACTATTTAAAATTGCATTTGTCAATGACTCAGGCCATTTGCTTAGCCCAGAAGTCGTTGCAGTACTTGTATGGTCAAATGTAGATTCTGAAATTCAGATTCTTCAGAATGGGTCAGAGTACTTACATATTAGAAGACCTAGTCGAAACAGTAGGCTACCTGAATCTAAAAAAAATATTTAAACTGTCGTCAGCGTCACTGTCACCTCCGTCTTCTGCCATGCTGTCGGTAACTGTCAGCAGGTGTATATCGATCTCGCTACTTCGTCGCAGTGGACTGGGAGGAGACCTTCTATACTGGAAAAATAAGCAAAGAAATCACTTACTTTTTAATATTGCAATTTCGTTGTACAAATTACTACTAAAAGTAATCAAATAAATAACTTCTAGATTTGAGATTGCCAAAATCACTGATTTAACATAAGTGGAAACATATTTTGTCATTGTTTACTGATAAATAAACTTACTTTTATAATAACTGCACACATGCCAGCACCAGATAGAAAAGTTTTTGTGCCTCAAACAAATTCTACTTGGTTATTACATGCTATCAAAATTTTTAGGTTAGAAACACACAGTTATGTTTTTACTAAAATAAAAATAAACATTGTTATTTGAAAAGTAAAGGAAACTTTCTATTAAAGGGTGAAGTGTATATAATAAAGTGGTAATAAATAAAGTAATAATAAAGTAATAAATCATAAACTTACCTAAATTGATATAAAACGCTCTTCAGGTGAGGACTGACATACAACATGGTGAAATCAGTGTGACTAGACGAGCAGTGGTAATTTATCTGACCATTTTTTTGTTTGTTTACTAACTGCTGTTGTTCTTTCTCGTGGAGTACATAAGACTACACAAAATTCCACGGCTTGCTATTGGCTGAAGCTAACAGCCCATGACTGTAGGGTTGGTTTTTGTTTAACCATTCAAACGATTTAAGGGGTTTATGTTAAATGATCACTTTATTAACCACATACCGTTACAAGGTAAAACAAATATAAACTCTGTCCTATAGAGGGTTAAACTATTTTTACCTTTTCCAGCCCTTGTTCACTAGAATTGTTGGAGTCTTAAAGAATAGTTCTTTCCTGTTAACTATAGTAAAGCAGGAACCTATGCAAATAATTTGTAAGGAGTCATCATAACATAAGACACACATTTACACAATTTATTTGTATATTTTTAAATTACAGTATCTATTCTTTATTTACAATTTAGAACTCTACAGAAGCCTACTACAATGCGCATCCAACACGCACTCTAGAGGGTTTTCTGTAACTTCGACTTTTGCTGTTGGTGTATGAATTATGGAACTGAAGTAAGTAGGTTATACAAAGTGTTCTCTTGGTTCTGGCGTTACAAATTTTTATCTTAGTTTGTCATTGTTGTGTTACATTACCAAAGTCTGAGAAGTTAAGAGAAGAGTAAAAATTACCTCACCACTTGAAATAATCCATTACTCAGCTCACTATGAGAATTCTATTTCAGGAAACTGTTTAATTATGTGATATTTTTAAAATGTCATCGATGCTTTATCTTTATGGAATGAAATAAAACTGCGTATACTTTGAACATATTCCATGCAGTAGATATTTCGATAAAGTGTATGGTGCTTACTAAATGAGTAATGGTCTAAATACCTACGGTCCCAAATAACAATTATGGACCAATGGTAGAGTTATGGTTGCTTATTGAGTTAAAAAGAGTTTAGAAAAATGAATGGAAGAATGAAAACGGTAATAGTCTGTCAGAGAATTTTCTGGCGTGCCTAGTACTGTAGTCGTGGTTCTCAATAAAAAAAAAGAAGATTTTATGCTTATTTGTCTTTCGCCATTGGATTGCACCGTTTTTATAAATTTTAATGTGTCATGAACATACATTTGAGAATTTTGAAGAATACAAATTTAGTTTAAGGTTCAGCCTAGACGTTTTAGCTTCTGATTGGGAGTAATCTCATTCAAGAAAAGGAGTATTCCCGGCTGAATTTTTAATTTACTTGAAGTAAGAAGACAAGAGAAAGAATTTCGAATTAATAAACTACATATGTTTGAATGTGTGTTCATGAGTTTATAAATAAAATACCGCAAAATATTAGAAATAAAATTTCAAAACAAAAGTATCATCTACTTCTAAAAAATAAATAAAAAAATAAAAATAGTAAATAAATAAAAATAAAAAATAAGTTATATAAAACTAGTCAATTTTATAAAATGAGGCGTTAAAAAAGAGATACTTAGTACATAAATATATAAATAACAACATGACAAAACTGTGTATTTGCCGTAGAAAAACTAGGCAGGAGTTGTAAAAACTGAGAAAGACTACCCAAAAATCTATATAATGTAATGCAATAAATGCATAATCGAGAGTGAAAAAAGTAATAAGCAAAGTTTAAAAATTAAAACATTACAGGCAACAGATAATAAGCAAGCATATTTAGACTAGATGGAAATGACAGCAACATCTTCAAAATTAAACCAACTCTTAAAATATGACTGTCTTTTAAACAAAAATGGAAACAAAGGCATCTAGGTAAAAAAATGATTACCTATGTTTCGAAGATATACGCAGGTATTTTTTTTATCACAGATGGACTTTTCACACGACTAAATTATAAGTAAGCATGCAGTCTGCCTTATTAAGCGACTACTCTACAGGAATCCCTTTCTCCCGTCCTTACAGTTAACTTTTGCCAACACATTTCAGTTGTATCTGCACAAGGGTCGAGTGGGGTTATTGGAGTTTGTTTTCATATTTGGTTTATAGTTTGTACAATAACTATATCTAAAACTAAGGAAAATGTTTATAGTGTTAATATTACGTCAGCAGAAACTGTCTTGATAAAGAGTCTGTTATTTACAGGTTCAAGCTAAAGTATATCATCGAGTTTGGTTAAAAATTAAACACATTTATTCAATTACAATATTTTTTTCAGGTTTCCAAACTCAATTTGTACATCCGCAGTTGAATTTTTATGTGGAATATCAATACAGATTAGTATACTTAAAAAGTAATATTCAAGAAAATATTAAAAATGCAGAAGTATGGAAGTAGAAATAAACATATTCTGCAGAAAAACAAGTATGAAACAATCTCTTTTAATTAATTATACTTTATGTTAAACAGTGATTACTCGTTATTTCTAAAGTGATTATAATTTCTATAGCAATTGTTCACTTATAGGGATCATAATTTATGTATATATTCACATTCATGTACAATATATGAAGGTGTTAGAAATCAACTCAATCCTTTTGTCACAATGCTAACATTTTTCATAATCCTTCACACTTTATGCTAATGGGTGAGTGTTTGATTAATCAACTGTTAATATCTCTACAATATAAAAAAATAACTGGAAGTGTGGAAGGTTTTTATTTTATATTTTTACGTGAAACCTTATATATTTTAAAGAAATCAGACAGTGTTTATGTTTTAATACTAGCTGACCCGTACGGCGTTGCCCTTGGTGATTGGTATTTTCAGTCTTTTGAACGTAATTGTATTCTTTTTAAGTGTTTAGTCAGTCAGTGGTATTTGGCTTATATATATATAGATTTTAAATAATAAAAGCACTATTGTCATAATAATAAAAGATCTGAAATTATGATTTTAGTAACTTTGATCCCCCC
>JAGFPH010000177.1:409191-451294 GCA_018207615.1 Philaenus spumarius | reverse complement strand
CCAAACCCCACCTAAAATTTTGAATTTTTTCAAACCCTTTCTTAGTGAGCACCTATGGCCCTAGAGGAAGCTACATACCAAATTTCATTCCAATCCGTTCGGTAGTTTTTGAGAAATCGTGTTGAGTGTGTCAGTGAGTCAGTTTTTTTTTATCTTTTATATATATAGATTACCTCTTTATTCGGGAAATCGATTAGAACAGCCTGTTAGATATCCAGTAAGATTAGTGTTAGTAAAACTAATTACTGTTTAGTAAATCATAAAGGCAAAAAAAAATGGGTTTATAAGATATTTTGGAGTTCTTCTGTACACTTTCGACTTGGTAGCTAGGTTTGCCAATCGAGTGTAGGTAATATCAAGTACCGAAGGAAAGTTTTAAGCGAATTCTTTATCTGTTTGTCCCAAATTTGTCAGGAAAAGAATTAATACAATATTTTTTAATTACAATTTCATTATTTCTATGGTTGTGGTAGTCACCAATTTTATTTTAAAGTGTTAAAGTTGCATATTATTCATTTATTTTTGATAAACATAAATTAAAACTAAACAAATTTGAAGTCAAAAGATAATTTGATATTTCATTTATTTTATGTAGACATTTAGTAATTTCAATCAAAGATAGTTTTCATAAACATATCTCTCTTTTGCTTGTATAGTAAGCATCGATAAGTTAATGTAAGTGATCTTATAATACAGTAATGAAATTATGGATGTTTTTTCAAAATATTAATATTTTGTGATAACAAAAGTGTTATTACCTTTTGAATCTGACAAATTTTCTTGAAGAAAGCCTTAGTAAACTTACACATTTTTGAGAGAGTTAGTAATTATTATTTTTATAGTTTATTTTAAGAATTAATTATTCTTTCAAAAATTTAACTGGAACTATCCTGTTAGACTTATTTGTCAAAAGTTTTATTATTAAAATTTTAGTTCAAATATATAATATATTTTCAGCCAGCTAGAATCCCAGGATAGATATGGTTTTTACTAAAATATATTTGTTTGATACTTATTATTTTTATTATCTGCAAGGTATGTATTCACTATTTAAATATTATTTGAGTACTCAAGAACAAACTAATAGATTGTGATGGTTTATTTTCAAATATTTTGTTTTTGGGAAGTTAAACAATTGATTAAGGAAGTTTTAAATTGTTTAGTTTGTTTTAATTGTTGTTTGATATGTTATTTTAACAGTAAGCAATAAAAGTTTACGACAATTGTTTTACAAGAGAAATGTAATGGTGTGACACGACCGTGACATTGAAGATATCTATCAGAGACAAAGCAAAACGTCTTTGCGATTTACGACTCCCTCAGTTCCGTCCTAGATGTCCTTGGATTTTTTCTACGATCTTGGACACTATGGCAGAAACACCTGACATAGGTACTAAACCACAGTCTATTGTATGCAAATAAAGTATTATATAAGCCAAACAGGATAATGATAAGTTGTATTTGTTTAGTGTTTTGCGTTTGGACACAGTAGAAAGTAAATTCGTATGAAAGTTACGTAAAAGTAGGTGAAGGGATCAAAGTATAAAAGACTATAAAAATGGAATAATAAAGTTCCGACAATATGTGTAATGACCGTGGAGGTAATAACAGATGGGCCATCCTAATAATTAGAAACATCTGTTACTTTCGTAGATTGTGTTTATACAGTTTAGGTTATAAAATTGAAAATCTCAACTATCACTTGATTTGATTACTTTGGACGGAGAGTTGGTAATGTTACGTGCACACTTTTCTAGAAGGCATTATGAAACACACTTTTATTATTTACTATCTGGCCCGACCCGGCTTTGCACGGATACACAAATCAAAGTTAAATGTATATTAACAAAAAATATATTATATCAATAAATATATTACACTATGTATTTCTTATGGGGATTTTTAGTAACTTTTACACCCAAGCCTACCCTAAAACTTCGATTTAAAAAAACACTCTTTCTTAGCGAGCACCTAGGGCCCTAGAGGAAGCTACATAATAAATTTCATTCCAATCCGTCCGGTGTTTCTTTTTAGTAACTTTGAACCCCCAAATCCCCCTAAAATTTCGAATTTTTTAAAACCCTTTCTTAGTGAGCACCTATGGCCCTAGAGCAAGCTACATACCAAATTTCATTCCAATCCGTTCAGTAGGTTTTGGTAAATCGTGATTTAGTAACTTTGACCCCCCCCAAAACCCCCCTAAAATTTCGAATTTTCGGAAACCCTTTCTTAGTGCGCGTCTAGAGCCTACAAAGAGTATTAGTGCCAAATTTCAGGTTTGTAGGCCTCGTGGTTTTGGAGAAACTGTGATGAGTCAATGAGTTAATGGTATTTTGCTTTTATAAGTATAGATAATAACACAAACACTCACATAGAGACATTTCATGAAAGAATTTGAAAATAAATCCTAACTCTTACAGCTTTATGAAATTTTAGGAATATTTGATTGAAAAAATTTAAAACTAGTGTCATATTACTTAAATAACATTACTATGTACTTTTATTGTTAATGGAATCGATGCTTGCTCAAGCTATGCGTTGATAATACTGATTTAGAAGTTACAAAATTGTTTCTGTTTATCATTTTATTATGGACTTTAGAGTTACGCTAAGAGGTTTTGTATACATTATTTTTACAATTTCTTCTATAATTATATTACGTGTTCAAATTATTATAAAGATATATTTATGTTAAGTTTTTGCTGAAGTACTTAAGTTTTTTAAAAAGTGGTTTCATTTTAAAGTAGTTTTTTGTTTTGTAATAATAATTCTAGATTTGTATTATTTTATTTTATTAAACACATTTTTAAGGACGAGGAATACAAATTATTTCTATTAATTTATGTTTTATTTTGTCTACAATGGTTCACCTATTTTTTGTAGAAAATAATAAATCGTTTTCATCTGTGTTTCATTTATCTGCCTTTATAATAGATTTATAAGGAATTCTTTATTTGAACTGTTAAATAGAGAGGTATAGCAATACATATTCTGCGTATATATCAATTGAAACAAGTTTAAGACGGTGTCATAACTTGTTAAACATTTTCATATCTTTGAAAACGACATTAATTCTGTAAATGCGTTTTAGAAAAACATTTTTCGCCTCAGTTGAACCTACAATAATAAACACCTCATATACTTACAATGTGTACAAGTGGCCTGACATAGAATCAACGTAGAGCGAAAACTACTTAAGATAAAAAATATGACAGTTTGAAGGTATATTCTTATGAGGCCATACATACAAAGAAAGGAGTTTGAAAAAGATTTGACCGAGCGTAAGCGAGGTCTCCGTTTTAACTCGACCGTTCGGCATTTCGTCTGAGTGTCTGTCTCACGATTACGGCCAAACGCCTTGACCGATTTTGATGATTTTTTTGCATGAATGTTCTTTATTCCTAGGCCGAGCCATGTATATATACGGTTTTTTCCATTTTACATTTTTAACCCCATAAAAAAAATAAAAATGGCGGCCGGACCGTTTCTCTCAGTGTAAGCTTTTTTCCAAAGCCAGTTTGTGGCTTAACCGTAAGTCGAATTTAAAAACTAATACGATTTTGCCAGAAGCAAATTAAATTTTAAACAAAATTGTATTCTTGATTTTTTCCGTATCTCTAACGGTAAGCTCAAAAAATGGCCGTAAACTTCGAATTTGTCAAAAATCGTCCAAGTTTTTGTATTTCAACCATGTTTTTATACGTTTATTCTAAACCAATTCAAAAGTGTTCCATAGATTTTTTGTAGATAAAGGTTTAAAGAATTCATAAATGCCAGTAAAACAAATTATTGAAGTAAAATTAAGAAAGTTATTAGCTTAAGAAACAATCACGTTCAGTAACGAAAAGAAAATGTTTAACTTTAGGCCTACATAAAAAGTAGTAAAAATTATTGTATTTTTCTTCATAAATATAAAAAAGTTTCGTAATTTAGTTCTAAATAGAATTGTATAAAAATATTTATCAATTTCAAATTTCTTATTTTGAAAACACCAGTTTTTATGTTCCTACTACAAGATTGCTAACAAAACTAGGCCTGTTTTGAATAGTAATTTTGGAATATATCATTTGCCCAAAAATGACATATTATTATAAGAAAGTGTAGAGGATAAATCAAAGAATTGAACTGTATACCTGTAAATTATCTTTGTAAATTTCATAAAAGTATTTGACTTAGCTTTACTTGAATTACAAAATGAGATGAAACAAATGAAACCTCGCGGCGATAAAGGACATACAAAAAATGACCGCAGGACAACGTGGGAAGTGTTGGTACATGGGTTGATATCACTATCACGACGTTTTAACATCGTTTGTTTCCATTATTTCTAATATTGGAATATGATATGGAACTTAAGTTAACTTATGATACATTCTTAAGTTTGAGTTGTTTAAGTTTGTAAATATTTAATTGTATGTTGTCCCTCTATAACGCGATATTTTTAGCTACTTACGCATTATTAACCTAAATAAAACACAATGCCTCTAAAAGAAAATCTTTAGCAGTTAAAGCTCAAGAAAAGAAATAAAAATGAGAACTAGAAATCCCGGAATCGCGGGAATTGTAAATAATGTTTCACTGGCTAACTGGCTTGTGCTTACTTCCTTACTGGCACACTATTTTTAACCTAAGCTCAAAACCACATTTGTTATTTCAACGAGGGAGGTCTACTGTTCACAGAAATACTAGTATTTAGAGTTTTAAAATACGGGGATTCACTCTCAGACCTACAACAGATTCGAATCAAAAACGTAGCAACACAAGTTTGTTGATTAAATTTACATTCATTACCATAGCAACCAATTTAGCAAATTTAGAATCAGTTTATTATTCTTTATAACCAACAGCTTTTTTAGGTTAGGTTATCAAAATAAAAGCATACACAAAAATCTACGAAAAAGACTTACTGTATTATAATTCAAACATCTATTGTTACATATTATAAATAAAACAGCTGATTTTGATCAAAAGCCTAAAGCCTATACTGAACCAACACACATTTCTTGAATGCATTTACATTTTGTTTTAAAATATCAACCTTATTGGCAAATTTAGAATCGGTAAATTTTTGTTTACCTGGCCCTACTGCGCATGAATCACGATCTAGGATACCGCTCCCCCACCACTCTACCCAGATCCAAGTGCATCTGTCCTAATAAATCGTCATTTCAGTGAACATATCAGATTATACAATACTTTATTCTGTTTCCATTTGCTTCGCTGGAGTTGGTGGCCGAGCTAGGAGGGGCAAAACCCCTAGTACAACTATTAAAAACATCTAAAACCTACAGTTACACCTGTAGTTATATTATAATTATAATATTGTTTAAATTAAAGTTAGTTAAATTAGTTGATTTATTAATTTTATGTTGTTGTTTAATTCATTACTAATTTAAGTCAGTTAAACTAATAAAGACGGGGGGAGGGGAGTTTATTGCGGAAGTAGCCAGATTATTAGATCTTACGGGGATATAAAACTTTAGCCTTTAGCCCCTCGGCCACCTCTTTCCGTGTTTTATTACAAAATCCAATGTTTAGTTTTTAATCTACTTTCCCATAGTTTGAATTGAATTAATGGATATAAAATTTGTGTATTATTCAATTGTTACCAAAGGAAAATATAATTTATATAACTATTGTAACAATTACATTTTTAAATAACAAAACAAAGTAGTTGAAAAGTAACAAATTATTCAAACATATAATTTTAAACATTATATATGTCGGTAATTAATTAGGGAAACGATTAACTTTTATGGTTGTAATGTTACCGATTAAAGGTTGTTCTGGTGGTAGTTATTGGTGCAATTTATCCCTTATAACACAGCGTGCTCTATTGGTTCTGTATTCTATGTGTGGTGAAAACCATTTAGAAACAAAATGTATACCAATGTTGTTGTCTACTTATTGTTTAATTTTGTTCTATCACGTTGTCAGTTGTGATACAAAACCTAAATTTCCAATAAATATCTGTAAACATACTCTAGTATAAATAAAAAACAAATGCATAACTCTTCACTGATTGTTTATTGCCTTTATTACTTAATTAGTTTGTTTAAAAAAAAAAATGTAAAATAGAAGACACTAGGTTCTATGAGTATTTATTTTACTGTCGCCCTTGAGCTGCAAGAATAACACTGTAAGGATGTTAGTCCCATCACATGAAGATATATATCTATATAAGTTCTAACACTTGCTCCCTTTATTTAAATTGTGTGGTTTTAAGTTATTATTATTTAGTGTCTTTGAGATATACCTTGGATGATTCTACAATGTTATTTCAGGTTGTTTAGAATATTCCAATGTTGTATATCCTTCTTGAATTTCCTAAATTTTACTTTGCTAAAAATAATTTCACATTATTTAGACGAGATTAATTATTACTATAGTAATAATGGAAAAACAATTGATATTTACAACTTTCACAAAAATAACTGAATAAGTTTATTGTAGAAAATAACCGATATTCATTAGTACTGCTGACAATAAATAAGTTGTACTTCTTTTCTACTTATTACATTTTCTGAGACATAGGCCTACCTGATAAGTTACTCTAAAACAGTTTTATTGTATTTCTCAAAATATAAAAGTAAAATTGTTTTAAATTAACAGTGTTAAAACTGTATTTCAAATTTACAAGACAAATATAAGGCCGCTTTCACAATTGATGAATAGTAAAGTGAATTACAGTTTTCCGCTCAAAGTTATTTCGGAAAAGACCGATTGATGTGAAAAAATGAACAGTAGTTAGATAATAGCTCAAGGAACAAGAGTGACCTAGTGCTGATGCGGGCTTTTACCCTTCTTGGGGTTGGAAATTATTATATATTCAAAATAACTACATGAATCGATAAAGACATTAATTTCCAGCTAAAGTTTCCTATCCTATAAAGTTTTATCAAATAAATTTTAATAAACAGAAATGAAGCTTTTAAAAACAAGAAGATCGTTTTTTTTAAATGTCTATAGGCGTATACGAACATAGTTTTATAGCTGGCTTAAGGTCACTTCTTATCCGTCGAAAGTTAAAGTCGAAACTTTCAAAGTTCAATAACGGGAAAACGAAAAATGTTTGGGGAAAATAAACCATGTGAACAATTTTCAAAGTACTTGAAAATACCCTTTTAATGAGATTTAAAAAAAATATAGCTTACAAACTAAGGGATTTATGATGAATATAAAAAGAGTTTCTTCCTTTTTTGGAGAAACAGTTAGCAATGAAACCAACAGCTTTACCAAAAGAATTGAAATTGATCATAATCCATTTATGATTTACGTTTGACTTGTTTACAATGCCTACATTTTTAATTCCAACTTTTTATGAAAATGGGTCTTTTCTGAAAGAATTCGGAGGTTATACCTTACTTTAACCGTCCAACACTGGACTGGAAAGTTTATTATTTGGGCCAACGCTCTTTTAAACATTTTTTACTCTTGACGGTCCGATACATGGTAAACTGTAATTTTTAATAAATTATTTAGAGGTTTTCTCATCATTCAGCCTATTTAAATTTGTACCTTTTGCTAATCATTTCCTTTTATTCATGAACAAAATAAAATACATTTAAACACTTTGAATATATGTAATAGGTATATACATTTATTAAAGTATAATATTTAAAGTATTTTAAAGTTGAAAATAAAAAATAAATAGAGCTTTTGATTGAGAGATCTTCATTGGAAGACAAAAGTTGTTGATCTAGAAATCCAAGCTAACTACAATTTTAGCTTGGAAAGAAATTTGCGTTAAACCAAATCCCAAATTTGATAAATTCAGCAACAGCAAAAAATAATATATTGTTTTTAATATTATATGAAATTAATGGATGTTTAATTTCATTTGTTATTATAATTTAGTTAATTTATCCCTTTATTGGGGAAGTGTATGTAGTAAAAAAGGTTGAAACTTTAAAAATAAATAAATATTATTTAATGTACGCATAATAAATAACAAATATATGAACATCATTAAAAAAGTCTTTCAGTGTAAAATATTATTGAAATTTTAACTACAATAGATTAATAAAAATGTATTTACCTTCTAATATGTAGCTGTATTTTAGATAACACTTTATCGGACTTGAAGCACCAAACTAAGGTACCAACAGCTAACCTTTGTGAGTTAATTGCATGAATCATTTGCTATTTAAAAAAAAATTATTTACTTTCTTAACGTGTAATAAAAATAATCACAGCAGCTCTTTTCATAATAGTTCTCTAAACTAGATAGTTGTGATTATGGCTACAATAATAGATAGTACTTACGTCTTCCCCAGTCCTTCATCGCGTGTTCTTATCACGAACGAAAAGAATTTGGACGTACACCCTGCAAGCAAATTCATCAAGTGATGAAAGTATGGTACAAAAAATTTCCGTCAATTGTGAAAGTGACATAAATGTTGCAAATTTTCTTTGACAAATTAAAAATGTGGTTTTGTGTCATGTTAAACACGATAGTTTGTTGATGACGTCTGGCGGTACGTGACGTCACGGTGTGAGAGTATAACTTTCAGATTTGCTTAAGAAAAGTATATAAAACAAAGTAATACAAATAAAGTCTAAATAAAGAATACAAATTGTAGTAAATCTCAAAAGCAAAACGCAATAGCAGCGAATTGTAAATAAAATGTCAGTGCAAATAAGATATCCTGAGAACAGGGTTATATTACCATGTTGAACAAATAGTGTCCTTAAGGTTGACACAAGAATGGGAAAAATTACAGTGTAAACAGCATGATGTAATTAAACAATTAAATGGGGCCTAATTAAGTAAGTTTGAGAGAGTCGTGGCAGGACATGTCAACTATTATTCTAACAAGCTCTAATACTATTGTTATATACATCTTGTGTTTATGATCTTAATATTATCTCAGGAAGTTGTAAATATTTTTATTAGTATTTTTGAATTACAATAATGCCATCATTACGCTGATGTTTAAATACTTTTGATATTTATATCTAAGAAATTTATTCGTATAATTGTTTTTGAAGGACGATCATTCTTTTAACCTAAACTAACGTAAGTACATAAAATGTATAGGGTGTTCCTTAAGCAGGACGCTAAACTTCCTTAGTGGATTTCTTACATAAAAATAAGTCAAAAAGGTCTTATAAACATGTGTAATAAAACGGTTTGTTTTTTAGATATCCGCCATTTTGTTTTTGTAACAAAATAATTCATATCTAGAGAAATGTTTGACTTGATTTAGTTCAAACTTGACACTGAGTTTAACCGAACAACGGTCGGACTCAAGAAAAATAAGCGATTACATCGAATCATGCATTTCAAAATGGCGGCTGTTTGAAAATTTCAAACCTAAATTACTCTATTTTTTCATAAATACCTGTGTATCACTTTTTCGTGCTGTTCACAGTCCTGTTTAATGTCTCTATATTTAACGAGACAACGATCGTTTCGCCTTTCGATGAGGCATTTTCAAGTCACTTTAAAATTCATAAACAATAATTGAAATTATTTTAATGCACTTCAAAAATATCACATAAAGTTTTACACACCAAACATTACACAACACAATTCAATTTTTTTTTTAAACAACAACAAATTTTAAAAAACAAACGAGTATTAATTTAATGTATATAAATCCCAACGCACGGGTCTAAAATTAAACAATTAAATTTATTAAGCTTGCACATGTACACCGGCACTCTGTGATACCCATGGTGATCGTGTTTCCGCAGAGTTCGCGCAACTTTGTTTGCCGTGCGGCACGTAAACGTTACTCGAAGTTGTCGCAACAGAAATTTACAAGCTTTTTCCTCAAAAAGTAGACATACCTGTATAGTTCACAGATGTGTTTTTTGTTTTATTGTGACGAGTAAATATTTTTAAAGTGTTTTTCTCCGTAATAAAGGAAAATATTGTAAATATACAGTGTATTTTCATTTTTTATGTTTTATGCCCTGTCTCCGGCTAACACGGATTTTCGTTATGTCGGATCGGCCGCGGTCCCGGCTGGTCCGACTTATCGAGGTTGTACTGTATAATTGGTTTGTTCAATCCGGCATTCTATACTAACACAGTAAACACAACAATATTGAATGCACATATGCTGTTGTTATCTTCAACTTAGATATTACCATTAATTCGATTGCTTTGACACTTACACCATTCGCTAGGGAATCAAAAGGGCTACAAAAAATGATTGGAAATAATCGCTTATTTTTCTTGAGACATATCATTGTTAGGTTAAACTTCATGCCAAGTTTGAACTTAATCAGTCAAACATTTCTCTAGAAAATTAGTTTTTAAAAAAACAAAATGGCGGATATATTGAAAACAAAGCGTTTTAAGGCACATGTTTAGAGGAACGTTTTGATTTATTTTTATGTAAGGAACAAACTCTAGAAGTTTGACGTCCTTTTTAAGAAACACTTTGAATAATTCAAAAATTCTGAAAGGTGCAAATTGCGTTCAAAATGTGATTTAAGTTAAAGTGAATATAAAAATTCCACAGTTTTCACCTATTAATAGGTAATATGTAAGAATCCAAGCCTGAAGTCCACAAGTGAACAGTCTAGCGAAACTAAAACAGTACATAGGTACTTGATGCAACTCCTTGTGTTTATGATCATAATATTATCTCAGGAAATTGTAAATATTTCTAATAGTATTTTTAAATTACACCAATAAGGCTGACGTTTAAATACTTCTCATATTTTTAAATGTGAGAAATTCAGTCATAGAATGTGTAGATGTGACCAATCATTCCTACATATCGAAATAAAAATGTATACTAATTTATGTGCTACTAATGTATTTTGAAAATATACCCAAGAAAGTATTGACAGTGTCCTTAAAGGCTTAAATATGCATTCTACAGTAAATAACAGTTGCAAAGGAAGACTTTACAATGTTTAAGTAATTTCTTAACATAGGACAGTTATCTCCCTTGATTTTGTAGGCAGCACAACTCCATCATTAGAACTTTGATTTACTCGATTTATTAGGACTTGATTGAGCTTTCTGGGTGTTTACCATAATGGCTCAGAGAAATAAAATAAAATATTGCTTCACCATGAATGATCAATCTTCGTACTAATTAAAAAAATGTATTTTAAGTCTCTACACGTAAATTTTCACAAATTAGAAAAATCTAAACGTATGAGTTTAAATTTTCCTTAAATTGGAACCCCACTAGACCATTGCACACAATATCTGGATCTGACGTCTATTCTAAGATGACGGTCTAGGGCATATTGTAATAATAAGTCTCGGGGTTGAAAACTACCAATACGTGTTTAAGGTGAGACTTTACACCGAAACTTCTAGACAGACATATTGCTAATTAAATATGTGTAATTTTATTTGTTTTGAAACACATGTCTCTCAAACGTTAACCAAGCACAACATGTAATAACCACAGAACTGTGATTCCGAGAAGCGGAGAGCATTTGTTGAATGCCCGGCTTCTCCATCTACGGGTAAATGACACAATTAGACCCTAATTTATTGACGTCATAGTCCGTTCGTCCGTATGGTCAAATTTACTTCTCTTGCTCAAGTTACATTTTTGTGGTATTTATTGTACAATTGCTATTCTATCTAGGCCACTGCTTCATTTGAAGTTAAATTGCAAAATAACATTTGCAACAATTAGTTTTGTCGCAAAAGTGTTTATTTCTTTGAAATTTGTTCATGGCAGATGATCACTGGAAAGAGGTTTTACCCGAAGTGAACGGCAACAAATGCAAGGTATATTTGTGAAGTTCAATAACTTATACTCAATATATTATACTTTCAAAAACATAAATTAATGCGCGTTCAGTTCATAACTAATGAAAAAATAATCTGATTGAAGTAACATTGTTTGTAGTTAATATGTACAAATAGTAACAGGCAGTAAGGCAGTACTCATAACGAGTAGACACTTGGTTTCAACTGAAACCCCACAATTTAGTACTAAAGATGTTTTGAAATCCCGCTGCTTTAAAAAGATCAGTTTTTAAAGAAATTAGAAATTTAAACATAAACGGCTTTTAAAGTTAAAACATATTTGACATAAACGTACACATTTTATTATTTTTAATTTGTATTAATTGTCTCTGAATGGTTTCATTCTCAGAACTCAAAACTTTACCAACCACTGCTAATGATTTACTCCTTCATACAATGTCCAACTTAGGCAGTTTACACATTAAACAAATATTATATTTCAAGGAATGAAAAAGCCTATATTTATAAAATTGTCGAATAGCAATGCAGGTAGAATAGTTTATTTAACTTAAAGAACTATCAAATCTGGACATATTCGTTTTTTAAATTTGGTCGTATTTCCAACCTTTTCAAAATGGCGCTAAACTAATTTTATTTACTTTTTGAATGCCCCTTATTATTAAAAAAAATAATACTGCTCATAAGTTATTATATTCCTGAAACATGAACAAATACTACAAGTAAATAATAGATGTCATCTTTAGATGTTGGCTTAATTTGTTATATTTGATTTTTAACCTTTATAACAGTGATTATTCATTAATGCGTAATGATATTATAACACTGATTCAGTATTTGATACTCGTATTGACATTATAACACTGATTCATTTGCTTGATATACGTAATGACATTATAACTTTGATTCATTTGCTTGCTACAGGTAATGATATTATAACACTGATTCATTTGCTTGCTACATTTAATGATATTATAACACTGGTTCATTGGCTTGCTATACGTAATGATATTATAACACTGGTACATTTGCTTGACGTACGTAATTACATTATAACACTGGTTCATTTACCTGTTACAGGTAATGATATTATAACACTGGTTAATTTCCTTGCTGTACGTAATGACATTATAACACTCGTTCATTTGCTTGTTGTAGGTAACCATATTATAACACTGGTTCATTTGCTTGCTGTACGTAATGACATTATAACACTGGTTCGTTTGCTTGCTACAGGTAATGGTATTATAACACTGGTTCATTTGCTTGCTGTACGTAATGACATTATAACACTGGTTCGTTTGCTTGCTACAGGTAATGATATTATAACACTGGTTCATTTGCTTGCTGTACGTAATGACATTATAACACTGGTTCATTTGCTTGCTATACGTAATGATATTATAACACTGGTTCATTTGCTTGCTATACGTAATGACATTATAACACTGGTTCTTTTGCTTGCTACAGGTAATGGTATTACACCACTGGTTGATTTGCTTGCTACAGGTAATGGTATTATAACACGGGTTCATTTTCTTGCTACATGTAATGACATTATAACCCTGGTTCATTTGCTTGATACAGGTAATGTTATTATAACACTGGTTCATTTGCTTGCTACACGTAATGACATTATAACACTGGTTCATTTGCTTGCTACAGGTAATGGTATTACAACACGGGTTGATTTGCTTGCAACAGGCAATGATATTATAATACTGGTTTATTTGATTGACATACGTAGTGACATTATAACACAGGTTCATTTGCTTGCTACACATAATGACATTATAACAACTAAGGAACATTTCATATTTAACCTGTTGGTACGCTAGAGAATAACTCGCATAAATAAATACAAACGCAAGCCTTATTAACAAATATACAATGCCTGGCATAATTAATAGGTTTATATGTAATGCTAACACACAGAGCAACACTATAATGAAAGTAAGTAGTACGGTTTATTCTTTTCTCTTAATTTAATTATTTCTAACTTTGAATGTCAATAACAAATATAAAATAAAATCATTAATTTTATTTTATTTTATAGTTGTAACTAATCAAATTATTGAAATTGAAAATTTGCTTATAAAGTGTATAATATACTAAATGTAGTTCAACATAATAAAAGGATACATATATTAGAATATAGAAATGTAAAACTGATATTCCTATATTGAAAAGAAAATGTTCTGAGTGCCATGTTACGTTTTCAGACCCTTATTAGCTATTAAAGACCGTGTACAGGTGTCACCATAACATCCTCACTACAGGGTAACAAATAAATGTGTGATAGTTGTAGTTTGAGGTGAAGGATCTTATACTTTCTCACGGAAGTGTCAAAGTGATAGGATTTGTCTATGGTCTATGAAGCAATACTTATAACAAAGGTAAAGTATTTAAAAAATAATTTTCCAAAACGTGAAGTACCGGAGGAAGCAAGAGAATTAGAGTGGCACGTTTACTTCCGCTTAATACCCTGTTATTATTGGATCGGATATAGAAAGTGTCTTACAACATTGACAAGAACAAACTGACTTAATACTAAGCTCCTAGCAGTACCTTTGTTCACTGCTTTAACCCAAAAACTACATTATTTAGAAAGGAAAGGCAAGAAGGAGCTTGAAAGTACCCTCATTGCAAAAAACGTTTCGGAATGTATTTTAGTTTTGGTTATTCATTTAGTTTATACAAAATATATATTTATGTAAGTGGTATGTTTCTATTTAATTAATATGGGAGTATAAAATAGATATTATTTTAAAATCCCATGTATCTTTATTAAGGTAGCCTAATTAATTGATTATTAACAATAACTCGTGATTTAAATATTATAACAGGTTAAACTAAAAAATGAGTTAAATTAAAGTTTTCCTAAAATTTGTAAACTTATTGAATACCTAAATTTATAAAGAGTTTTAAGAAATAATGTTTAGTTTTAGATTATTTTTATTACTCAGTCTATATATACAGGCCTACGGCTGTATTCAATATGATAGTTTACCTATATTATAATTTAGTACATTTATTTTGGGATTTGTTTGTGTTTTATTCATAATCACTATTTAATTTTCAACCAAATTAAATGTTTGTAAGATAAACAGTTGCTTCGTAGGACAGAAGGCAGATGCACTGTTAATTGTTAAACAATAGGGATACATAAATAACAACTACAACACAAAACCTGGCTTATGTTGTTTTTTAAGGTTATGTATATGTTTACAACTTCACTCAAAACCAATTTTCAAAACCTATGAGCGAGATCATCTATAATTTTATTATAAAGATGTAAAATTTGTTTGTTTTTTGTTTTTTTTGTTTGTTTGTATGTAGGAGGTAATATCTGGAAATACTGAACCGATAGAAAAATAGTTTTACTAATAAAAAGCTACACTATCCCTGAAAAATATAGGCTATCATTTATTTTGATAAAAACCTTTATTATTTCAAAATTTGTAAATTTAGTCGGAAAAGGCCTAGACTGATGAATCATCACACATACTTACATTTATTACCATAGCAACTAATTGAATAAAATAACAGATAAAACAGCTGTTTTCTCCAATATTTCCATTAATAGCTGATTTCAACTTTGAAGCAATTATTTGTATTTCTAACTTTTAGGTTAGGTTTTTATTAAAGTGTACAACTGAGCCTTGCTGGTTCTTTTAACCTTTATTATAACTGCTGTTATAAAATATACGAAACAATTTGATTTGAACATTTAACATTATTTACCATCTTAACTTTGAGGTTTATAATTAACATTACAAAGAGGAAAATTTTGTTTCTTTATTTATTTGTATGTAGGGGGTAATCTCTCGAACTACTGAACCGATTGAAAAAATAGCTTTACTACTAAAAAGCTACACTGTCCTTGAGTAACATAGGCTAGAATTAATTTTGATTTAAGGGTTAAAAACCCCTAAAACAATAAATATTAATTGTTATACTTTCCTTAAAGCTAGAGAGCTGAAATTGTTTACATTTATTTCTTACAAGATGCACAGAAAAGTAAAGTGGTTTACATTTTGTCGCGTGCTGCTGAGGGGTGAAAATGTAGTTAAATATTGATTGTTATACTTTCCTTAAAACTAGAGAATAAACTCTTAATAAATTAAGTAATTTAAAATTAAGAAACCACTGTGTTACATTCTAATTCAAATAAAAAAAAAGACATATTATAATTTAATAGTAAGGATTATTTATACAAAATAACCTGTTTGCATTTGCTTCGACGAGAGTCACCGTGGGGGTGGCGAGCGAAGCGAGCAGGGTGCGGATCCCTCTAGTATTTTATATATTATAACAACTAAACAAACCAACTAACAATTCCCTTAGTTGCAAACCTGACCTATTTGAATAGGAAACGGGAAAGTATATGAAATAAGTCGAAAGTATATTTTCTACAGCTGTTCAGCTTCAGTATCTAATTACAGCTGTTTTGATGCCATGCTCGAAGCTACTTCGTTTCTACTGACATTTACAGTATTCAGGTCTCCGCATCACAATCATTGCGTCTATAAAAGCAATACAAACTACTAAACTTCGATCGTTATACCAACCGTTAAATCTAGGTTTTATTTTGTTTACGTCTATTTAGTTAACTTTGCCATTCTTTAAAGACAGTATAAGTTTAACGCGTAAATAACTGATTAGCCTGGCCTATTGGCTTAGCGTAGACCTATTAAATCCTTTTATGTCATGTAATGAAATTTATGTTGTTTTGTTGGCGATTCATGCAGTTGAAATTATTAGAGTTTTTTGTTAAGTTAAAATGTTTTTGTTTTCCTTATAGAAATACAAAAATATAAGAATAAACAATACATCAACTTAAGTAAATAGTTACAAAACTATTATTTAATAACATAATGCAATATTTTGTTAGTGGAAACGGTATATTTAAATGCTAAATAGTATTAGAAATAGCGACATAATGTCTTATAATTTGTTGTAAATTATTTTTTAACTTGATGTGAAAAGGAGTGTTTACAATTGCAATCTAAGAGTATGACTTCAAGTTTGAGGAGGGAAATAATGACATTTAGATATAATTGCACACAAATTTCGCCTGTAATTTTAAAATTATGCATGCGTTTTGGGCAGCCTACAGAAGTGGCTGGCAAGTAATGGAGCTGTTTGCACTACCGTTCCTCTTGCAGTCACTTTTTGCAGCTGGTGTCGGGCTGCACAAAACGCCTGCATCAAACAGCTCTAAGCTGGTATAATATAAGCTACGATTCTCAATGGAATTTTCATTAATACATGGTCCATATTTGTAAATATTTTTATCAGTTTTTTGTTCATTAGAGGACAAATGCATGCTGATTCTTTCTAACCTTTATAATAACTCATGTTATATCAGAAACTAATTAATTTGAATACAAGTTTAATACTATTTATCATATTTGCTTTGAAACTATGAATAGCAAACATATAGAAACAAAAACTATAAAATATATGTGTGAAGGAAGGAAAGGTCTTGACATTTGGTGGCATAGTTAAAAAATTACTATGTAAATAGTAAAGTTCTATTTTTACATCATATAATTTACGTCCTTACTAAAGAGTAAAATCGTGAACCAACTTTTAGGGAGCACACTACATTTTCGATTCGTTGTTTGTGAAAGATGTGTAGATGATATAATAACATGATATGTTTTTAAGTTTATTAGATATCATGATGGTCATTAAAAAATCTTCCAATTTGAATACAGGTCAAACAACAATAATTTAGAAAGATTCTGCTTTTCTCAATACTTACTTTTCATTAGGAGAATACATTTTGAAAGGAATATAAAATTGTACCAATTATTTCAATCAAAAGTGATAATTTTAAAACACAAATTTAGTTGAAATTGTTCAATTTAAAGTTGAAAACATCTGGATGATATAGCTTGTGACCTATAGTTGAAAAGCCTTTAGTTTGACAAGCAATTCGTATAAAACTGTTTCAATTTGTTTTACCAGTTGAACATTTACGAGAAGAAATGTGATATTAGATTGTGACAGAAACAATAATGCAGTATTTCAAAGTGGTCAGATAGTAAAGAGGAAAGTTAGTTTGTGCAATTTTATTAGTGGTAGAGTAATAACTTTTGTTAAGCATAATATGAAGCTTTTGGGAAGTTAGACCAAGATAACATTGCAATAATTTATACTGCATAATTTATACGTTTTTGCATACAGTTTGGATTATTTTTCTAAAAATGTAGAAAAACTATCTATTACATGACATATCTAATACCAAATGGGTTACATTTTTGGTTGTATTTCTCTCGGATACTAGAGAATGTTGTTTTTAGTAACATTGTCTTCAATATTTTGAAACATACGTATCACAAAATTCTGAACAAAATGTGTTCCTTTAAATAAAGCCATTTAAGGCGGTATCCCAAAAGGCAGTGCCTAATCATAAAATACTTATTTTTAGAGTATAAAACTTTCCACTCCTCCATAGTTTATGGTAACATTTTTTCTTTTACATTATGATTAGTTTAATATGTACCAATAAGCTTGGTTTATAACTTTTTAAGATTTTAGCTTGATACCTTTTTAAATAACACAGACACACGAGTGGTTCTGTAAAGATTTCGATTCAATTAAATAACACTAAAAAACATTACAATGTTGTTCTTGTAACCGCTTCTTATTAGTTAACAAACAATAATCTAAGATTTATAATCCATACTGTCAATACAATATTTGTATTGCACTGGAAAATGTATTTACTATAAAAAAAGAAAAAAGTAGCATTATTTTTATTTTGATTGTAAAGGATAAAAACCAAGCGTTTCTAAAAATAAACAGTAACTTCAAGTAGCGTGGTGCATAGTGATTTGGCTTCATATTTATTATGATCGTATTTTGTTTTTTCAAATGTGGAAGTACTTAATATACAAAGTTTTTAGTTAGTATAATCTCAAAAATGAAACTATAACTCAAAAGCTATCTCAGAAATATATTTTTTAAATTGTAAAATATCAAGTACGAACGATCATGGTTTGTTTTATTGATTAGTATTATGTGTGTCAAGAGCTGGTAACGTATTGGATCTTCTTTACGATAGAAACCAGAACGGTCAACGTACAGGCAAACCGGTTGCGAGTGCAGTACAGGTAAATGTGAATAGTTTTGTTCTATAATTGGAGCCTTCTGCTGCTAAATACCTGATATTGGACGTATTTAGACTTTAACAGTTAGTATGCTCCGAGGCTCATTACATGTTACTCAAGTAAACGGGTTCAAGATGAAAGTTTTAATTGTTTATTTGTTTGTCCTCGTAACCACTCGGAAAAACTTGAACGTGTACTTCATATAATATTCTAGGTTATTAAAAATGTAAGCACGATTTTATATAAAAACAAAGTTAGCTGTGTCTCCCCTTTCCTTCCTCTGCATACATATGTTTACACATTATGCGTGCGCCAAATAATAATAATCCGTTTTACAGAAAGGCGTAGGATTAATAACAACCTTAAAGCTACTACAGTAAATAATATTAAATGTCTAAATATATAAGAGTTAGTTATAATAAATCTAAAATAAAATATTGTGATTTAAATATATCAAACTCATCGCTAATGATAATACACTAAGAAAATATTATCATGTCAGTTTAGTACCAATGCCAATAAAATGTAATTGAAATGGACATTAGGTTTTAATAAGGATTTATCTCAAACTCAAAGCTTATACCCCTTAGATTAAATTATACAAAATTCTTCTTTTTTTTTACTTTCCAGTTCAAATTGTATATACTACGTATATCAAGTTCAATTAATTTATCTACATAAAGTTGGTGCTTGTTGAGATAATTATTAAAGGATGAAATTAATATTAATACAACAAACGTCAGCTAATTCTTCATGATGGCTAATGATGAAACATGTGCGTATCTAACAATAAAGCTAATATAATTATGTTAAAATGTTTTTATGGTCTTACAAATTTAATCATTTTACATATATGTGGATACAGAAACGTGAAAGTAAATTGGTCAAATACTTAACAGTAATTGAAGAAAACTATGCGAATGTGTAATGTTTCCTAAAGAAATCCCGTGGATAAAAAAATGTGATTGTGGATTTGATTATTTAGATAAGTGCATAAAGTTTTATTTTAATTCAACTTTAAGAAATTATATTATTAATTATATTATTTTATTATATTAATTATATTATTAATTATTGCAATTCTAGACTGCCAAAAATATTCAATATGACTCCAAATTATTTATTTCTTGAGTATTATTATACTACTCTGTTCTTCTTTTTCTGTTCGCATTTTAAAGAATTGAGAGGCTTTAAAGTTAAATGTACAGACTTTTTAAAGTTAAATGTACAGACTTTTTAAAAATTTGCTTTTGCAGATTTAAAACTATTTAAATTGTATTAATTTAATATCAAATCCTCTCGAACTTTGAAATATTATTTTCAAAATTTTCGTTTGTATTATTTTTTGTTTAAAACTAGTAGTACGGGAGGTAGCGCTACATTTGAACGAGTCATTTCATACCGGCTAAAAATCATAGCAGTAATAGTTTTCACTTAATACATAAGAGATCTGAGCGTCATCTACTCCAATAAGTTAGTGGTGGAGCTAAAGGTGAGAGCATATGAAAGTTGTCAAAAATGTTTTTGCTCCGAGTGATTTCATACCGAGCCCAAATTTAGGAGATAATTGTTTAGATAATTTTTAGCAGCTGATTATTATTTTTTGGTTAAAAATTATCTAAACAATTATCCCCTAAATTTTGGCTCGGTATGAAATCACTCGGAGTAAAAACTTTTTTGACAACTTTCACATGCTGTCATTTTGAGTTCCACCGCGGGTGCGGCAACTGACGCTCATTTTGTTCAATAATGAATATTAATCAACTGCTAGAAATGAAATTTTGTCGTTATAAAATTTCTCGAAAAAATGCAACGCTACCTCCCGTAGGCCTACTATAGTATAAGAGCAAAAAATTTAAAATGTAAATCAAACGTAGTAGGAATCATAAAATACGCATAAAAATTCATAGTAATACACTCCAAATAAAGTATCATTTAGCCATACAATATGTGAACTGGTACTTTTCAGCTCATTAGTATTCATGAACACTTATTTTAATAATCCTTAAGAATTGTAAATTCGAGAGTATTTGAAAATGTCAAAAATAAAATACACGTTGGGAAATAGTTTGCCTAGAGGTTATTTCTATGGTATATACTTATAGGTCTTACTTTTCCTAATTCAAACCCACCTTACAGCAAATATATTGTAGACGGTATATTCGAACACAATAATATAAATTATAAAACCCGGTTGCTGAGGTTAGGTTCGCGAGATGAGAAGTGGATTGGCAAAAGTGAATGTTTGTATGATGTAACCAATGCCAGCAACCCATTGTAAATAGATGTAGCCAATATTTACACCTTTACATGACACCAATCCATCTATGCATCAATCATTCAATCAAGGATTACAACACAGTCATAGGAAACCGACAAGCCGCTACTCTCGAAATTGTTGAATCTTTCGCTTTGTAGGGCATTTTAATAATATAAATTATTTGCGGTTCCAGAGCGTGTAGAACATTTTTGAAAATTTGTTAAGTTTTAAAATTCCATATTGTATTGAACTGAACAAAAATATTAACTTTGGTAATTTTAGAAGAAGGAGAAACAGGGGTTTCTTGTCTGTGATGGCCATTTAAAAATAGTTGTTAATGATGGCCAATAGTTTTGATTGTAAATGGTATAAATATAAATGTGAATTAAGCAAATCCAGCTGATTTTTGGAATTTTCTGATATTTGATTTTGGTGTCATTTTGTGCACGGAAGTACAAAATTAGTGAACATGGTCAAATTTTCTTCCAAGCTTTAAATTTGGGATGTAATTGTAAGAAAATAAGCACGTTTTTATTTGACACTAATTTGAAATTGATCAACTCTTTTGTATCAATTATTTAATTGTTTATAAATTGTAAATTTATCCTGTCCCACCATAAATTTAATAACTGAATTTCAAATTAATATTTATAGCTTACAGAACAAAACTGGAATAATTTTGTTATTACTGTTTAATGTAGGACTTAACTCCAAATTTATTCTGATTGAAACTGAACTGGTAACACTACTGTCTCAATTTTACACACTCTGGACGTTCAAAGAAAATAGTAGGAATATTGAAGTCCAAGTGTTTTTAATACAAGAGTTTGTTAGGGTTTATGAATAATAATAAAAGCTAAGAATCCGATAAGTTATGTGTGAGTGTTAATAAGAACAGTTAAGGTAACACTATACTTTTGCAGACATTCTGTTAAATCCACAAAGTTGATAGTGGAGTTTATTCATTGTAAGGCGAGTACTAGACATATCCTGTATCGATTAACCGGTGACCGGTTATTTCATTTTCCAAAATTTTAAAGTGTTTTAAATGTTTCGCGTTTGTGCTATGTGTTTTGTGTTAAATGTTGTATGTATGTGTTCTTAACGACGTTCAGATGAACTGAGGGTATAACAAAAAGGATTTGAAATGATCTGATTAAGAGATCGAAACTAGTAATCCAAGAAAGATCACCAAATAAGGAATAGGAAGTGACGCTTTTCCAATAAAAGGTACGTACTGATACTTATTATTGATAGTGGAGGTTGGGGATTTGTATAATATGTAATATAGTCCTACTGTAACTATTACATTATTTAATTAGAACCCTTCCAGACAGGTAAAAATAGAAAATTAAATATTTTAAACTGACTTAAATCGTAAATATGTGTTTAAGTGAACAAGCGAATTGCTAGAATGATGGATATTAGAGTGTATTAAAGTGTCCCTATATGGGAGTGGAAACTGCATTCATAGTTTGTTCAGAAAAGTAAATAATCGATTATTTGAAGCTAATTCGTATCACCTGCCATCTGTATAGCTATAAGTAAAAAATGACAAAATAATTTCCCGCTTTTCATAATACTGTTTGCTGGATCAATAATATTGTTTCGGTGTTTAGGGTGGTTTTATTATTGAAATGATGTAATTTTTTCTGAAATATAATTTAGGCGGAAATCAGAACAATATGTCTAATTCCTGTAGGTTTTAAATTGGAACTTAAATATAAAGGTACTGTCAGGTAAAATGTAACTTTGTAATACAATAATGATCCAGAGAATACACTTGAAGAATACCTATACTAAAATCTATTTTCTATTGGTTAAGCTTTATGGCTACATAATGGCTCAACCTATTTAAGGAAAAAAGTAAATTTAAGTAAATTACAGTCAACGCGACGATGCGTGTGGCGCACTGGCTTGTAATTGTATGATGTTCGTAATAATATATTTTCCTTTGCAGCCAGAAATTTGATGGTTCCAATTACCTGAAGGATATTGCAAAATCCTTTTCTGAGCAATTTACTTTCTTAGATTCATTGTATATGCAGTCTTGTGTCCTAAACAAAGAATACTTAGATTTTATACTTGTTTTGTTTTTGTATTTCGATATTAAGCGAATTGGTCCAAAGTTTTTGTTTCTGTTTTTTTTTACAGATTACGTAATCAACATAGATTAGTTATAAATAGTTGTTTTAAACTACCATTTGATTATTTAGGTCATGCATTATTTGAAGCTCCCGAAGAGGCTCATTTGTGTCCACTGTGTAACAGGTTAGAAATTGAGGATACCTACCATTATTTTTGGGTTTGTCCAATATTTAAAGAGATTATAATTGCATGGTTGGCTCCAGAAACAATTAGTACAAAAGATTATAAAGAATATTTGAATGGAAGAAATTGGAATAGTTTGTTTAATTATTATGTTAGAGCATACAAATACAGACGAATGTTACTTGAGTATTTATTATAACTATTGATTGCTAGCTTTTATGTACAGAGCCATAATGTTTGTTTAAATGTTTATTAGTTTTGTTTGTTGAGTGACATTGTTGATTATGTTCCTGATTGTTTTGGATAATTGTTCTTGTTTTGATTGTTTATGTATAATTTTAGTAATTATAATTGTATGTCTTTGAATAGCAACTCTACAGACAGACATTTGTCTATGTAACTGAGTTTGCTGAGAGATTATCTTATTTTATATTTGTAAAATGTAAATATTTTGGGACATAAACTTATTATTATTATTATATTTAAATAAAGCTGTAAGTAGACGGGATACTGTAATCGCCATTTAGATTAAATTAACATTCAAGTAGCCTGTCACTTGGAATGTTCATATGCTAAACAATTTCGGTTTAAGGTATTTAATTAAATTGTATTTACTGTAATATGATTTTATGGCAAAAATATTTCAGATAAAATACTTCTTGGTAGTCATAAACCGATTATAGAGGAAAATTAATTGGTCATGTAACATAAATATGACTCCACACCAGAAAAAACGCTCTTCTTTTCAGTTTGTATATTTGACTTAAGAAGAAAAAATGTTTCTTCTAGGTAATAAGAGTTACTACATGGGAAGATGGACGGAAAAACATGTTGTCCTAATGAAAGTCAAAGATCATGAGTTGGAGTTTGCAATTATTTCTAGGATTGAACAACAGGTGTTTTTTGGTGCTAGAGCTTTACTTGAAATTATAAAGTAATTTAAATTCAATTACGTCGGAATCCTTCTTTCTTATCCAGCTTTAGAGAAGTATACGAACATGATGAACCTCTTAGTTACAATTTACGGTGTGGTTTTAAGCATATATCCAACCAGAAATTTTACTAATAAGTATTCAGGTTAATTAATTAAAGAAGAAATTCAGGTAAAATATATATTAATTTAAAGTTTAAAATGTTCAATAATTAATTCTTCTCAAATGTATTTCTATTGTTGAATGTGAAATTTCGATTGTTTTTTGTTCATCTCGTAACCTTGAAAACCTGTACTCATTTCTCTAAAACTTTGATCAAAAAACAAGGAACGTAATACTTGTCTTGCAAAATGTTAAAGACTTCCTGTCCTACTAAACAGGTTTTATTTTGTGGCAGTAGAACTGTTTTGTTAAATACATATGATACTAACCTAGAAACACACGAAATTCATACAAACATATGTGAGGTGTTGGAAAAGTTAAGAGTTTGAAACCCTGAGATTAAACTCTAGTAGATGTAGTGACAATAGTTCTCGCTTTGACAGTTATGCTTGCCGGATTCGATTCTCGTGGGGCCCAAACTATTTTAAGCGTATATTTTAGGCTGTTTCTTCTTTAAGAAACACAAACTAAAATAACCAGTAATCAAAGATGAGATAAAACGAAGCAGATGTAAAGTGAAGAACACATTTGACTATAACAACTAATTGAATTGGTAGTGATTTGAATCTAACGAGAAATAATACGAGAACATTAATCCAGTGTATAAGTGAGGTTCGAAGACCTTTGTAGCTTCTATTCAGAAATCAACGACTGAGTAGAAAGAAGGTCACAGATAATCTTCGCAGTGTCACTATCCGAAGAAGAGATTATTTACCAGAAAGTCCTGTTTTTTGATTGGGTTCTGCGAGGAAATGTTACGCAGTTTAGACGTCATATCCTCCGCTAGAGGGCATAACGGTGACCCAGTCCGTGATATTTTATATCCAACCACAGTAGGTCAATTGAGATCTTATCGTTCAGTCGAGGAAGGTAAAATCATTGTAATTTATTTATTTGTGTTGTCAAATTAGATTGCGATAAACGCAATTTCATTAATGAAAAGGTCGAATCATTCTTCAACCTAAATGTCACAATATAATAGCAATTTAAGAAATCACAAACTTATGTATTCATTAGCTCTTAAATATGGCCCGGAGGAATATCAAAATGGAAATGTTTAACTGAAAAATATTAAATTTTGAAATATTAAATGTTTGACCTATATCAAAATGACTTTAATTCTGAAGGTGGAAGGTTTCTAAAGTATTAAACTTTAAAACTTCCTTCTGTAAATATAATCTTAGTTTTTCTTCTGAATTGTAGTAAACTATTAGCTCAACAACATTTCTGTGGAGATTCGAAAAATAAATTTAAAGGGCCTAGAAATACTTGGTTGAAGAAATAGTTAAACCAAGTGTGAGACAAGAATATGTGTTTTTCTAAAACTAGCAAAATTTTGAGGTATCGTAAATAGAAGAATGAATTTCAAACGGTTATCCAATCAGAAGAGAATATTATAGTTTTATTAAAACAGTACTGGCATCAGTTCACTTTTATTAATTCGTATGTCATTATTTTCTTAAGCGTTTCTCAAAATTTTAAAAGTTATAAGCTTTTGAACTTGAAAAGGTTGTATTCTAATAGCTAATAGTTTACTGTGTGATGTAAAACATAAAAACAAATAAATATGTATTTTTCGTAGAAATTGACTAACTAAAATATGTAGTTAAATCATTACAAAACTCTTCAGTGCATACTTACTAAATACAATTGTTTGCATACGAAATTGTTTACAACTGTTGAGAATTATAGACTTTAGTTTTCCTGTTTGTAAGATAAGGCAGAGTTTTCTTGTTTAAAATAAAGCATGCAATTAAATTAAGAATACCCTTCGGTCATATCATAGAAGCATACACTTAGTCCAATTGACAGGAAATAAAGACATTAAGCAATCATATGCCATAAACAATTACCAAACGTTTATTGTCAAATGATAAAGTCCTTACTACATCACAGAGTGACGCATTTGGACGTGAAACATTTTAATCATGTATAATTAACTTTGTGCAAATAATTTTTTAATGCGGAGGATTTCCGTCTTCAGGCATTGTCATGAAATTCCTAAGGTGGAAAATTATTGGTATATTCTGTGGAATCATTGTCCTTGGTTGAGGATTAAAAAATGACGTGCTTAAACTCAACAATCGATTAGTCTATGGAACGTTACACACAATAATTGTAAAAGCAAAAAAGAAGAAAACTTTCCTAATGAAAAAATATGAAGGATATAGATAGTAGTGTGGCAGTAGCTATAAATATGTCGAGCATAGTGTGACATGTCAGTAAATATAGATAAAACGCAAGGTGCCAAGTAGATAAAACAAGTAAAGTTTTGTTACAGTTTTATGACACATGAACTACTTGCACGTTTCAAATAGAATTACACCTTTCTAATTTTAAAATAACTGTCTACAAACGTTTTAAACTATGTTTTCCTGACACATAATAATGTAAAATAACTATTGTAGTATTTGTGTTTATATAAAGAAATATATTGCGATAAGGGGTAATATTTTGTATATATATTTATGTATCATATCGTAATGAATAATAATTTTACTAAAATTCACTGTATGTTCGTTGCTTTTACAGTTAATAAGATACACTTAGGACTCTAAAACGAAAACCTTTAATACAGGTAACAACTTAATAGTTTATAACATAGGCGTAAATTGAGGGGGGGGGGTCAAGGAGGGCATATCCAAAGAAAAAAACCATGTTTCAGATAGAATTGTGGTAACTACATATCAAGAACTGAAAAATAAATATATTATAGTTACTTTACTTTTCCCACGAATTGTGAATTTAAGCCAGCACCGCTCTCTAGCGTCAACAAGGTTCCTAAAAAAATATGTGTTGGGTCTAAAAACCCATTTCAGTCTATTGAGGAGTACTATAGGATCAAGGTTGTGTTTCCTGTACTTGACATCCTTATTTCAGAGATCAAAATCTGTTTTGAGGAAAACAATCTAAACATCCTACACCGTATGTCAAGTATCCTTAGTGCGAATGAAGTAGATGCATCGAATGTTAGTGAAGTGTGCAAGTTCTATAAATTAGACGAAGGTAAACTTGTAGTCGAACTTCATTGTTTTTATAGTACACCTGAAAGGAAAATAATCATTTGATGTAAGACTGGCTGAGTTTGTGGGAAAACAAGTAAAAGAAGCTCTTCCTAGCGTATTTAATTTATTCAGACTTATACTAACAATTCCAACCAGTTCGGCGACTTGTGAGTGATCATTCTCCAGCTTAAGACGTCTTAAAATATATTGTAGAAGCACTACTGGACAGGATAGACTTTCTCTTCATTGCCCTTTTGGCAACTGAGCGGGATGCAGAAATTGATATCGAAAAGGTGATAATAGATTTTGATCTACAAGAAAAGCGCAGGCTGCACTTCAAATGAAACATTTAAATTTATTAAACTGTTGATTTAAAGATGTTGAGTTGAATTGAATTTAAAATAATTTTAGTAAACCTAATGTAAACTATAATGCAATGTTTACTCTTTTGTCTTTTACCAATCTTGATTTTTCCTTCACGTACTTATAAGCCTACTTCTACTTTTTACTGACTTGACAACAAAAATAACATCTTATTCAGTATTAGTACAATGTATCATGTGTTTAGACCATTTAAAAGTTGTTTCTTATTCCTATAATTTTAAGAAATAGAAAAAGAAAAGGCGAAAAGCAATAATCTTTTAAAAACCAGGTTAATTTCAAATTTAATTTACCTTGATGGAGAGGTTTCGAGGTAAAGAAATATGAAAGCGGTTGAAAATTTCTTTCCGGGGGAGGGGAGGGTAGGTCCTCAGTAATTCTTGCCCTCCCCCCCCAATGAAAAACCTGAACTTACGCCTATAGTTTCTAAGCATCAGCGTCGGGAATAAATTTCCCTATTCGTTAATTTTCTTTAATATACTGTATACTGAAATAAGATGGAATCTTTTACTTCAAATCAACAAGACGAAGATCTCACTTTATTGGTGTAAAAAATAAGCAATAAAGAGGCAGGTACATTAAGATTTTTGTGGATCTTCCGTTTTGTTTATACGGTTATGTAAAAGTACTGTATAGTTTAAAAATTCACATCGCATAAAGGAAAACACATAAAACTCAATAATAATAATTAAGAAAAGTAATTAATGAAAACGTTTTGTTTACACCTTTTGAAATTAGCTTTTTATGTGAATCGGAAGTTTTCCTTCATACAGTGTGTATAAATGTGGAGTTTTCAATAAAACTGCTTTTCCTTTATTCAGAAAAATGAATACGCCTAAGGAAAAACGAATTCTTAGGCACATCCATTTTTCTGTGAGTAAAAAATTAAATTCCCCAGGAATGGAGCTGTCTTTTGTTAAGTTACACAGAAAACACGAATAACACAAATAACTATTTGTTATTCCAATAGTGAAAATATGTTACTGCATGTATATTTTAGAGAGACAAATTACGTACCGGTACCCAAAAAAAAAAAAAATATATTTTATGATACAATCGTTCGGGGTATTGTGTATTTATAAAATGTATTATTTTTGGATATCAAAGAATTTATATAACATTTTAGTTTCATTAAAATATGTTTGCGTTTGGACAGTACTAAACTGTGCTTGGGAGAATCACAGTCTTCTTTTATTTAATCACCAATAATGTATATTTTATTTTTGCTATGATTATTGTTGTTGATTAGATGGTTACTTCGGTAATTTAGGATATCAGGTGTGCGGAAGTTAAAATCGAATTTTACCTATGTATTTCTTATTGTGTATGAATGATTTATCATATAATCTCTCAACCCTTGTTATGCATGCAAACACAAAGCGCATTTAAAATATCGTAATAATGATATTATTATAAAAACTCGTTTAAAATTGAATGCCAGTAAAAGTTAGATGTGAATGAAGTCCAGTGCCAGATTTCATTGGCAGCTGTATATGTACCGGCTCTCTACTACCAATGTAAACATCATTAAGTTAGCTCATGTCCAACTGCAGTTTCAATGACAATGAAACGAACTTTGAGAAAACGCGAGATTAAGGAAGAGTGTAAACATGTTGGTCACGATTTGCTGCGACACAGTCAAGGTCAGAAGGTCACGGTGACCCCACCATCCGTCGTTTAACCCCGAAACACTTAAGGTCGTCAAGAATGAAGTCCACTGAATGCATGCACGCAAATGTTTCCTAACAAACTCAGAATAGTTAGTAATTTGTTAGTCGACAGTGGTTTTACTAAAAATAATAAATATTGTAAAAGCATTAATACCAACCCAACATTTTGTAGCAAATATTTAATGAATTTTGATTAAACGATCCTTCACTATTTGAATCGAAAAATAGTTGATTCCACAATTTAGGGATTTTTGTCACGTATAAATGTAAGTTTTATAATTGTGGTTTATAGTCTCAGCTAGGGTTATAGACTTTTTATATTTATGGTCTGCCCTAGAGGCAACCATCTTGGATTTTTATCCAGTAAGAGCAATGTTAAATTTTAAACCATTTATTTCGTTTATTTTTTTATCATAAGATTGTTTGCAATGCCTCGTTTTAACCACAATCAGACCACTCATCCGTTTTGAGTTTCAGATTTTTTTAAATCCCTTATTAAAATTTAAAAAAATCCGTTTATTTAATGTTTATTTGTCATGTAAATGAAATTTTTGAAATACCAAGTTTGAACTTGTTTTTACACAATACAAAATTAATATTTAAAAGTAAATCTCAAGCTGTATCCACAACTTTATACAAAATATTCAGGTTTTTTAGCACTCTATTTCAAAAGATGAATTTATAAAATGGTTTTAAATGAGGCAATGTCAAAGCGCTCAGCTGCAAGAAACTTTACTGTTTATATACCTCTGTTGGGTGAAGCGCTGCAGTCACCAGTTGCTTTCTCTTTTACAGTAGCAGAGTCTTAAGCCTCTTCTGAGCCAACACAAATTGGCATTGTTTGAATGAGAAATTGCATGTGTCGACGAACAAACTAACGTGACACATAAATGGACGCGCAAACACACATACATTTTAATGCACGCGGTCTGATAACTACTGGAATTTTTACAAACATCAATGGAATTTGCCTTGCATCCGAGGTTAATGTGTATACAGTATTGGCTGAAATTGAATATAATAGTTAAGTTATGTGTAATAATTGGTTTGTTCGACCCGGCACGGCATCCTATATCAACACAGTAAATACTACAATGTTGTATGTACATTTGCTGTCATTATCTTTAACTTATCTACTATCCTTTATCCGATTGTTTTCACAGTTACCCATCCGATACGAAATCAAAAAGGCTACAAAAAAGGTGTCTTGATATATTTTTTTTAAATGTATGGTTTTTGAGTAATTTAGGTTTGAAATTTTCAAACAGCGGCCATTTTGAAACTTATGGTTGGATTTAACCGATTATTTTTATTTAGATATATAATTGTTAGGTTAAACGACGTGCCAGGTTTGCACTCAATCAGTTAAACCGTTCTCTAGATATGAACTATTTTGTACAAAAACAAAATGGCGGATATCTGGGAAACAAAGAGTTTTCGGGCCTATGTTTATATGAACATGTTTTCTTATTTTACCCATAGAACCATTCCCCGAAGTTTGATCCCGTAATTACTGGACAACCTGTATACAAAAACTGTAAGGGAAGTATTTTCATAATATTAAATAACGGCAAAGAGTGTTCATATTTAGTATGATTAGTGATAATGGGAATATATTTTTCTGAGAGATATTACTGGTTTCAAAGAATATGAAAATGTTTCACCCAAACAAGCTAACTCCTAATTCAAGTCTACTACAATGAACTAATGAATAGTAAACTGGTATTAACAAAATTGGAACGGGCTTCGTTTTAAGAAGGTAGAAAATTCCTTAAGTTTTGTTTAATTTAGTTTGAAGTATTTTAACACCTCTTGCAACAGTTTCAACCCAACTTGTAGATCCTGGTTTGAAGTAACTTGAATTACACAATGTTTACAAACTAATACTACTTATTTCCCTTTATTAACTTCAGATTCCATGTTATAATAAGGAAACATTTTATGTTGCGTACTACGCAATATATTCTCATTTTAAAACTCTATAATTCATTCGGTAATCATTGATGTGTTTATATTCTAAGTGTGGGCGATTACACATTTCTATATTTATCTGCTTCATGCTGCGCATTTTCTACGTGATAACCATGGAAATTGAATGTAGATTGTACATTCAAATTTTAAAATTATTCTGATGTATTTTTGTAATGTAAAGTCACTACGCATTTAAAGTTAGACATTACCAGCATTAGATAATATGTAAACATGTAAGTTTTATGTCAAAATAATGCTAGTTTAATACGATGTCTCGCTTTTAGAGAATACTCCTTGTATTACAATATAATATCTGTTTATTAAGTGTTGATATCATTGTAAGAAAAGGAAAAGCTAAAATATTGTTAGTTAAAGGAAATGGCAATCTTCTGGAAAGGATATGGTTCTTTTACCCACTCCAATCCCTGACATCAGTGACACTTGATAAGTTCACGCCCTTCCTGTGCCAGTTCTAAGCGTATTCTTCGAATCAAAACTTTCTACTGCAAATAAATTTAGCGAATAAAGTTTCGTGGACAGTATTTAGTTCAGAGTAAGAAGTACTCACTATACCACTGGTGTCCGCACTAATCAATTAGTACATTTTTAAGTTCAGTTCAACTACGAAGGTGGATGGCCAAGCACTACTAAATCAAATTGTACATGATGTACTTTAAATGTAATTTTAGAATACACAAAATAAATAGCAATTAATGAAAGAAGATGACGATAATGCCACCAAAAGTTGATAAGAAAGCAAAGGTTTCTGGGTGCAAGTATTTAATTTATAATCAATTATTTCATCCATTGATCGCACTAATTTAAGGCTTAAAGAGTTTTTTGAAAATGACCTTGCTAATAAACTGCGATGTCAAACAGTTGGTAAGTGAGTCATTGATAATACTAATGTAATGATGTTCGCGCAATGGGAGATGCATTACTTGAACAGAAACAAAGAACATTATTATTGTAGCCATTCAACTAAACCTATCCTAAATTGTTAAATTACCACTTTCAACAATTGCAATATTCACATGTTGCTAGTTACTGCCTTCGCGTGTAAACGTTTTAAGATCGGATTAGGTTGTTTAAAATAAAAATAAATTGTTTATAATACTGACTAGCTGTAGCACCCGCCTTTGCCATGATTAAAAATATAAGCCTCTAGGATGAAATATTTCTAAGACATCATTCACTGGCGATATGAAACTTATTGTGATCGAAGCGAATTATGTATAATATAACTTATTTTGTGCTCAGTGACATTTTATTCCTCCTTCGAGCACAGTTATAAACTGCCTTTAATTAAACCATGAAATTTTCAACAGTTCGCTTGTATTTAGGTTACTTAACTTTTTTAACGACGTCAAAGTAAGATGCAAACGAATGTTAAAACGTCGTAACATACACAATGCTGTCCATGTATAGATATTGTCAAAAGTAAATTGCATATTATTTTAACGTATCTTTAATAAAAAAAGAAATCTTATTTTTTCTCAAATTTCAATAACTTTAAAACAAATTAATTATAAGACAATTGTTGTATCTAACCCGTAATATGCAACCAGTAATGTTTAACCACCGTACACAAATTACACAATTAATTAAAGATGCCAAACTCACTTGTTTAATTAATCGCTTAATGTATGGCAACTGAAATAAATAGGCAAAAGCTGACGCAGACTTTTATTAGTAATGCTCCTTCTACCTATTGTTTATGTTTATCTTCAACAGTTTAGCTATAAAAGACAATCAAGAAATTATGCATTCTTGGTGGTGACTAGTGGTGACAGCTCCCAAACACAGTGCATATTGCTGAATGCGCGCCGTCTGAAGGCCTGAATGGAAAACAAATGTCTTATAACTTGTTCACAAAAGTTTTGACTCGCTATAGTTTTATGTTAATTATTTTTGTTTGGTAAATAGAGGAGGATTGGTATTTGAAAAGAATCATACTTGTCATATATTTTCTCATAAGTTTGGATTCGATGTAATTTTACTGTAAACTACATGAGTAACATTAACACGAATATTATTTATGGTTTCTTGTCACCAGACAATAACTTTTTCCCATGGTGAAATGCTAAGCAACACTACACTAACCGGAGGCCTAAAGGTTTAGTTGTTAACCTAATTTTATTTGTGTCCTACTTGGTTTTCCATTGTGACTAAGGCGTTTACATGCTGGTCCTTGTTCCCTTTATAATACTTCCGAAGCAAAACAATAGTGTAAGAACCACATAAACCTCTTTGCTATTGTCATTTTTGGCAGGAATTCCCATGAGTAATGCATGTGCAATGGAATGAATCATTGACTCAATTCATTGTCTTCTAATGACTGCTCAGAGTTTGAAAGTATGTTAATTCAGAAGTAAAATGATAGTTTGTTTTTTTGTTTCTTTTCAACATTCGTGTTGTTTAAACAGGTCAAGACTCTATACAATTAAATATAGTTATTAATTAATATATTTACCTATATTTATCCGTCTTGTAACTTTGTTATCTCTTCTTTTAAAATGCGTTTCGGGTCCGTGGTCCCATCATCAGTTATATTAAAAATTCACTCCATAGGAGGTCGTCACATAGTTACAAGACGGATAAATATAGGTAACTATATTAATTAATAACTATATTTAACTATAGAAGTGACCTGGATACCACAAAATGGAATTTAAAAACTCCCTACAAGTGTTTCTACAGTAGATTGGTGCTAGTAAATTATTATCCTTTAGATGATTGTCTTTCAGGCCCGATTATTGAAAAACAATATATCATTGAAATTATACTGTTTGACCAATAAATCATAAAACCTAATATCGTAAAGATGTTTGAACTGCAAGGAGGATGGTATTATATGATATTATTATTTTGCTCTAAAATACCCACATTGATTACATTTTTATGTAAACTCACTAATTTTTATTAATACATATTTTAGAAAGGGACCATATCTTTTGAAAACATTTCCCCCAAAATGTTAATCTTGTAGAGTAAAATAAGAATGTTAAAATCACCTTTGTTACCTTTAAAACATTGTGAAAATATTACATTTTGTGATTTTTGACACCATTTGGATCTGAATTTCGGTACGGCCTGTAGATAACTCAGTTAAACATATATCTTACTAGGGGAGACCCCTGCGTGCTTCGCACGCCAACCCCCAATGGAACCTTCTAAAAACATATGTTATGTTTTATTTATAATAAAGGTGTACGATTAATAATAACATGGTAAATAATGTTAAATGTTCAAATTAAATATTTCTTATATTTTATAACAGCAGTTATAATAATGGTTAAAAGAACCAGCAAGGGTCAGGTCTACATTTTAAACTCCTAACCTAAAAGCTAGAAATACAAAAATAATGGCTTCAAATTTTTAAAATCAGCTGTTAATGGAAATATTGGAGCTAGTAGCTATATTATCTGTTATTTTATTCAATTGTTTGCTATGGTAATAAATGTAAAAACATGTGTTGGTTTCATTCTAGGCCTAACCTAAGAACTTTTTCTGACTATATTTACAAATATTGAAATAAAAAAAGGTTTTTTATCGAAATGAATTATAGCCTATGTTACTCAGGGATATTGTAGCTTTTTATTAGTAAAACTATTTTTTCAATCGGTTCAGTAGTGCCAGAGATTACCCCCTACAAACAAACAAACAAAAAAAACAAAAAAACTAACTTTACCTCTTTATAATATTAGTATAGATATAGATATGGTTTGCAACTAGGGGCCGAGATAATAATTGTTTCAGATGTTTGTTCTATGTGAGTTTTTAGGTTCACCACTGCGATGAACGATTGAATGTAGCTGTATGTTTTGCTATCATAATTGTTAACAAATTGGGATTGTGATGGAAGATATAGAGAAAGGAAAACTATAAAGTTTTTAAGGTGTTTTGCAATGCTATTTTATACACTAAATATCATCAAGCACAGTCTTAAAAACTCTTGTCAGGTGCAATATGGTATTGTATGTTCTTCATTTTCCCCTTTATTCTATTACATTATAAAAGCAAACCATAAAGACCTAGTAACATGTTCTTTGAAATGGTCAGAGCCAATAACATTGTATAAGTAATAATCAAATTGATAAATAGCTTCACTAGGTGGAAGTTAAAACACAACCATAATGTTCTTAAAATAATAACTAGGTAGCTTTAAATCAATCAAAAACAGGAGTTAAACTGAAACAAGTTTTTCCTAAAAATACCCATAAAATTTTAATAAAAAAAATGTGTATTAAAAATTTATTTATAATTATTTGCGATTACATCTGGAGGTTGCAAATTTGGTGTTCACATCCCACAACAAATATTCTACATCGATTCTGTTGTGTAGATGAACGTCGACATTAATGTGTTAAATTTTGATTTTGATTTTTGAAATCTCGATTTTATTAACTTATTACAATTTATTTAGCATTGTGTTTTTACTTTATGTTATTTATACTAAAATAAAAGGATGCAGGCTATTGCAAACTCCAGTAACTGACACGAACTTATACAACTATGTTGACGAGCTCATTTAACCACTGCACCGCTCTGCTTTCTGAGATTGTAGTAAGAGTGGATGTGACTATTTTACCACCAAAATATCTTTAATTTATTTTGTATCAATTTTATTTAAATTTAATATTTATACTGTACAGTGTTGATAATTTTCCGTCAATGTTAAATAAACAACTATGATCCAAGATTGCCTTATTTTCACACCATAAATATTGCCAATTATATCAAAACAGTTAGTTGCTGGTGGTTTTTATAATTAATTAGAAGCCAAACGTTCAAGTGTTCTAGATTCAGGTTTTGTTCTTACTTTGAATTATTTTCTGAGACAGTGACAGTATTTCTTTTTAAATGTACGTCAGTCTTTGTTCAGTTTAGAATCCTTATATAGTAGAGACGGTTCAGAATTGGATGAATGCAGAAATTTGTAGTAACACATCACATCGGTGTTGCAGTTGGAGATGCACCTATCTTAAATTATTGTCCCATTGTACTGTTTGTTTTAAAACCCACAACCAACATTCACGGGTCAAGGTTTGGCCTAAGGCAACGTCCTCCAGATTAATGCATTTTCTTGTAACTCGATAGATTCCTTATCAAATGTTTTACGATTTGTTTAAATTTTAAGTATATGATGATGAATATCCTCATGGTCGTTATTTTATTATAAGCCTACACCGACATTGAAAGAAGGGAATGGAAGAAGTACATCAACGGCAATTTTCAAACTTTAATTGAGTTTGTCCGAATGTTAACAGTTTTTGGGAGTTATTTAATTAGTTTGAATTTTAGTAAAATTACTGTTATAGTACTCGTGTATCAGATCCCCCAAAAGAACACTTCGTGTAAAAAAATAATAAAGCCAAGAAACATCTCGAAAAAGAAGGTTTGATATCATAAATTGGACACCAATCTTAAATGTTTGTTTATATATACGACTAACTGTGTAATGATGAACTAATACTCTTCTTTCAAACAACATAGATTAACAGATTAAAATTAAAACTAAGAATTTTTTTCGCTGCAATGCCCAACATTCACTCTTGAAATAAAAATCTAAATTTAATAAAATAATATAAATTAAAGTTTTAAAAGAAAAATATAGTAGCCTATTAAATGTTGCTCCTTCCTTTTGTTCTTCAATTAGATTAACATTGTTTTACTTCTCTCATTTTCTCATTTCACCTTTAAAATTCCACTCATTGGTGCTGTATACATTGAAAACTTAAACTACCTTGGAAACATAATTAGTATTCCGCGTCAATGGGAGTAGTTTTGAGATACAATGAGAAAAAGATAGCACTAATTCAACGCTAATGTAATGCGAGTAAATGAGGAAGGCACCACATTGAATAGGCTATGTTGTTGTTGAATAGGCTATCTATGTTGTTTCAAAGAAGAGTATTAGCTTATCATTACATAGTTACTCGTATGAATATATATTTAATCAAATTTACCAATATTTTATTATTCATGATCTATGGTAGTAGCTCCATCTTGCTAGTACCATACGAGGTCATTTTTTCTATTCCAAACTGCTGCAATTGTGGAACTAAAAAGGTCTGAATAATTTCAACGTACCGTTTTGAATTCACAGTAACTCAACGTTTACATATAAAAAAGAAAATAAGGCCCGATAACTCAAAAACTTGCAACAACACACTATGCACAGGTCGTTGATGAATTTCCTCAGGATTCTCTACTGACCAGTAACGACAATTTTGCTTGTTTACGTTACCATTTAGCTCAAAATGAGCTTCATCAGACATTATTAAACGTTGAAAAATGTTTTCGTGATTAATTAGGTGCAATAATCTTTCACAAAAATAAGACGTAATTCAGGATCATCTGGATTAAGTTGTTGTGCAACTGATAACTTGAAGGGATGAAAATTCAAATCAAGATGTAAAATTCGTTGTAAAATTGTCTTTGAAACTCCTAATGCTGCAGATTGTTTCCGGATTGATCGATTTGGCCTTTGTGTACATTTTCAACATTGTCTGGAGTGCGTATAGATCTGGGCCTACCAGTTATTTTACTTTTAATGCAGATGCATTATTTCTGAAATTGTTTATTCAACTTTTAATAGTATTCCTACAAGGAACAGCGCCATGACGAGGAACATGGAAATGGTTACGAAATAACCTGTGTGTCAGGTTTTATTGGGACACCCATTGTTACTATTAAGTACTTGTTGATTGTTTTGTTAGTCTGATTTAAAAACAATGTAATATAATTTCGAGCATACGTACAATATTCTTGAGTACCAAAATAGTAAAACATCTGATTTCACCAATCATCTGTAATACTTAAATAAAACCTAACCTAGTTTATACTTTGAGGTTATGTTTACAACTTCAATCAAACAAACTGCTTATAATGTCTGTAAGTTGATTACATTTTGTACATGAATTATATAACTAATGTAGGCTATGATATGTTATTTTATTGACTTGGGCAATATAAAATAAAAAATACAACCTTTTGTTATCAGTATATTCCTTTATACAAAAATATTAAAGAAGACGTACCTATTCGTTTAACTTCGGAAACATCCATACATCTTCATTTAACATAATTTATAAAATCTTATTTTTAATTTAATCATTTAATGTACCAATCTAACTTAGGCCCGTATTACACTGTAAAATATTTTATAAAATATGTTTTATAAAAGTTCTTTGACAAAGATGTTTGATAAATGGGCCATCGTTTATAATATATTTCTTTTATAACATTTCTTTTATAAAATTTAAGAGGTTGGCATTACCTTTTATAAAATGTTAGATACATTTTTACCTTTTATTACAAGTCAAAAATGTTTTATAAAAGAGAATCACTTTTCAAATGTTTTATAATAGATGGATACCATCTTTTATAAAACACATTTTATAAAATATTTTACAGTGTAAAACGGGCCTTACACAAGAAACACTATTTCGACTATAATTTTTCCTTATTAAACATCTTCATTGAAAGGAGATGTGTTTTAAGCCATAGCTGAGCTCTCTACTCCAAATTTTGGGGTAGCTATTGGGTCTGGCAGATTTTGCGGGAAATATGAAAAAAAAAACAAGAATACTTTTTTGATGATTATCTAATGTTTTTAATGGCTCGTAAACGGGTCCAGTTTAGCCTAGAAAGTTGTATAAAAGTTCAAAACACCTAATTTTTCGCCAAATAATTTTATTTTGAACAATTTACCTGTTTCAAATTTTAACAGATACATGGTAGCTATGTTTACCGTTATTATAGCACGGTAGATATTTCCTTGGTAAATATCATTGAATATCAACACGCGTAAAATTAGCAATGAAATTGTATTTTCGTTAGTAGAAAACTGCATATAATAATCGGTTTAATTATTTTCTGTCTGTATATTAAACTAAAACAAAAATGTTTAAATATTTCCACGATTAAAGAGCTACAAACTAATGTCAAAACTTTGAATATTCTAAGAGTATTATTTATTAATTTCCTTCTATAAAACTGGAGCCGCTCCTTATTTCAATAGAAATTATTATTTTCCAGAATGAGGAAGAATTAGTATTATTATGGGTTTCCCGGATAGCTTAACAAAATACATTAAATTCCAAATGATTAAATCTTTAGATATGACAAATATAGAACATTATTTTTATGACCTACCCAATAATTTGAAAAAATACTGAATGATCAAAACCTCGACTTATTTACTATTTAGAATTTATTTTAACCTTGAAGTCATTTTAATTTTATACTTCTTGACTGATGTCTTTAATAAATTTAACTAAATAAAATTCTACTGAATCTCAAATAAGTACTTATATTTAAATAAGCAATCAAATGTAACAATACAAATTAAACATGCTTCAAAATTATTTACATTTGTATATCAAATGATGTAGAACAATAAAGTAAAAAAATCATTTGGAATATGAGACGACCTATTCATTCAACCAATAAATTCCATTGGCTTGTTGCCGCTAATTCAATTTAACTTTTATACTTGAAGTAAAATTTATAGAGCGGTAAACTTTGTTATTGTTTTGTGGGTCAAGGCCAACTTGTATGGTCGAGCGTCTGGGCTCAGTGCGAGCGGAGTGACTCATTCATAACGAGGACAACTTCTTCTTTGCCAGGAGAAATATGAAAGCAAGAAAGAGTTCAGTTTGCTGCCAAATTAACCATAGTATTAGAGGGTAGTTAGATTTCAGCTTTGAAGAGTATGTCAGGCTTCTATTTCCCACTCACCTGCATCTCAAACAGTTCTTCTGGATTCTGACATAATCTTTCTTCAACCAAAGAAGATGAAATGACCCTCTAGGAAACTGAATTAATCATATTTAAAAAAAAGATACATTTCAGTAAGATACATTTCACTTTTATATAAATTTATTTATCATAAAAATTAGATTATTTTTCTTGAATAAAACGAAATTCCTTTATACAATTTGGATGTGTTTCTCTGGTATCCCAGTAGTCTATCAACACATATAGGTTTATGTGCCGATATTACTAAAACATGCAATTACACATGATAATTGTAATTATCCGAGTTTCTACCAAAAAGTAAATTGCAATAACATTATATTCAATTTTAATATTTATCATTGAACTAGAGAAAAGGAATAGTTAAGAGACAAAATCCGAAGTTCCAACAATAAATTTAGGACATTATCCTGTTGGAGAGTTTTACTGCCGATAAGTCAGATTTTAATAGTTTTGATGCCGTTGAAAACGTCTTTTATTACAAGTTATTACAATCTAATTCCCAATATGACAAAATTGTCTTGCATTTGCTCACTGAAAACTCAAAAAGAACTTTTAACCTTCGTTAACTATTAGGAAAGTTGACCGGTTTTCTACCGTGTTCTTCTTAAATTATTTTAATCCACTAATGCATTCCAATGAAAATTTATTAAAATCTGTCATATACAACTCTAAAAATGGGCGTTATGAAACAATATATTTCAATAAAAACCTATAAAGTTCAATGTTGTAAAAAAACTGTTTTGACTGTAACTGCCAAGGTAATAAAACAATAAATAAATATAAATAAGATGTATATTTATACAAGGTGTGTATATAAGGAGTATATTTATATTTATGTAAGTAAATACATAAAAACTAAGTCATTGATTTTAAGGTTAGACTTAGTTCAGATTGAAATATTTGGAAAAGAAATGTTTACTAAATCAAGAAACAAATGCTATGTATAGTTCAGTAATAATTTCCCAAGTGATAAAACCAAGGTATTGTTAAATTATTTCAGAAATTCGATGTAAATTAAGAATAATTGCATCTGATTTCTTAGAGCAACAAAACTAAATATTGCTCTTATAATTTTCATTACAACTTGAGGCCATTTAAAGTTTAAACAATCCTACAAATGTTTACCTAACCAAGGATATGTATACAATATGTAATTCGAGTTATAAATTTGGCAAACTAGCGCAATTTGTAGTTTTGTCAAATATCTCACCGTGTAAGACATATCCATCTCCGAAGAAGACGGAACAAACGAAGGCTGGCAATGAATACATAATCAAATGAAATATTGCTTTCAAATAAGCTAGCTTTGTTTCTTGTAAAAGCGCCTGATTATTCATTTTACTTAAAATTCGCATCGGTTAACAAGCTATCATTGTTTACGTCAAGTGCGGAACTAGGTCCGAGGTCTACTGGGCTCAATACATTCATTCAATGACTCTTGTCTGCGGGCTTTAGTTTGTGTATTTGGTTGTCTAAACTAATCAAGAACTAATTCACTAAAAGAAACGAAAAACACAGGGTTTGTTAATTTTTGAATCATTATTTACTGTATAATTGACTTATGTAAATTGATTTACGATTATTTGCATGTTAAAGGAATATTTAAACAAATTTTGAATATGTAAGCAAATTAAGTCTAACATGCCAACATTTTTTATTTTGGAAGTAGTAACAGTGACAAGTTTTGAGTTGTTTTACACAACAATAATAATAATATTTGTAAACCTTAATTAATGAAGCTCATTTTTTTTTATAAATAGAGGCATAATTTACTAGTTTAATAAAATTGTCAAACATTAAAAATAAAAACATATTTTCTACTAAAGATAGCATTTTTCAAATACATTGTAGAATCAACTGAAGTGATATTGC
>JAGFPH010000177.1:387067-409181 GCA_018207615.1 Philaenus spumarius | reverse complement strand
TACATATACAAATTTTTCGGATTTTGCAACATTCATTTCGATCTGAAGGGTTTCGTGGGTATGTTTTGTGGATATCATATGCTAAAACTCTTCCTAGATTTATAAAGTTAGTTTATGCGTGTATGAATCAATAAAACTCGCGGAAGTTCATATCCAATGGATAATCTATAAAAAATTACTTGCAACTATACATCTAAATAATTTTAGGTGAATTTGAATATAAGGGTTATCTTACCTAACTCTTAAGTTTAAGATTAACTCCGATGTCTTACATCTCAGTCTTCATAGATGTTTTTCTAGTAAAACAATTATTTCAGGTAATGATAGCCCGCTGTGCTACAAAAGTGTACAAATCTGTCTTTTGCTAATACTGAAGTGACATTCTTATTTATTATTATTTTTTCGTATTTCACGAGGTATATGGGAGGAAATGTGTTTTTGAAATACAGCAACAAACGGAATTTTGTATCTATTAATCAATTTCGATGGCCTACAACCTTGTCCAAGCCATCGCGAAAATATTTATTACTTAAATGACATGTATAAACATTATTTTAGCAGAATTTGTATAATGCCCAACATTTTAAATGAATATTGAAGTAATTTAAAAACGTTTATTACATTTTACACAGATATTTAAATAAATTGAAAAATCTCTACTTACAACTCCGATTTGTTATGATAATAAAGAATTTATCCGTGAAAAATAATGTAATATTTTCGGTTAAAGCGTTTCTATGAAGTAACAACACCTGCAAATACGAACCCAATTGGGAACTCTTTGTGGTTCGCCAACCACAAAACTGTGCAAATTAATATTATCAAGTATGAAGCATGACCTAAAGAGTAAAATTCCATTTTATTTATTCGCAGTGCAAATATTTCATAAAGTAAATGCGCAATTGTTTGGTTGGAGCACATTTTCATTTAACGAGTGGAAACAGTATATTGTCGTTTAGAATGTTTTTAATGGAATAACCAAAGTCAATGCCTGGATTGGAACTGTTGAACTCTTAACATATGACGTCACCGTCTTGCCAACTGAGCTATTAAAACTATTAAAATAACAATAAGTGGTAAAACAATGTTTTAGAAACATGTTTATTGCAATTTGAAAGAATTAACAAATCATAAACTTTATGGGATATGTAAATACACTATTTATTGCCCACTTATGGATGACGTACCAAAACAATGTAGTTTGTATGGTTTTAGGTTTAATAAAAACACATTTCTGTACTACCACTCACTTTGAATAAACTTACAATATATTCTGTGTGTTTGATATAAAATTACAAGCAATAAAATCTTACAATTATTAAAAAAAATTTTGATTAATTAATATTCAAAACAATATTATTCTTGAATTTTTTCCAGATTATGTAATGAAACGAACTTCATGTTTGTTCAGTTTCCATACCTTTAATTATGATCACAAACAATCAAGATTGCTGAGAGGTTTCATTTAGTATAAAATGCAAAACTAATAATGTGAATAATATAAAAAGTACTTTCCATACATAAAGAGTGAACAAATTCACGAAATCCATCACATTTAGTATAGTTGGATTTTTTTTAAAGTCGTGAGAAATAAGTTTTAAAATCATTAGCAATTTTCTCAAATATAACTTTACAATCGATCTATCTAAAAACAATTTGAACCCATTTACAATTTTCCATCTAGTTTTTTAACAATTTGTTAAATAGTGACCAGGTTTGGATAGCCATGACGACCGCGGTTAAATGGACACTTGAGGAATTACAATTTATACAATAATAATAAGTGATGCATTAAAATTTGAGTTAAAAACACTATTCAAATGGTTAGGCATTTATAATAAATATTTGCAAATTCAACACGACCGTTTTATTATTCTCAGCATTGTTATGAAGCAAATGAGCTATAAACTAAAATAAGAAATCTCATTGTTTATACTCATATAACTTTAGAAATAAATTGGGTATTTAATTATTCATTTCAATTGTACTACTGATTAAACTCTGCTATTAACAGTGTTTTATTTAAAAGAACTCTCTGTTGTCTCATCTTTATATAAACACCGCAGATAAATTTAAGTCTATTCTAGTTTCTATGACTTCTATTGCATTCCTAACTATTTTTTAAATCCCTCACATTAATATTTAAAATATATCCATGATAAATTATCATTTAATGTTTTGCTAAACAATTCTATTCTATTTCTCAATAGACCTACAACCCGTTTTTCAAATGATATTATTTTTAAATTGTATACACAATTAATGGCTTTTATTATCCATCCTTTACGAATTCAATTGTTTTAACACCCATGGTACTCTATTATTTATTACTGTTTCTTTAATGAGCTAATTGTGTGACCAGAAATAGAAACCAGCTTCATTAGACAAAACAGCATCGCTTGTTAAAATTATAATTAACTTTTCTTGTGTAAAAAGATTTGAAATTACTTTAACTTCAATAGATCTATTGTAAACATAAAGTAATTAGTTAAATTGTACTTGCATTGAAAAGTAGAAAAAAACGTGTAAGACATTTTTGACCACAAACTGACTTTAATTTCAAGGATTGTGCCTATAATTCCTTGTCAAACATTGTTACTGTGTTCTTGTCTAAATCCGTAATGCTTCCCATTTGATTAAATAGAGTAAAAATTGAGTAGTATACTTATAGTAATTTATGTACATTAATTATAGGCCTACTGTACACGTAAACATAGTTTTGACATGCTATTAATTACGTTAGTGATGCATTAGATATTATAAACAATGTAATAGATTATAATGTAAGTAATTACACAATATCATGATCTGCACATACACGTCACTCTAGTAAAAGTTAATTAATTAGGCCTAACATAAAGTAATACAAATATTTTGAATTTATTGTAATAAAAGTGTCTGTTTAGGAACGCGCAAGATTACTTCACATTCAATATCATATGAATGTTGTTTTAAATTTAATAATTTAATTGCCATTATTGTTTAGATATTTAAACAAATTTGATAAATATATTATTAAATACTATGGTTAGTGTTTCAAGCTGCTGGTTTCGAAGACATTGCAAGGCAATCATTTGAAATCTCCAATAAATTTTTCTTCTAATACAATCTCGATTTACATTACTATATATTTTAAATTACAATCAAATTAAAAAAAATCTATTTCTTATTAAATTTATAATTTTGTAAGATATATTTTATAAATAAAACAACAGGCGTGTAACAATTACAGTTTATATTTCAAGTACATATTTCTGATAATTTATTAATGAAAATAATTCAGTTATAACAACACAATTGAATACAACAAACAACAACTGTTACAACTAACTCAATAATCTGTGTTCCCTTATTTTGTTTTACCATATTAAACATCTATAGTAAAGTCACAAAGATCAAGACCAATACCCATATTTAAGTAAATTGTATCCGTTATTACATTCCCCCGTACCGTACCGTAAATTAAATTGTACCCGTACCGTAAATTCCACTTCCTTATATAAATAAACAACTTTGATAAAAATCCTTGTACTTATTTTGCAATTAAATAGACATAAGATTGCGTTCCCATACGCTGTTCTTGACTTTCAAAACGTCATTATATTTGCACGCTGGTGGTATGTTGTGCTATTTGATACATTCATGTTGTTTTATTCACTGCAACGTATTGAGTTTTAATAAATATGCCATCAAAAGGTTATTTTAACTTCCTCATTCTAGTGTAAATACTTGTTCAATACAAACACATATTTCCTAGTTTAGATAAAATTGTATCTTATTTTATATGACCTGATCCTTTTAATAATTATTATGATAATTAAAAGTTCTGTGAGTTTGGACGAGTTTATAAACGTTAGGTAAATTTGTTTATTATTCTATTAATAGTAATACCTGCTTAAACAAAATTTAAAGGGAAGTAAACATTAATGTAAATGTTAAATCAATACTAATAACATGATTAGAGAAAAATGTTCAAATAGGAATACATTAAGCAATATTAATAAAAATATGTTTTGTAAATACTCTTATCAATAGTAATAACATGCCTAGAGAAACATTTTCAAACAGGAGTAGGCTAAATTAAAAATTTAAATGTTTATGAAAATATATATTTTTTAATAGTTTATCAGTAGTAATAACACGCCCAGAAAAAATAGTTAAATAGAAGTAAATCAAGCATTTAAATAGTTATGGAAATATTAAATTTATTTTAAATAATACATCAAAGGTAATAAATAACATGCCAAGGGAAAACTGTTCAATAGCAATATTTGAATAGTAATGTAAATATAAAAAGTACAAACAAATCTGCACCAGTCTCCCTTTTTTCTAGTTACAAGAAAAATAACATTCCTTCACTTAGGTAAGCCAAAAGTCTTGGAAATTTATAATGCTTTATATCCGTTACTTCATAATTAGTCCAACCTAAAAAATACTCATACTTAATACTACTACTCATTTTACTCTTTCTCTGTGTACAAAGTGACGTTATATTAGAATGGAGGTTTATTGATATCTACTCAATTAGAGGCCAAGCGAACTAAGTGTTTTGTAAACAATTTGGATAACCTCACTTTGCACTCACTTTTTACTTCAGGTTCTTTTAACTTCTTGTTATACTAAATAAACAGTGTGTTTCACAATAACAAATATTAACATATTTTACAACAGAATGTAATATAATAATCAATGTTCAGAATGTACAAAGGTAAACTAAATGGGACAGTTCAATAACATATCAATTAAGAAAGTGTTAGTTTGAATCTATGGGATTTCAAATTTATGATGAATGCTAATAGAGATTTACATTTTTTATAAGATCAAACTTTAAAATTTTATACTTGTCTACAATTTGATCTACTTATGTTCGCAGGGTGATACAAGAAGAAACGAACAAACTTTCAGGAATGTTCTAGTGAAAATTTAAAAAAAGGTCATAATGTAGGGGTGTTAAATCCGATGACCTTTTAGGCCAATCGATTATTCCACCTCGTCCAATCCAGTTTTCGAATGTTTCATTTAAATGACTCCTAACAGCTATGGATTGCTTGTAAGTAGGGGAACTTCTTGTAAAGAGGATACAAATTAATTTAGGTAAACAGTACCCGTAAGGTTGACATTAAACATGATTGTTTATAAAAGTTTGTCACAAATAATTCTACGCCTATCATAACGTGAAACCTACGTTATAATGCTAATTTTAAATTTCAATAGATACCTGGAATATTTTATTTAAATGTATTTTTTTAATTAGATGTTTTATTTAAAATGGGTATAAATATTTGTTCCACAATTTAAAGTTTAAGCCTACTTACAAAGATGTTTGGCCATTGATTCCATGAATGACCAACATAATCAGTTAATATAACATAATTTTCAATAAATCATTGTTGAGAAAAATATTTCTCAAAACTAGGATTTAACAGATTATTATATAAACAAACCTATCAATAGTAATTTGGAGAGGTACATAATTTAAGATTACCATACATTTTATAGACTGACTTTTTAACATATTTAAAGTTTTTATAAACATAAACCGTCGTTTGTAAACGTAATACAAAAAGTATCACTTAAATTTACAATAGCCAGTTTTTCCATAGAATCCTTACTACCTAACCTATCAGAACAATCACTAATGTCATAATTATTTGCGTCCAGACCTATTGCAGTCTTATTACATCGATATTTTTACATTTTTTATTACAGATAGAAGCCAAATGTCCCTCTTCCCATACTTGTTCAACGTCTAATTTTTTGAAGTATCATTTGCCACGAGTATCATTTAATTTTCCATAAGGTCCATATTCAATTTTAGACATTGGATTATATTTATTAATTTGTACAAACCTCACATTATTGCTAGGCCTGCTCTTAACTTGGTGTACGCTTATTGGTTCTGTTTTAATGTTGAATTTGGCCATCCTTACATTTAGGTTAGACTGATCTTGATAGAATACTCTCTAGATGCAGTCAAGTTGACCATCATGTCAAAATATGATCTCTTTACTTGTTGCATATTCTTCTTGTAATCTCTCTTGTATTCGTCTTGAAGAGAAACCAATGATGAAAATATAATGAAGTTGTATTATTTAGTTAATTTACAAAGTGGCAGCTCGCAGTCAAACTCCTTAATCTTGCATCAAACTCTCGTACAGTTTCTCAATTTTTTTGTAATGATTGATAAAATGTACTCCTTGAAACAAAAATTATTTTGTCACTAAAATATTTTTTTGCGAGCTTTAATTACGCCACCATGATTTTGAAAATCAGGATCTTGACAGAAGTTACATCAGCCAGTGAAGATACTAGCTCGTTTTGTATCATCCCTGATATCATGATCTATATAATAGGTGGATAAATAAGTTTTAAAAACAAACAAGTTCGTGATCATACGATCAAAATGTAAAAATCTAATTTAAGACCACTTGGTTGCAACATAGGTTTAACCTAGGTTATATTCCAATTTCCCTAGCTGCGTTATTGGGTTTTACCAATAAACAAATATACGTGCACAGCCCTGTTACGTAATAATTAATTGTGAATGCAACTGGCACTGATCTAACCAAACTAATATCTAATAGCCACACAGAAACATATTCTGTATCTGTTACGGTCATGTTTAGGCTCTCTCTCCTGGTCGGATATCAGGTTCCATTTCTTAACTACAGGAAATAACAATTAAAATTACACAACTGAAGTGCTCTAAACTTCATAATGAAAACAAATCTCCAAAATACATAGCATTTTTACAACTTTAAAGAAGTAAGATTCTATTCAAGCAAATTGTGTTCTAGTAATAGGTCCACTGATAAAAGTAAAATATCGAAGAATTTATTTTTATCTTTTAATTGACAGTAAGAGTTTGCCAGGATTAAAAGTAGATTATAAAATTCGACTATAAAAAAAGCTGCTATCTAAAAAAAAAAAAATGGATAAAATAAATTAGTATTATTTGTAATATTTTAAATCTTAATGTATACCCTTCGTAATGACAGGCGATCAAAGTACATCCAACAGAGAAAGTCAAGTTACCTTTTACAGCAATTCCTTTATTAATACAAAATATTTATGATAAAACTATAATTTTATGGAAGCAATACGATGCTGTAAAATATGATTGATGGATCATTATACTCAGCCGATAGTTCAAAGTAATATTTCAGTTTGTACATTTAATTCTGTCTAAATGTGTGTCAAGGAGACTGGTAAATCATCCACGGAGAATTTATATCACCAAATAAGAGACATAAAATAGTATTTAAGAGTTATTATTAAAGTAAGAAATTGTTATTAAAATACATTTTCCTCCAAACTACTACTAAGAGGTATTTTCTGCCTCATTAATATGGTAGAAAAAACTACTTGTTATTCGAAAATGGAAAAGCGTCCTCATAAAAAGCATTGCATTTATTTTGTAGCCCGCCAATAGGGTTGTAAAGTAAACTCAGTGCTTTTTAATTGGCCACTTTATCGCCCGATAAATCATATGTTAATAAAACAGCTGCTGAAACAACAATGCAGTAATGAACTTTTTTCTGTGTATTCTTGGCATAACCTCAATTGTTTTTGTAAATATGAATGAGCATGTTTTAATTAAGTTTCTTCCTTAGAGAAGTGAAATTTATTTACTAAAACTTAAAACTGGAATTGGAGGAAAGATTTGTGTGTTTTATGGGAGGAAACTATTTTAGTCTCTCTCAAGAAAATTACCGTCCTCGCTGTGTTCGTGCAGTAACATTTCCTTTCTAGGGGACAATGTGATGCTTTCCTCCCTTATGACACAAGTAACTATTTTATCATGTTTCTATTGGACAAGTTGTCAAATTACTTTACATAAATACTATTTCCAATTTATGTTTAAAATATTAGAATTTAAAAAAAGCAATGCTAATAAAAACAGTGTTTTCTTTAGAGCACGTAATAAATAATTTTGAGCTTCATCAAAAAGTGCTCAAAGCAAAGTGTTTTCAATAAAACATGTTGTTAAACTAATCAATGCATAGGTGATATTAAAATTTCACCATGACAACAGCAACAATGGAATCCCTATTATCTTAGCTATTGAATATCAGAATGTTTTATACATTTGATAGTTTTATGTAATTTGTTTACTTAAAAAATATTTAGTGTCAAGTTCAAATGGTAAAGGGTTTCCTTTACAAAAAATATAAAATCAAATAATTCGTACAATTTAAACAAACAGGAGTAGAACCTTAATATTGAGGTGCAAATTTAAATACAGTTCATGTGTACTTTTGTTTTTAAACGTGTACTATCTCCAAAAGATTACATTTAATCCAGCAACATTTAAATTACAATCATGGTACATTTTACACTATTCTTTCTTGGTAGCTTTAACATGTTTTCAAAGTTGACTAACAAACTTAGCATTTAAGATGAAGACAGTGTTAGGTTTAAATTACAAATTAAAGGGAAAACCTTACCTTCCTAATTCCACTTGAAGCTTAAAACGATTTTTCAATTTACATGATAAACTCAAGTGGAGTAATAACAAAAATGAAATAGAACCATATTATTTGTAATGACAACCATGTTTATAACTTCATTGCTAAGATACAGTTTCTGTATTTTTGCATAATATTCCCAGTATATAGCAATAGAAAAAGGAATATTTTACAACTAAGAGATTTAGAACTATTCTATTTAATGGTCAACTGCAGAAAACATCCTAAAATATTTTTAGGACTTTTACACTGAAATTAGACCGTTGAAATTTCAGTAAAAAAACAGATCTGTGCCGTAAACATGCAATTTCCCACTAATGTACAATGTTAATTTTTAAATCACAAATGATCAAATTCCACACCCAAGTTTGGTATTATATACCCTAATCTTTATAACGTCCCGTTGAATGCTGAATACAAATTAACAACATAACAACTAACCAAAGCAAATAAATCATATATTTTGTGTGATGTTCGACTTCATTATTTTACTGAGTAAATATTAAATTTTTTTTTTTCAGTGTTTAATTCCTGTATTCGTTGTACTTAACATTATTTTAAACGCCTTAGTTTATTCACATAGGTATCTACGGTATATTATGAGAATTTCACTGGCTTACACAATTTTCATCAACGTATACATGACAATAAATATATAATGTATAAGCCTTGTATATTACTAACAATAACAAGTAAGTGTTTGTTAACTTCTTTCAAAATTAAGATCGGAAAATAAAATTCACAGAAATACAATTATTGTTAGAGTACAATAAGCACAATAATTGTTTAAACAAAACAGGAAGTAACAGATACATTTTAGACTGCTACGCATGTCCTCCATGTGTCTGTATGTATAAAATAACCTGTGATTCCAATCTTATAAAATAGTGAATTTCCCAATTTCAATGTCGCCTACACTGAACCAACTTGTGAATGAAGCAATTATTTCGTCATTGTAAATCTAGTATACAAATTAAGAAATTAATAAACTCGAAATAATTATCATTTTAGATAAAACAATGGTGATATTATTGCTTGGCGCCTCCTTTGTGAACGCCGCTGCTGTGAAGTCATCCCTCTGAAATCATGTTTATTTTAGGTTAGGTCAGGTGACACTTTATCGCTCTAGCTAATACTTAAGACGTGTTACAAATGGCAACCTGGTCTTATGAAACGTCAGGTCTGTTCGCTTGTTGTATTGCAATAACCGTTAACTAATATTTATGCCACCTATTCTATTAATGTATTAAATTATACTCATATTGATTTTCGGCTTTTATTTAAAACTTAGTTTCTACTGCATCTTAGTTTTTCTTGTTGTTTGTACAGTATATCTGTGTTAGTCAATTTAACAACAAAACGAATGTTATTATCTACATAAAAAAATATATATTGCGAACTACTATTTTGTATACATAAGAACCAATAAGATAAAACATTCTCTATAATCTAAATATTATTTTTAATATAGGAGTTGTCAAAACAGATTGATTTAGCCTTTACACAACCGCATTTAATGTTTTATAAATTTTTTAAATGGTAATGTTCTAATAAAGTTCAAATGTAGCTTAGTTTACCTTATTATTTATTAAGATTCGGCAAGCATATCGAATTAAAGGCGAATCAGTTTTTACTAGTCTTGCCTTTACCTTTGGCAGTCCTTTAATTATTCTAACTGGCATAAAATACAGATACAACAAACAAATTTGAACTTTTACTTAATTTTCTCACTAAAATTTATAGTTTTATTAAATTGCAATTATAAATATAAAGACTTAAAAACAGAGTAGTTAAAACTACCTATAACTTTTAAAAATCACTTTACAGTTATATATATATATAAAAATATATAATAATTTGACCACGCAGCTGGACCGCTGACGTGAGTTGAGCAAATTTCAAAAATTAAGTTTATATACCTATGTTTTAGGGTTTCAACCAACAATTTGGGAAATAGGTCTACTCACGAAGGCGTTGAACAGCTGTCTGTGTGTACGCAATATATTAGTAGAATTTGTTTGCGCCTAGTGGCCTCGCGAGTTTGTACCACTTGGCTTCGAACAGGATACTTTTATGGTATTTTACGTTTTGATCGATTTTGGGGGAACCAAGCGAGCTATAAGGTCGCGTAAAAAACAAAATGTGAAGAATAACATCCTACATTTATATGTTTAGAAACAAACTCTAAAAAACTTAATTCTCGTAGTAAAAATCTCAAAAAATAGTTACTTCCGGTCAAAAAACGTACTTCCGTTTGTTGGATTTTTTGGCTAACAAACTCGTCCGAGCGACATAGACTACCGACACTTGTACCAAATTTGGACCAAATCGGACTTAAAATGCGGCCGTTATAGTGTGAACACATATATACACTTGAATTTTAATGACACTACAAAACGTTTTCTGGGGACCATGATCGGTGCTCATTTGCTATTCCCGACCTTGGGTCTCACCATAAGGGCCACTGCAAAAGGGTCATTTTTCCTATGGAAATTTGCTAGTAATTATATCTTAACAATTATTTGTTTATGAATGTTTTTTAGTTGTGATTCAGCCATAGTAACAAGAAACAATCTTTTATCAAGAAACTTTGACTCTGTTTGGGATATGACACAACATTGATTCATTTAGTTCCCCACCATAATCTACAATAGAAGGTTAATTTCCGCGTATCAGTAAATGTAACGGATTTTGATATATTTATTTATGTAACATAACTTCCTCGCTTTCTATAACCTCTCAACAATGGATCAACTTTATCCTGTTTTACTCGCATAATAGAAACAGCAAACAAAGCATCTAGTGGGTACATTGTTGCTGAAGGCACGTCTTGCCTCCTCTCTTTGTATTTCAGCTACACATATTTAACATTTTTATATTAAATTCCATAGCACTGAAACTGTACACATTGTTTGAGGACAAAATGAAAGTAGATTGTTAAATTATACTGCAAACACAAAGTGAAAATTAAAAACGTGATCACATAGTATTTTGAATTAATTTTCCATTGTAATTAATTATATAATATTTAGTAATGACATCGAATACACACAGAATACAATATACTTTTGATTTAGTTTAATAATATTGTAGAGTCTTATTCATAATTTGCAAAAGAACCGACATTTCTTCATTAAAGAAATTGTAGAAGAATTATAAACTTTTAAAAACAATTTTCAGAAATATATAACATGAAAGTTGAAATTATGAGTATAAAAACATCTCACAAGGTGCATAGGTCAAACCTGTTTTCCCTTCAAAACTAACACATACATTTTACATTTAGAGCACATTTTTCAAAAATGTAGACTTTTTAAAAATTATTTTCGATTCATACAGTACATTTTATTTTAAAATTAATTGTATTGTTGTTTGTAGGATATATTCATTGTCTGATTTAATTGTTTGTCGGTGGTAAAGTATCTTCAAATAAAATATTTTAAGACAAGCGATTGTAGTCTTCAACCACCAACAAAAGCATTACAGAATAGAAGGTAAAATAGAGAATAGTAAAATGGAAAAGACATTTTAGTTCTCTGAAAATACAATATAGTTTCTAAAGATTCTGTTTCCTCATTCTGTTTCTAAAGATACTTCCCCGATTTTAATGAACACTAAATCTTCATAGCATATATAGTTGGGTAAGATACGACCTAGCGTGTTTTACTGGATTACCATTATTCGCAATGTCCACCAAAGTAGAATTATAGTTATATATCAATTACTAGCTTTCTCCGTTCATTAGCACTCTTTCACTAAGATTACTTTCTATGACAAATGGAGGCTGCTCTAATTAAAAAAACTAAACCCTAGATCAAGAAATATCCATGGATTAAACTTTTAGGACTTTAACATCTGAAATGTTTAGTAATATTCAGGAAAATTAAAATGCGTTTTCTTAAACGCTTAATATTATAATATGTGCTTTGTTTTTTAAACTACTCAAGTTTATTCAAATAAAGTAAAACGTTTACGATAATTTTTATATTTGGGCTGGGTTTTTATGACTAATAACGAATATTTTGTTTTATGTTTACACGTTTCTAACAAGGCTTTTCGAATAGAAAATAAATAAATAAGTAAATTTTATTAACTTACTTAAAATGAACTTACTTGGTCTCACATACATTTTGTACCAATAGTTAGTAAGAAGATTTCACCAAAACTAATGGTGTTAGGTACTTATATTTTTGACAGTTCATAGTTTAACCATTATTGTATTAGTCACTGAAAATTTTTATTTGTAAAAAAACAGATCACATAAATACTAGGAAAATATATTTAAAAAAAATAAACTGTAAAAGGATTAAAGACAAATGAAGTTATATTCTGATTTGAATCAGTTGTATCAGGTTGTATCTCTAACAATTAACGTGGAGATTTTAAAAAATAAGCTGGATCTTTTGGAATAGTATTTGATGTAAATTATTTCAGTTGAATTAATGTTATTTATTAAAAAAATCATTTATACACATTTTAAATGTGTTTTATTTAGGCAAGCTTCACTTTCACAAGTTTTTAATTAGGATTTATGAATTTACATTGTGAAATATTTTATTTGTATGTTAGGTTTGAAAAGAACATTATGTTTATAATGGTGGAATATCAGTTTTTGTCTCAGTTGTTCATGACTCATTTTCTCAAAATTGCATTATTGTATCGATGACGCATTATTGTTTGTGGAGTAAATTTAATTGCATCTTAATTAGTTTTACATTTTTGGCTAAGTGACTGTTTCATATTCCCTTATACACTAAATACTGTTTAACAATTTCCAGCCATGCAGCGCAGTCTATCACATTATTGAGGAACTTGTAGACTTTCTGACTCGAAGGCTAAACACAGGAACATGCGTATATTATTGTGAATAGTCGAGAATCGTTACTGCCGAAAAATTCTGAAAGCATCACAATATGTAAACAAACCAACAGATATTTTCAAGGTTACAGTATCAGTATCGCAATAAAAAATCGATCACTGGTCAAGTTTCTTCTCGGAATTTTCTGACTGGCCTTGTCATGTTTTCTCACAGTTTCTATTACGTTGGAAAACGTAACTAATAGGTCCGTGTGGAAAAAAACCTTTGTACGCTTAACCACAATAATTATTGTTGTGACTCAATATTTCATTGTTCTTGTGAACGGTTGTCAGTATACATAATTGCTTTAAATATCGAGAACTCACGAAATCAATATACAAATACTGCTACCAACGGATAGTTTTGAATTAATATTTCAATAAGAAGCTATATATTCAATATTAATTATTAATATTTAATATTACATGTACATTCATTTTTAAATTAATATTTCAGATTAGAAGCTATTTTGCATATAAAATGTGCATTGATTTTAAGATTAACTAAAAATAGAAACATTTTTAATTGGCTTAAGATTCTTAAAATTTTTAAGCAATACTAGTTAGGATACTCTTGTATGGAATATCGGATTAGTTTGGGGAAAATAACATCTGTATAGAATGTCAACTGCTGCAATAATATTTATAGTTATAGTTACAAAATCGAGTTTAATTTTTCAGACCAATAATTACTTAGTTAAATACAAAAAGAGCGAACTATGAATTTCATACTATTAAAAATTTAGTAATACCTATTTATAAAAATGTTTATTAACAACATGCATTACTTAAATAGCTAATGTCAAAGACAATAATTTGAAATTCATTAATGTTCTTAAATACATCTTAGTGGTATTAAAAATAAACTACTACGAGTGTAATAGTAAATACAAAAAAAAAAAAAAAAAAAACTATATATATAAACATATATTAAACAGTTATAAGAATTGTATCACCAAATATTAAGTTTCTGTGATAAACTTAGCAAAAGGAATAACTTGTGTTATGGAAGGCTAATTATTTAAAGATAAATAATTACCTAAAATATAAGTTGAACTTTAAATAATTATTGATCAAATCATTATAATTATGACGTGACTTATAAAAATAATTGTAATAATAATGTTAATAGAGGTAGCCCATGCGTTCTTCGCCGAATAACACATTATAGTCGGTATAATGCAAGTATAAAATACACATTATGAATGTATAAAATAGGTTTTTTCTTAAAACAAAACAACCAGGCCTTTGTCATGCCGGTTCTTTTTACAAATATCTAGAATTAAATAAAATATCAAAGCAAAAGTGGCAAACGATAATATTCAATGTCCAAGTCAAACTGATAAGTGTTCCACATACCGTAGCTAGAGTTACAGTAAAGGTTAAACAGAAGCAGAGCGATAAGGTTAAACTAAACTCCTAAACTAATCCCTGACATAAAAATTAGAGATGTAAATTTTTTCAAAGCATAAAATCTGCTGTTATAATGGAAATGCTACTTATAAATACCCTCCATGCCAGTTTATAGGAGTTAACAATACTGAACATCTTCAGCTGATCTGAATATTTCATATGGACAGTTGCATATTTATAGAATAAAATTGTATTCGAGGTTATTTTTCAAAACTACAATATTTTTGCACTAGACTATACAGGCCTATTGGTTGTATTTTTTTAACGAGATTGAAAACTGATTATAAGTCAAATTAGCATATAGGGAGAATCAATAAGTTAAAAAAAGATATAATTGTTAATTAAAACTCATTAATTAAGGAAATTGGGTAAACTATTTTCCTTCAGATCTGCCACTTAGTTATTAGTTTGGTAAAACATAAGCTATTACATTTTTAATGGCAGGAAGTAGTAACGCAATTTTCATAGTGTTTTATTCTCCAATACTTGAGTCATTTTATTCGTTAAATCCCAAGATCCAGTCATTAGATGACGGCTTTGTTATTTCTACATTACCAATTACAATAAACGCAGCCTAGTTAATGTTTCGTAATGATATGTTTGGTATTATTGACTAAAAGCTGTGAGTTGAATATATAGGCATAAATTATACTTTGCGCAGAGTTTGTATATAGTGGTGAGGGTCAAGGACAATGCAAACTCATAAGTAGTATAATGTAAGCAATGGGGAATACAGACTTGAAATTGGTAAAAAGTTACAAAATAATAAAATATTACGATACAATGTTTTTGAAAGACTCATAACACAAATCTTGTCTGTGTTGTGTTAATTTCTTCTATGGGGTGATTTTTTAAAGAACAAATCAGTTATTCTTTATTGGCAATTTTTCTTACTGATTAGAATTATTTATTGCCTGAAATAAAATCTGTTCCTGACTAGGCACTTCGAGGAAACTTTTAATGCAATTTATAGTAAAATGATAAGATAAAAAATAACCTGTTTGTAGAAACCGTTAACTTGTAAACATTAATTAGGTTTCACTTATCTTTTATAAAAAGTGTAATTTTACGTTTGACAGTAAGCGTATTATAATTTTGACATTAGTCTCGAGGCGAACTATTTCTTTAGTTTAAGGGAAACATTATACTTCCTAGCAGATTTGCTTCCGATTATTTTGTAACATACATTATTATTAGTAACCTACTTGTTGCTTTAAATACATGTGAATGAGCTAAGTTTTAAATTTAAAGAAGACCTTTTATGTCAATTAAGTTCATAAGCTCCTCATAACACGCCGATAAAAAAATAAAATATTACTGTTGTTCGCCATATTGACTGTACAGGATGTTTTTTGAAATATGTTCACAAAGGGTTCGTATATCAAAACAATGAAAAACGTTATTAGCCATAAACATCTTCTTTTTCAGACAAACCGCCAATTTGTATTTTTGTAAATATTTACACATTTTAGATAAGATTTTGTTTAAGATTTTGCATGCTAATTTTGTATGAAACATTTCAAAGTGATAGCAATAAAAAAAAGACAAATATTTTACAAAAGTTTTGTAAAGTTTACCGGTTTTGATGTTAAACATTACAAATAAATTACGTTTATTTTGAAAATAAATTAAATGTAAATTTGATTTTACTAAAATTTTAAAACGATCATAAATATGTGATTTTTCCTAAGTGTAGGCCATGTTTCTCAACGAGGAACATTGGAATGGTTTGGAGTACCATTCACTACGCGGTAAGACAGCAGTCAACAATCGGATTTTTTTAAATATAATTGTATTTTGTAGAACAGGGTTTTTTGAACACATAGATAACAAATATTATGGAGAAAAAAACAATGTTTATGTTTTACAGTAATTTTTATAAACCATTACACCTAGGTTTAGAGTTCCCAAGGCTCAGTTTTGCTAGAGTTTCCTACGTTACTTTTTATATAATGAGCTGTTAGAAACTTCAAATTGATTTAGGTGTTTGTGCTGGCTAAACTGATTCAATGAGAGATGAAGAAGGCAGCTGCTGTATGAAATGTTTATATTAGCTTTCTGAAATAAACAAAGTTTTATTTTGTTGTGAGTCGATTATTTTGATAAATTGTTTGAAGTGATACGTAATTTTTTTTATAAATTGATTTTATTGTCAAAATGCCTCGTATAAAACGTTTTGGAAAAAGAAAGACACTGGTAACATGCATATTAAAAGGTATAATAATATCGTTGAAAGTGAATTACTAGGCCTCAAATAATGATAAGCCTAGGCCTAACGATGGAAGTATGGCAAACAGTGCTAGTTCATCCAAAACTAAACTTAGGTACTAAAGTTAAAAAAAGAGCCAGGAAGGCAAACAAAACTGCTAAAAGAAGACTGGAAGATGTGGAAAAAGAAAAATAACCCTCCTATAGAGCTGGGATTTTTTTAAAATAATCCAACGAGGAAAACATTAGTATTATACATGGTTTTGACTTCTTTTCTTGTTTTCCGAAAGTTGGGTATTTTTAAACTTAGGCACACTTTTTTCACAATTTTTAACCGATTTCCATAATTTTGTTTGTGTGTTCTTAATCACCTAAGAAATAATAATAGGAACCAATTTCCATGACAATTAACATTTTTTTGATTTAAAAATATTAAGTGTTGAAAAATTACACAATATTTTAAAAGTTGTACATAAAACCTATTTTTCCTAAAAAAAACTTTTGCTTCCTATTATTGTAGATAATGATGTATAAAATCAGGTAAAAAAAAAATCAAGTTGATAGGATAATATTTGTAAAAGTTATGTGTACCTAAAAATGTCTGTTTGAACATGGACGAGATAGGGACTGCTGTCTTACCTTATACCGTAGAGTAAGTCATGCTAGATTCCAAACAATCGGTCACCCTACCATTCTGTCGGCTGAAGAAGAATGATCATTGGTTAGTACCCTTCTCTACTTTGAGAACAGACGGTTGGGATACCACTGGAGAAACGAAAGGTAGCTTTTGATGAAGAAGAATGTCCATTGGTTAGTAGCCTTCTCTACTTAGAGAACAGAGGGTTGGGATACCATTGGAGATACGAAAGGCAGCTTTTGACTTCGCGGAGCTGAATGGCGTCAGCCATCCATGGAAGGATGAAAGGATAGCTGGATTGGACTGGTTCAGAGCTTTTATGAATCAACATAATAATTTAAGTTTGAGGAAACCTGAGGGTTTGAGTAAGGCAAGGGCACAGGTTTACGAATGAAACTGAAGTTAAGACATACTTTGTTATTTTGAGGCAAGTAGTTGTTGATAGTAATTTAATTAAGATGCCTGAACGGCATTTTAATATGGATGAAAGTGGTTTACCACTGAATAATCGTCCTACCAAAGCCGTATCCTTGAAAGGAAAACGTGAGGTTTTCGTATTAACTAATAAAGAAAGAGGTGAAAATGTGGTCGTTGCAGCTTGCTGCAATGCAGCCGGCAGTTGTGTTTCTCCTTTTGTGATTTTCAAGGCGAAAAGAAACATCTACCTAGGTGAACTGAAGTTAATATAATTGATTCAGGATGGATTAATGAGGATTTTTTTGTGATATGGCTGAAACATTTCGTTAAGTAAAAGAAAATTGGAAAAATCGTGCTAATTTTAGACAACCATATTTCACAGCCCTAGAATTCAAACGAAACGATATTTAGATGGTAGGTCAGCCACTTCACTAATCACATACATTGCAGCCTTTAGACAGAACATTTGTTAGTCTCTTAAAGCACAATTTTTTAAAACTGCCAACCGGTTTTAAAATGAATACCCTACAGAAACAAACTCAAAACTTCGGGTTTGTAGGTTATTTACTAAAGCTTGGAACATAAAAACAACTATCGCCTCTGCAAGTGCTTCGAATGTACAGGGGTACTTTCTGATATTATTCATACTGACAAATTTTCCCCTTCTTTAAATTATCTTTCACCATCAGTTGCAACAAACATATACCAATGAAATAATTTGAATTCTGTTGAACTATACATAAATTCCTCTGCTTGGAAGAATCAAGTCCTAGCCTACTTGTCCCTTCTAAAGAAAAACATACTTCCTCAATGTGCCTTTCAAAATCTCCAGAAGAATCATTAAAAGATATCTTGCTAACACCCGTAAAGAAAACTGCAGGAAAAGAAAAGAAGAAAATGACTCCACAACATCTTACGCGAGATGAAAACGTCGGAATAAAAAGAGATTTGTTCTCACTAAAACACGTGGATGTCCCGGATGAACCATCTACATCTGGACAGCCTAAATTAAAAGAAAAGAAAAACTCCTTGAAGAAATTAGCAGTAACAACAGCTGCACGACAAAGAAAGAATAAAATAGACTTAAGAATTACAAAACAAGAAAAGGAAAGAAACGAATACTTGGGCAGTTCTACAGCCAACATGTTTGTAGAGTTTGTGGAATAGACTATCATGATGAAAAATCTCAAGCAAAAGGAGACTGGATCCAGTGGCAGAGTTTTTGAACATGGTACCATGAATGATTTGTTGGGGCAAGGGGTAAAAAAAAATTTTCGTGTGGGAAATGTATCTGATCGAAAAAGTACCACTTCGGTCCAATTTTGATCAAAATTGTTTTCATAAAAATAATTACTTTTAAACCTGTAAAAATATGTTTAAAGTTTTTATTCTATAAACTTATGATAAATATGTATCTTTTACATGTATACAATCAATATTTATGTACTGAAGTAAACAAAAGCGTAATGTATTGATTTTTGAAAATTGATCGCAAATATTCCATCTTACCCCCACATGTGTTAGTCAAGATCTTACCTCCTTCCAAAGTTATATAGGTTTTTTGTAAAAATACAAAATGGAGTATAATGTATAATGTAAGTTGTAAACCAATGAACTCCAGAAACACCCTGTAAAATTTTTATAAATAAGCTATCGTGACAAGTTTTTACCGAAATACGAATGGAACTGATTCTTTTGAATATTTGGGGATTGACCGAATTTCATGTTTACACGACTATTAGTGATCCCTTTACATTCAAACCGAAGATAATTTTAAAGTAATTTTGTTGCTTAAATATACATTATTTCACACTATTACTTTAATAAAACCCTTAACCTATACACAATACGGGGTTCAATTAGATTTCTTAAAGAACATTAAACTAAACATACATACATTTTTATTGGATTAAAAGTTACACAAGCCCTAAAAAAGCCAACACTTATTTCCACTGACACAATTGTTTTAGCCTTAGGAAGCCATTTCATTTTCAGTTCTCAAAATATTCCGATGGTATCACTAATATTTAACGAGATACAAAAAAATACAATAGCCTAAGTATAGAAACGTTATACAGTACCCAAAAGTAGGTCGAACAAAATATCAAACGAAACCGACGTATAAAAACCTAATTACTTAAGTTTACTAATTTGTTCGAAAATGTTTATATATGTAGAAATTTTAGTAAAAATAATAAAAATAGAATACATTTTAAAATATTTATATGACTAAAGTTTAAGTAGATTACGAAAATAAAACTATTTATATACAGCGTTTGTATTGGTTTTCTTATTCTATTGAAATAATCAACACTAAGTTTAAAGTGTATTGCTAAGCAAGAATAATTTGTTTTTAAGCTGTTACATAATTACATTTATTAAAATTTCAATACAAAATTATGAAAAAAACGTGTTTGAAGTAATTATATTATATAATTGTATTGTGAGACATATACTATCATTGCATTAATACTATTTGACGTTTAGGTGTTGACATGACATTGAAATATTTAGTTTATTTATTCACGTCTATTTAAGTACCTACTTGACAAAGGGTGTTGGCAGTAAAGATTACATATCAATATTGTCTATTTCTAAACAAAACATTACGCCATCAATGCAGTATACAAGAAGACACGACCATAAAATACGGCCAATGTTAATCCTCGGCAATGATAGTCAACTAATGCTAAATGTATACTTATCTGGAACAAATGGATTAAAATTGTTACGTTATCATCTCAGAGCGGGTGGATTAGTTAGTTGCCAATGTTATGTTCTTACGTACCTTAAGCGTAAAGGCAGTGTTGTAGAAATAATGTTTAGTAAGAAATGGTAAATCAATTTTACAATAGTCTTAAACCAAAACAAATGAAATTGTTGGTTATTTAATGAAAAGGAATTAATTTTAAATAATAATAATATGAATAATACAAGATAAAAATAATATATTAAGAGTAAAGTAAAAGTCCGTCGTACATTGAAAAATCTCACCTTCTAGTTGTCGACGGGAGGTGATAGACATACCAATGGAAAACTCTTGATTTGAGCTATTTTAGGAAGTGTCAGATTCCTTATCATGAGTGTTCTGCAAAATGTATAACTTATTTATTCCCTGTGTTTTTAAATGTACTCATTTTAATGTTTTCTCCTGCTCCTAGTTATTCTTAAAAAGCTATATTTTATTTTACTTAGATAATGAACTGAGGGGTAACATTTTACAGAATTATTTTACTATTGCTCTATCGTAACTTATCAGGGAATCACTTTAGGGAACATTGATATGCATATATTTAAAAAATAAGGTAAGCATACGTTTTACATTTTTTCGGAATCCGTGTAAATGGTATGTATTTTTGATGCGACCTGAAAATAGTTGCAATAAAGAGCTTTTCATTGATTTGTCCATTAGGTTCCTAAGCCCATTAAAACCGTAATATTGTATTTTAGACTTGTGTCTAAATCTGTGTAGTAAACAAACATGTTAAATTAATTAATAGTATGTTTGTAATGTCTTACCAATCCTACCACTAAAAATATCAATACGAATTTGTAATCAAACTAAATTACCAATCATTTAAAATACTAGGTCACTATAAAATCTGGACGCAAAGAGGACATATGATTAATAATTTTGTTTGGTTTCTAATTTATTGATCGGAATGCATATGAGTTTAAATTGATACTATTATAAACTAGACCATTGCGACGTGAAAGGGTTTTCCCGTTTGCCTGATCTGAATTCACTTTCAGATTTTGAGACAGGAAATAGAAATATAGACCACATTAAGAAAAAGCCACTGTGGCCTGCGCGCATATAATTGTAATACTATATTATTTTAACAAATTCACAATCAATTTGTTTTCAGTGTTGTTCAATGCATTTAAATACATTCTGTAAGCGGTTTTTGATTATTAAGGACATTTGTATAAAATTAAAACTTTTGTCATTATTGTTATATTATATCTATGTAACTTTAATTAAGGTTACCTTGCATATAATTATTGTTATATCTACTTATATAAAGCTAGACGGTAACACTGATTCGTTGACATTAATTATTAGTCACTTCCCGTAATCGCACCCCCCTCAACCTTATACTTGAATTAAAGC
>JAGFPH010000177.1:357659-379217 GCA_018207615.1 Philaenus spumarius | reverse complement strand
TAGTACGATGATAGATTCATTAAATATTTACCAAGAAAGTATGTAATATCAATGATTATACTCCGAAGAATTCTACCATATAATGCTTGTGATATTCACTCTTAAACAACTAACTATATTTAAAATGTGGTATTTCCTTTCAATACTACTACATAAAACCTAAGTTATGAACCAAAATGTTATGGGACAATTCTAAGGTGGGACAATTAAAATATTAATATTACTTAGACCTTATTTGTAATTATGTTTAAATGATTAATTAAATAAAGGTATTTTATTCAACACAATAAACCATTCTGTTACAAAATATAAACCTATTTATTTGTTTTATAACACTTGAATAACATAATGAGGGTTTTCTATGTATTAATTTTCTTAAGAAATATCTAACATCATATTATAATCCGCCAGTTTCAGATCACTTGAGCACTATCTATTACTGGCCGTCTATTTATTTTAGACCCTCTGAAATGATTAGAGCTTTTTCAAAATGTAGAATAAATCGACAAGTAGAATTTGTGTAAATATTAATTTTCAGTAAGCTTTATCAACAACTGCAGGCATCTCGTTAGATTTAAATTTGCAGTGCACATTTTACAAAATTTTAAAGTTAATTAGAATCATATATTTATTTATGGCTGGTGGTAGTTTCAAAATAGTTCCAAAAAAGTTTCAAAAACGGAATCTCGTGAAATAAAATTTTTCTTTTATAGAAAATGAATTGATTCTTGGTAACCATTTTCAGAATGAACAAAAATCTCTAAACGTTAAAGGTCCCTCACCTGCAAAATTAGTTTAACTTGAAAATAAAACACGACCTCCACTTACAATTTAAGATTTTTCAATAAGGAGATTATTGTGTTTTCAAATTTCATAATTTTGCTGCCAGATATGGGAGATTAAAAGTGGAGTATCAGTTTGATGCTAACCACTAATATTTGTATAAGCTAGGATATTTTCGTTCATAATTTAGCCATGCGATTAAACACCATAACATAACGTCATGTTTGAGATTATTTTTGTCACCATCTTTATTTTAAAACGGAAATACAATTTGTTTCACGTACATTTTTTTTATTTTAAAAAGATTATTAAGAGACCCTAATAATTATTGAAAATAATGTTTACAAATTCTGCATGACCGATTTACTCCGATGACTCTTGGTTGATCCGTTTGTTGGGACGCCTTGTATACGTATTGTTATTATCAACCTTTATTATTAAAACTTCAGAATATATACATTAGAAGCTAAGTAACTTACTTGAGCAAACATACATGAAAGTTCTGATAGGTTTACTAAAATTACTACTTGAAGCCAATAAGTTTCAAGTTCGATATCACAAACTGTTATTAGTTTGTGACTGTCACTTCTAATATTGTACGCAAAAAGTAAATATCAAGCGAAAAAGAACAAGAAAAAACACCTACCATCATTTACAAAACAAACGATAATTCTCAAATGTAGGAGATGTAATTGTGATCATCCGTAAGGTAATGAATCATTTAAAGAACTAATTAAAATCCAAATAAGTTTATAGCCTATTAAAATAAATAGCTTACAATGCGGTCGTAATATAGGGTACTAAACGTCAATCTTTTATTTAATTAACTGTGACCTTAATGACGTTTTAAAGCTACCAGTGTTTATTTATAATATTATAGTCACATATGGGTATGAAGAAGAAGAGGTAAGAAATTAGACATTACAAAACTTGTTAAAATTAACTTCATTTAGAAGTAACAAAATAAAAATATTTTACACTACATTTATAATACAGTCTATAGACATTGATTTTTGAAGATGTGTTATGTATTTTATCTACTAGGTACATTATATTTAACTCAGGTGAAACATTTATTCCCACCCATTAACTGACTGTGATAAGAAGTTAAATTAATTGAACTTATTTTATTACCAATACCAATACAACTCTTTCGCATTTGTGATTTGAAATAATAGAAAAGTTATAGTTTTGGTATGTTACAACCCTTTCAGAAACCCTTGTTTGTCTGCCTGTCACGGACTAAAATATATATCCAACAGTAAATTAAACATATTTAACCATGCTTTTTGGGGTCAAAGTTTGGTAAAGAAAATTATATTTAGACAAATAATGATAACTATCGTTATATTTGAAGACGCTTTACCATGGGTATCGTTTGCAAATGTTTTATTTGAGGATATAAGAACAACTTTTTTTAAATTTTGTAATTTGTAGCTGCAATGATGTTCTTGAAATTTTACTGAAACCCATTCCTGTCCTTTATTTCCGACAACTGTGGTGTTTACTTTAGTTTATTTATTATGATATTGAATAAACGTCTTTAACATATTAAACTATCTTAGAGAAAGGTCAATACAAATTTAAGTTTTTTCCAAAAGAAGAAAGTAAAAATATATAAATTTAATATCTTTTAGACACACAAATAGTATTCTAAAACTTAAGTTATGTGTTTTATTGTGTGCCGACTGATACAGAAATAGATGAGAGCAAGGTCAAAACCAGTAATCCAGAAGAATTAATGGAAAATGAAACTGTCTGTGGGAGGACACAATCAACGTAAACGATTGTATCGAGATAACTGTCTAATTAGTAGGAACAGTAAACATTGCTGATTCAACAATGTTACAGTCTCTATCTTAACAATGTAATTATACTTAACATTTTATATTTGTCTTTTGAAGTACTTAATTTAAATTCTTAAAATAAATACACATTCCAACTCTTAATAGTTGATTTATATTAAATTATTTATGGTAACTATGTGTCATAAAATAGATTAGATTGTAATGGTTTCCAGACGAACTCCAATCTCTTGTGCAATGATGTAGAAAATGAACCTTTGACCCAGATTGTTCTAAAACAAATTTAAACTAGAAATACGCAGCTTACACACGCTACTGTTAAGTTATAATTATTTTCTAAACATTGCGAAAATAATACATTGCAAACACATAGTACGAAGAAGTGATACAAAAACTTACCATTGAGTTTTTATTATAGACCCCTAACTTCGAAACACTCTGGATGGTGCAGTCATTTAGAAAAAAAGTAATAGTTACAATTCGCAATTACTGTCTGTTTGTGTAAATATAATTACATTTACCTTTAAATTTAAAACGATATTTATTAGATGACTTTATTACAGTAAAAACATTATTATGAAATGCGGTCTTGAAAAAATGTGTTCGTATTTTTTTAAAGGAATCGAAGTGATTTACGCAGTGGTTAGGGTGGTCGTCCAGTCTACTGCAGTTGCGACTAAGAGAGATATGAAGGTTCGAGACTAGTTAATGGCGTTTGGCTACGTGCTCTAGGCTGCTACACAATCTTTATTAGTGTAACTGGCTTAAATAAAAGAAGTAAACAAAAGTGGTACCAGTGAAAAATGTGAACAGATTAAGTCTTAATAAAAATTATCGTATGAGTCAAAAATTAAAACTCTGTTATTGAAGTTGTGGATTTAAATGAAAATCTTAACTCCTCAAATATTATAGCAGACCTAATATTTTAAAATAATATTCAGAATACATGCTGTAGTTGTTAAAAGAGGCAACATTTTGATCCTTTGCATTGTTTATACCGTGAAATAATGAAATCGTCTAGTTTAGAAAAGGTTCTAAAAACTGTTTTAATTGATTTAGCTGCTTCATAAGTTCATAAACAATCAAATAAAACATATATTTTTACAAAAACAGAACAAAATATCATAACTGGTAGTAAACTTATTATTTTTTCCAAATCTTTGAAAATGAGAAGTCTGTAGTGAAACATCTTATAGAAACCACATTTCTGAGTTAATATGCTAATATCGAACATAACCTAGGAAAATTAATTTATGGAAGGTAAATACTTACTAAACAACTATTTTATTATTATTGTTGCGAAAATACAATCTCAAGTAAACTCATTTTTAATAAAACTAGTTGATAAAATAATTGTCTTTAAAATCAGTCTCTAACTAAGATATATAACAAGTATTAAAAGCATCGATTTTAAAAAGTGTTTTACGAAGAAAATATTTAATAAAACGAATAATTTACAAAATATCAAATAGACAAAATTTTATCTTAAATGTGACTTTAAGTTACATAAAAAGTACTTATTTTATATTAACTTCGACGCACTGATAGTTTAAGAAATATACTTTAATGCAAAAGCTGTACAAAATATTTAGTTAAATTCGAAAAATATTGAGTCTTACCAAGTAATTTTGGTCAATAATATAAAACGTTATACAAATTTAATTAAATAACCGCTTCATATATTGTAAAACGACTATTATGAAGAAATGTATTCAAATTAACAACTGATTGGCCTAAATATATGTAAACAAGTAAAAGTGTAAAAACTTTCCATAAAATTGATATGATTTTTTTTAAAATTATTTGGTAAAATAATTAACTAGTATTACTTCTAAAATATAAAATACACAAAAACGTAATATTAAAATACAAGAGACTCTTTGACAATAAATGACTACCTCTTCTTATACATTGTTTAGTAAATTTCTATTGTAAATGACAAAATTTGTCCGCGGTTAAAACATAATTCTACTCGGAACTCTGATAATCCACATGTCTTCCTAGTAATCATTGTGCGGTTGCTAATTCAGAATCTGTGTGGTGTTAAAATGAAAATGAATCACAGTAGGCCTACTGACCGTGAGTGTATTATCTAAACACAAATAGGGAGACAACGATGCCGGAAGTTTATCAGAGGCATCCGGTGAAACAACCGATGTGATTAATTAAAAACAAGTTGGAAATGACGGATCGCAGGAAGACAGAAATTGAAGAAGTTTTAAACAAAGTATTACAATTTACCAAATAACTGATGACTTGAGTTTTAAGAATCGCAACTATTACTTTCTTAAATGATTTAATTCCTGACTTAAACCAACATAATTTCTTACTTTTTCAATTTTACAGAAATTACGTATTTCAATTTTATTCCTTTGTTTGTATTAATGGTTTCTAGACTGTTCTAATTACATTTTTAACTTGTTTTAATGATTTTTACTGGAAATCATCACCTAAAATGAATAAACATCAAATTTAAAAATTGTAAATGCCTACAACATCTAAACCAGTGGGTTTGTAAAGAGGTACCAAAGAATTTAAAAAATCATAGAGTTTAATAAAAATACTCAAGATTTATGTTAGTAAATACAACTGGGGTGTCCAAAGAACCCATGAGCAAAATGGCTGCAAGAATCATAATTGTAAAGTCACCATATCAAAAATAAGTAGTTTAGTGGGGTTGAAATATAACTTGTTTTGAAATATCGCAATTTCTGGTATACATATTACTGTACATCAATCATTCTGCTTATGAACTTGACATTTGTATAAGTACTTCATTAAGGGTCATCTATACAGCAAAAATATGCACTTCGTACTATCGTGTTTCGGACGCCGTTTTTCAACCTAAAAAGTTGTGAAACATCTTAAATTGTTCTTAAAGGCTTTGTGCTTTTGTCTTATATCTCATAATTGAAAGAAATCGACGGCAACTCATTTTAATCAACAGTTTAACTGAGTAAAAATCGATTAATTTTAACGAACTTTTTGGGAGTTTTAAGCAATAATTTCCATATTTTAAGCTAACCCGTAAAAAATATAAAGCCTTCTTTATAACTTAAAGTAGTATCCCAGATTATTAATTTATAAATAGAATCCGAAACACGTTATTACGAATGCATGTTTCAACGATTTTGCGGCTTTAGTCAGACCTTTCGTATTGAAATCATTACGCACACTGGGGAGTTTTATTCAAGGTAAAGAAGAGCCTTAAGTAAAATTATTGTTGTAAAGTAGTGGTAAATCATTTGAATTCATACAAGTAATTAAACAATATACATATGGCAGGTCTAAAACTGAGTCAACTACGATATAAGCTTATAAGAAAACTTACATGTAAACATTACTGTCATGCGAACACTAAATGGAAGACGTGGTGAAATTTAAGTTTCAAGATTTGGTCATTGAATTTATATTTAATTAAAAGTGTAAAGTTGTAAACTCTCGAATATTTCTGGCAATCATATGGACAATCTTAAACATTATAAAATTTCAATACAACTTTTAATTTGCTAATTATTTTGATAGATAATCCTACAACGTGTACATTTGGAAAGGTAATAATATAGCTTGGGTATTTTTTAGAAAAAAACCGCCACGGAAGGTAGCTGCTGTTCTATCAGGCAAAGCATACGCAAAACATTCTTTTGTTTCACGACACACATCACCGAAAACCCATTTTTGAAACCTACATTAAAAAATGCAAGCATAAAAAGATAATAGCCTGAATTTCTAACTTATAGACTTTAATCACAGAATGTTAACCTGCTTCAACATTCATGGAGGTCCTCTTCTAAATAATACCCTATACCTTCCATATACAAGGTGTTCCAAAAGTACTGGGTTCCTACTGCAAGTGTTAAACACCAGCCCCTTCACTTCAAAGAGGAAAATAACTTGTTTTGTTTAGTAGGAATATTCATTATTCATTTTGGATAAGGTTGTCGTACCTTGTTTTGGCTTGGTATCAAATGGTTTGTGATTTGAAGACAAAACACATATGTGTCACAAGCCCTAAGTTTACATTCTAGAATGTTGAGTTGCCTCCCATAGGACCCAGCCCCCGGGGGGAGGTGGGCGGTGTTGAACATTTGCAAAAGTAGTTACTAATCATCCAAAGACATTGGCAAAGTTTCATCTTTCTAAAAAGATTTCTTATTAAAAATTTGCGGGAGCGGTTCAATATTTAAAAAAAATAGGTTTTCGGCCTCCATTTTGGATAGGGTTGTCGTACTTTACTTTGCATGGTAACAAAATGTATGTGATTTAAGGACACACAAAAAATGATGTGTACAAGCTGTATGTTTAATTTTAAAATGTTTATTTACCACCTCCATCGGACCACTCCTGGAGGATGAAAGGTGGTCTTGAAAGTTTGTAAAAGTAGTTGCTAATCATTCAAAGGCATTCCCAAATTTTAATCTTTCTACTTTCCGTTGTCTAAAAGTTACGGAAAGGGTCTATACTTTTAGAACACCTGGTAGTTTTGGTTCAGCAAATTAATCTACATTTGAGTTTACTAGCTCTATTTTATAGCAATACGTTAGACGAGTAGCAGTTTTAGTGTCACTTCTGTTTTTAAAGGATCGTGACCGCTACTTCCGTTGTCAATATAATTCACATAATTTAAGGGGAGGTATTCTAAATGAATAGGGTACTCGTGCTTATTAGACTGCTGTGAGCTCGCCGCTTACAACAATGGTCGCGAGATTTTAATTGATACAGGAAATGTAGTGATAATATCGCAGGAAGTTCAACAAGCATGTAGTTTGCATTGTTTACTTGTTACTTCCACAAATCATAAAAGCATTGTAATTGGCTTATATACTAGTGTAAACTTGTAAGTTTTGTGCTAGGTATTAAAACATCTATTTAGATTGATTGTCTTAAAATAAGAAAAATAAAGTATACGAAGATTTTAGAAATGTTATCATCTGAAATAAATAATATAAAATACAATCTGCCCTTATACTAAACTAAGGTGTATGTATTTCAGAAATAAGTTAGGTTGAAATAAGGGAAATATTAAAGAGGACTTTGGTGACTTTATAATTTACACAAGAGTTTCTTCAGTATTTAAACCCAAATACCCTGTCTTATAATACATGTGTGTGCACAGTTAGTATTTTACGAGAAATTGTAAACAACGTTTGAATATTTTATAAAAATTAAGACATACAATTGTAAATTTCATTATCAAATTTAAACTAAGATTTAAATAGATTGATTTAAATCCACCACATTCATTACGATAGAAACCAATAGTACACTCTAACAGAAAAAATAGATCATAAATAAAAATAAAAAACAATTATTGTAGGTCGTTCTAAGCTTAGAATCTACTGTTTTGCTTCAAACTTTCTAAATAATATAACTTATTACAAATTTTTAATGAGGGTACTTTCAGAAATAGAGTTTGTATTACAAACAAAAATCTCGTATATATAATACGTATGATTAATTTATCTGAGATTGAAGTAAGCACATTTTATTTTATTTTGCTAAATATATTACTCAACTAGGAGCTCTGCTCTTGCGGTGACATTTGGTGATGCCAATGTAAACCACGAAATCCCTAATTTTGTTTATTATTGATACATTTAAAAAAAAATTAATAGGAATTCTTACGGAAATGATGGTTGATTAGGACAGAGGCACTTGGATCTAAGTTGGGTGGGGGGGGGGGGGGGGGGGTAGCCTGTACATAATGTAAGACATAGATCGAAATAGACGCAATATCCCCAACATTTGTCCACAAAATCATTAATTTTGTCCATAACTTTTACATTTTTTCATTATTTTTACAGGATTTTTTTATTTTTGGAATAAAAGTTGCCTAAAAATTTCTCTGAAAAGTCCTCTTCAATGTTAATGAAAATTTCGTCAAAATCGGCTCAGATATTCCGGAGATTAGCCCGGACAAACAGACAGACAACAAATTTAGAAATATGTGTTTAGGCTTTAGTAATGTGTTAATAACCAGATGAGCTTAGAAAAATGTTTATATTTTTAAATCTCAAACAGACAGTTAAATTTTTTTATATGCATCGATAGACTCGTTAAACAAATTTATAACTTAAATAAATCATATGCTAGTTTTATTGGGAGTGGATTATGACTAACCCTAATTAATTATGTTTATATAAAATAAAACGATCTACTTAAGGTATAGGGTTATTACGTTGTATTATATCCCTCTGAAATGTGCAAGCAGAGTGGGCAAATTTGCAGGTGTGCCAAGCAGGCAGAGGTTTTCCTTAGTTAATATTGAAATTGAATTATATATGAGAAGGAAGTATTATACGCTATACATAAGTTTGTAATAAAGTGTTAGTATATTGTTAAAAATCTAGTCTTTAATTAACACCATGCAAAACCATTTCTCCCTCCTCTCTAACCTACAATAAATAAATAAATTTGTTTTCCTATTTTTAATACGAATGGAGTTCATCCATTGAGACTTTATTCGATTTTGTTTTTTTTAAATTGATTTTGTTTTAAGAGGACATTAATAAGTAGCCATAGATTATGGAAGATGAAGTATAGTAGCATAGCTTCCGTGCACCCCAGCACCTAGCCTTAAACCTGCACAACTGTGTGGAGGTTTCATCTGTGGTAAACTTGGACAGCCTCGCTAACCACCGAGTCACGCCGCTCCTTTGTTAGTTGGTTATAAAACAAGTCCCAACATCGTTTTTGAAATGTAATTTTCTCCGGCTATCTATCACCAAGCCTAATGAAGTCAATATGGCCGCCTACTGCTTGCCATACTCTATGACAGGTGTTATTGTAAATTGCATAACTTAAAGGTCATTTGACGGCGTTTACTGTTCCATAGCTGCACTTGTTTAGTCGTGTATAATTTATGTTATCATTTCTTGAGAGAGATTTTATTAGACTTAGTTTAAGAGTATCAGAATTAGTGTTTTAGTTTTAAACGAATCCAAAACAAATTACGGGTTATAAATTTGAAAACTACGTTCATTTTGTAATACTGAACACTAAATAAGCTGCTTACGAAATATTTCTCATAATATCGTTTTCCTGCAGTAAAAAAGTTAGTATTTCGATTTTATAAACTCTTCTTAATTTAGATTTTGATTTGAATTTAAGATGAAATTATCTTTACTCTGTGCTTTTATTTCTTACTTTATAAAAGTTAGACTAATACACATGGGGTAATAGCACACTTAAACAGAATCCACAGGCTCGAACCTGCTCAAATTTTTCCAGGCTACGAAAGGTAATCGTCCGCACTAACCATTGCGTCACCGTTTTTAGAACGTTATGTTTAGAAAATATATACAGAGTGTTCATAAAGTTCCTTTAATTAACCCCCCTCATTATTTTTGTTACTGAAAATAAGTTAACAAAACTGTTTATATATCTTGTATTGTATAACAGGACACATTTTGTTACATATCTGACTCTCTATGATTTTGTTTGGCTTAGGAGGCAAGGGGGGTTAAAAATTTCAGATGTAAAGGTAGATCATGTAATATACCATTGAAAAGCTTATTAAAAGATACACACAATGGTTCAAACTAGGGCTTAAATCTTGTTTCGTTTCTAAGTAATGCGCAATCAAAGTTCTGGAAAATAACATATAACCTACTTATTAATAATATTAACAAATTAATAACCTGCTTTGATGCTATGATAACAATAGAATTTCCAGCTTTTCAATGGTGTATTACATGACTTTTATGAAATATTTGAAATTTTATATTTGAAATTTTTAACCCCCTACCCACTTCAAGCCCCACAAAATCATAAAGGTTCAGATATGTAAAAAAATTTGTCCTGTTATGCAACACAAGATATATACAAAGTTTTGTTAACGTATTTTCAATAACCAAAATAATAAAGGGGGTTAAAGGGACTTTATGAACACTCTGTATAATTGAAAAATACATTTTTAACAGCATTCAGTTTGTTACATTTAAATATTGACTTCCCCCCAAAAAACTATTATATTAAGTATTGGTCTAAATTATTTGTAGCCTACTTATACAATTCAGATGAAATGAGGATTTCATTAGTCCTAGGCCTATAAAACTATTCTCACATTATTATTACAAAATACCGCGGATTTTACTAAACACGAAGATAAATGTAGCCTATTTATTTAATTCTGTAGAATGTTTATCTCGTTAAAATAATTGTTTCTATTAATATCAAACTGGGATGAGAATGTTGGACTTTTAAAATTAACTATTAAATGTTTAATCTCTTTATAATTTGTTTGAAGATTAGAAATAGTGAACTATTTTATTCTAAACTCTCTGTTTAGCTTGATTACTCAGAATTAATATTGGTCTAGTTCGATTATGTCATGCTTGTGTTGAACTAACCTCAAACCTTGTTTTCTGCTTATCAGTTTGTTGTCATCTCGTGTAGAGGGAAAGGATGTCCAACAGTGAATCTTGACTTGAGGTTTGTGGTAACATACCAAGTACGAAGGACATTCCTTGTGGTTGTGGTTGCCAAAACGTGGCTGCCAAAACTTAAGTGTAGGGATTCCTAGGTATTTGACGACTTTAATAATATCAAGGTCTGGTGTTGAATGAGGGATAAAACCAGCCCAGTTTGAGTTCAATCACTCTACGCCGTAAAATCATTTGATTGTTTTCTAAAGTTGTGCTTACAAATTCTAGTTTATTAAATTTCATTCAAATTTTTTAGGTGAAGAAAGATATCGTGCTGATATGGGCTGATATAGGCTGATATCGCGATTATCAAAATACTATTCAATTTATGTTTTAATTAGAAGCACTTTATGCCACATTATGTTTCTTGGAACTAGTAAACCTAACTTATAAACTAAAACATATTTGTTTAATGAAAATTTAACTTACATTATCGATAATCTTGGACAGTTGAAAATCTACTAAGAAAGAAATCTTAACAAGCAAATTATTTTTTAGTGTAAGTTTTGCGGTTAAAAACAAAGAAGTAAAAGTACATAAGACGTTGAAGATGTGAATTTTGTATATACATTATTTACTAAAATTTATCCCAGTTTTCAAAAAAAAAGTTTTTTGTAAGTTGTGAACTTTTACATTTTTTACTGTTGGATATCTTGATAATCTTCAACATGACGAAGAATTTGTAAGGCTATACAAAGTTATCAACAGAATAGAAAAACATTATAACATATTGGTAGTAGCCTACTAAAACAACCAAAATTAGCCTACACATCCAATTCTAAATATTTTGGGGCAATGGATAGTCTATGGATATCTATAATTATAACTATATTGACTTTGTTTCAAGACAATTTTAGTGGTTGATAAGCAATAGTCAAAAATGTTGTGTTTAAAGCACCATTTTCATTTGACCTACGAAAAACGAAACAATTAGCTGTCTCATCAAAAGAAGAAAGTATTTGTCTCTGTAAATATTTTGTAGTGCTAATGGTTTTCAAGAGATTTGCCGTAAGGATGAAGAAATTAAAAATCTTGGTTTTCTTTTCTACTGATAAAATATAAATCATGTCTTTATTGAATAATAAAGCGTCTTCAATTATATGTTTACATATACTTTTCCTTTCCTTAAGTATAGTTCTTACAATTTTTATTTGCAAGTTTAAATCATTCTGCATATAATCTTATAAATAGTTTTAGGATTTTAAAATAAATAATTGTAATTCTTGTATTAGAAGTTATTGAATATATAATTAATTTGAAAAAAATAAAACGACTTCATAATTTATTTAAGTAAATCAATTTATATAAAAAAGTCTATTCATAAAAACTTGTTTCTCAAACGACTAAGTAGTTCAATATTCATTTCTCTTCTATATCAATACCTTAGATAATCTTTCCCAATCCACAGGTCAACCAACAATAAACTATATTGCTTAATTAAAACACTCTCAATTGGGAGCTTACATAGATGACATCAATGATTGTTAATGTTATCACTATCGGTAATATTGTCAATGATAACATTTTAATGAATACATGTAATAAGAACAAATAGTAAGCTAATTATAACAAATATTATGTCATTTGTTAACAATGCTACTTGCTTTATCAGGCGTGAAGTAATTCGAACATCAAAGAAACGGAGACCGCCATCTTTTATGTTTAGCCGAGTATTCGAAGATGATTGCAATATTAAGCAAGTCAAAGACATGGCCACACATTCATTGTGTTTTAGTCTGCATTTTTACTCGTCTAAGGCGAACCAAAATTAGGCTGCATAACATGTATCTACTTTTATTTCTTTATGAAAACTTTATTATTACACTGAATTTTGATTTATAATTTGTTTTTTTGAAGCTGTAGGATTTTTTCAAAACATCAAAGTTAAGATGTTAAATGTATGAATCAAATTATTAAGTTCATGATATTAACACGAGTTAGTAAATGTTATGAAGAATTAGCACGATTTATAGAACCGTCAATAAAGGTTTTTTGTCGCAACAAATTAGGGGAAAGCTGAATTTCTTATATGTGATAGACCCTTATGAAACATGTATTTTCTCAAAAGTCCCCGCCTCTCCCCCTTGTGCTTCCCCCTCCACCCCCTTGAAGTTTACAAATGCAGAGCTTCACAAGATTGCTTACATGTTCGTTAATACTCATCGATGCGAATTAATATTTTGTACATTTGTTCCTTGATCCATATTAAACATATTTTGTTCTTATACATTTTTCAATAAAGTTAATATTAAAGGACCTATTAAACAACAAATACTAAAAAAATGATTTCTCAAGGCATATAAATTTACTTTATTAACTATGTTTTTTTTTTTAATTATTTAAAATACACAAACATGTTTTAAATAAAACTTGTAGTATGTATCTTTAGCTTTAATATGATGTGGATAATTACTTGTTTAAATTTATTGCTTGCTCTTGGGACGTCGTCAAAGAGAGCGCTCGGACGCCGCTCCAGTGGTCAGACGCAGGTTTTTTAACCGCTACGCATGGATATATTATGTACAATGGATGTTGCAATATAATTTTAATAAATGTGTGAGCAAAAATACTGTTTGTATATAATGTATTGTAAGTTTAGGTTTAGATTATAAGTATATAAGATAAGTTTTTTTTATTACATTTATACATATATAATTTATTGGTTATCCCTTTAATTCAAATAATTTCAATAACAAATGTATTAGAAGCGTAATACTTGTATTAGCTATTTACATTTTCGTTTTTACTTAGTATGCTTTTTCAAAAACAAAACACCTTTAATAAGTCAACACACAAATTTTATTTCGAATACCAGTTTTGGTTCGGGGGCTAACCCTACTCTACATATACAAAATTCAGCTTTCCCCTAATTTGTTGCCACAAATGGCGATTTTCGGCCTTTATTGACTGGGCTATTAAGAGAACTAATCAAAATATAACCTAGTATTTAGAGATACAAATTATTTCGAAATATGAAATAAGCCTTTAATGGAAATGAAACTGAGAAACAGCTGTGTGGTAGTTTAAAGGAGTTTGAATAAACAGCTGATTATTAACCAATGCTGACAACCTTCCACTTACTGAGCTATGTATTAAAAAAAATGTTTTGTTCACTGCTACAAATATATAATTTTTTTAATTATTTATTTTGTAAATACCCTAAATTTTCGTCAAACCTGATGTAAGAGATTTTTCAGATTTATATGTAATTTATAGACAGTAAGTGCCCAGATTTCAAGTAATTTTACTTACCAGTAAAAATGATATATGTGGAGATTTATTCATGTAAGTGTAAGGTGTTCATCTTTAGCTAATAGAAATTATAACTACATTTTACTAAATTCATAATCGTTCAGTAATGACAGTATTATAAACCGTGTTAAATGTCGGAAGACATAATGGAAGGCAATCTGACGTAACAGTTTGCCCACGGATATTAGAATACACGGTAGGGGTCATGAGTAGGATGCGCAGTAGACTCACACGCAAGTGACGTCACTCTGAACCCACCCTCCCGGCCCGCTGCCTGCCGCCCGTACACTTATATTAAATAGATAAGTAATTAATGAGTCCTGTTTTTGTATTTATAAATTATATATATTTTATTTAGGGCAATTTTAAAACCATTAACTTCTACTGCGACCGTGTTAACATTAATACCTTCTAATTAATTTTCATTAAAACGTCTAAACTTACTAGCTTGTTCTGATGCGATATTTACTTCTGTTGTTTGTTTCCAAATTCGTTGCAATTGTCATTTTTATTACAATGGTTTGACTCTAAACAACTTATTAGATTCAAGTAAATTTGGACTTTGACTATTACGAAATTACATGATTTACATTGTTAAAAGTTTCTTTCGTTTTTAGTTTTTTTTATATGTATATTAAACATATACAAAGTTTTTATCAAAAGTTTAACTACGAAAAAGCTATGATTTCGTAGTGTTTCTTTATTTAAATTGCCACCTATATTTTTTATTACTGATTTTAAAAGGTTAAAGGGCACATATAAAATATTGCTCTGTGGAGAATAACGTACTGTTTAAAACAACACTCCATCCCCTCTATTAGTAGGCAGAGGTGAGTAGGAAATTAATGTCCAAATTCGTTGTGTATTACAGTAAGAATTTAAAAATAAATGCGTACTTTACATTGGAGATTGAGTTAAAGTAAAATGTATCAGATACATAAACAAGGACAAGTTTGAAACTATTATTTAATGACACTAAATAAGACCAACTCATTTTTGTCTGGAACGTGTTCAAATTGAAAGACATACATGGATAGACAAACTAATAGGTGATTGAGATTATTGTTTTTTTCCATATTGTAGAGTAGGTTGAATATTGTAATAATTTAGATTTATTTTTGATCGCCATTTAGTGATAACTATCATGAAAACCCTCAAATGAGTTTGTATTTTGCTTTGGTGATGCATAGTACGTTTGCCAGACACTTATGAAAAGCAAATAATTAATGACTTACCTATCGATTGAGAACATATATTATTTGAGGTTTAAGATAAACTATGTTAATAATTATTACACGATAATTGAACAATTAACTTTAAATATTAACGTATTGATATATAATAATTGCTATCTGCTTGAAATTTACATTTGTGATTTTAAAAATACGTTCCATGTATTAAAATTTTGGAAATTTTATAGTTTATAATATTTTCTTATTAAAAAGAATTATATAATCAGAAGATTATAAGAATTAGGTTGTAGATGTTAAACAACTAACCAAACTTTCTTTTGGCTAGCTAAACAAAGAGTTAAGTAGTGGGGGGAGGGGAAAATGAAACTAGAACTATAAAATACATAATAAATAAGTTCAAAATAAAAATATTACAATATAATGTTCATTGAGATTTGAAGCTCACTAAATGTAATATTTTACTAATGTTTGGATAAAGAAGATGTGCATCTGGTGTGTAGAGAGTTCTTGTAGTATTGATTCAAACTATCAATTGAAAACAATTACCAAATGTGTTTTTCGTACGTTTACAATACAATTTCAGACCAATTAACTCAGTTCCCTTAGTTAATATTAGTTTTTTTTATGATGGTCTTTAAATATTATAATTATTCATTTCTTGGCGTTCTTCTACAAGTAACAAAAGTCTGAAGATGTCACTTTGGATGATACAAACATATACATACATTGATTATATATATGAGTGAATTGGTTATATGTATTGTACTTACTCATGTAAAACAATATTTTATTTCTTTTATTATTAATTAATTTACAAAATATTTTCCACAATTTTAATAATTAATTTGCTGATAAGAAACTATTATTTATATATAAACAAACTTTTTCAGAAAATAATATCTACATTGCTCTTAATATTATTTAACCATGACAGATCTGCGATCATAATATTCAACTAGTTTTCTTGTAAAACTTCCTTCGAAATATTACCTTGGTTTTACAAGGCGTTGGTTGGAGACTGAGACTGATAAAACATTTATTAAACAACAACAACAACATTACATGTAAAATATATTTAAAAAAATATCTAGTGGGGAAGACCGATGAAGGTGGTTGGATCAGATACGAGCTCTCAAGGACGAATAGCTTGTTAAAATATAAAAAATATAAATTGTTTCTGAAATAAATAAATGGTCAACTTATACCAAGTGATAAGTATAAACGAATTACATCTTTATAAATGTTACGGTTTAGGTCAAACATGATCAAACTTTGCATTGAATAAATAATCGTTTAAAATTTGTGCACACGGGAATTCATCAAACTCTAGTGATTATTACACAAAACTTAAGAGTAACGGCATGGTTAGGGCACTTTTAATATTAATAAATGTATATACCGATATAAAATCGTACTGGCCTGCAAAATTATACTTTCGTCCCTAAGTATTAAAAATATCTAACGAAATTGAAGGCTGCAGGTTACGCGTTTTAGTGTTCGAATAGCGAATGACTTTGCGGACTGTGGAGACTTGTATACAGTGCGGCGAGGCGGAGACATCACGTCTCCGAGCCGGGCGGTAGGAACCTGCGCGTGACCCCTACCGTGTATTCTAGTATCCGTGAGTTTGCCTTTATTGTATGATAAAGGGAAAATGAAAATGTTCAACATTTGTTGAATACGGAATATGTAAAAAACTTAAGGATTTAAAGTGACGATATAGAAGGCAGCATATAAATTAGATTATTATAATTCTTAAAAGATGAAACTCACAAACTACTGAAATAAAATGCCAAACAAGTTTAATTTTCGACTTTGCAACAGTATTGCTTAGTAACTTTTTCAGAATAGATTAATGAAAAATAACTTTGAAGGCCTACTTTGAATGAAAATAAATTTACTTCCGTTAAGATCAGTTAACATCAGTATACAACTCGCTGAACACTCATTTCAATACTCGTTTATTTAGGAGAGAAAAATAATCACAATTCCAATCATGTGATCACCTTTAAGTAAGATAATAAACCTTCATAACAGTTATATGAAAGTTAACATGATCGATATAAATAATGGCGAATATAAAAACCAATATTATCTGCTTACGAAAATAAAAATAAAAAATTTAATAACAACCGTTTAAAGGTTTATATTCCGTATTAAATTCGAAAGGTGAGAATTGAGGATTGTATGTACGTATTTTTAAAGATTTTATAATGTAAAGAAATAAAAAATCGGGTTTTTGTTTCAAACTTATGATGTCCGTTCATTGACAGAGGAATGATATTGTGGAATAAGTTAATGATCTCAATCAACAATATAAAGCTTCTAAATTCCCTTATGTCATATATTTTGGATTATGTATATAAGTATGTTACAATTTTCTATTGAGCAGGATAACTCATTGTTCGGATCACTATAGTAAACTAATGAAAAAAAGCAATGCTCTTACAATTGAGCAGTTACTGTCGTTGACTTGTTTTATGCTTGTAGTCGGCATTCATTGTAAATGCAACTAATAGATCTTTAAAGTTAATTAATTTTATACACTCCATAATCGTTAAGATCAAATACGATACACATACTTTATACTTGTGGCATGGGACCGAAAGTACATGTTGTTGTTATTTAATGTTATTGTTCAACTTAAATCCATCAAAAGTTCTAATTCCGTAAAAATTACGGAAGTTTAATTAAATTAACGCATTTTAGTTGGTGGTTAAACATTGAGTATATTACATTTACCTAACTACACTACTGGGAAAAGCGTGTCATAATGGTTCATCCTATTTATTTTCACTAAAGCTAATGCTATTACATGAGCACGACACACGATAGAAACAGTAGACTAAAGCAAGCATAACATTTCAGGTTTATTAATTCCCACATTTTGTTGTTACCTTTGTTTCCAACGTAGGTAACTAAAATATTTTGAGTGTTGCCAAGATCAGTGTTGTTTGCGTCTTATCAGTTAATAAAGAATAAGTACTATCATCGAAAGTAAATTAAATTCTACATAATAAAAATGCTGATTGGGAAATCATTAACAAAAATAAACCATGCAAATAAATATCATTGTCAAATCGAGTTTAAAAGTTACCAGAAAAAGAATGAATCAATAATAAACATAAACAACTATACAGATTTATAATTTAACTTCTAAATTAAGTTTCTTATCAATTATTTTAAACAATAGCAATTACGGTCCATTTTTTGCAGTTGGTATTTTTAGTGACGAGACTGATTTTATGAGAGAACTTTAGGGATACTAAGGATCTAGAATTTTAAATACCAAAACACTATGTTATAGTTGATTTTGTTTATAGTAATCAAACGAAATTTGCATTTCTCTCAGTTAACGCTCTTTAGTTTTATTTCACTTTCTCTCGTACTGTTTTGTTTATTTCAGGTGTTTTAAAATGAATGAAACAAGCCAATTAATTTCAGTTTATGTGCAAAAACGTTTTAAATATACAAATACACAAGGCATTTCAAAACTAACTGAGAGAAGTGGTACAGAGCATCAAAATACAAGTACCTTTAATAAAAAAAAACTCGATTGAAATGTTTAGTTTTGAATATTTTTCAAACAATTAACTTTTAAATAAACGGTATCAGAAACTGGCACCTACTTTCTCACAAAAATATTTAAGTTATTAAACAGATTCACAGTGACTTCATAATTGTAGGAGAGATGATTTTAAATTAGGAGATTAACTAATAAATATTATTATTAATAGCTAGAGATAAAACTATTCGATCGATTTCGAACAAATTTGCATCAAACACGTCAATTAGGCCTGTAAATATGATGCATGAAAAAAGGTTTTGAAAAACAACCCCCTTTATGGCCAAAAATCCCCCAAAAATCAGTTATTATTATAATTATTAGCTAAACTAGAATTTTTAGAAAGATGCTGTTTTTTTGTGTATAGTAGGGTACATTATAGGCCACAAATAAGCCAAATTTTATCAAAATCGTTAGAGCCGTTTTTTTATAAAAAATAATAACTGATGTTTTGTGGGTTTTTTTGCCATAAAGGTGGTTGTTTTTCAAAAAAATTCAAAACCATTTTTCGTGCATCAATACAGGCCTACTTGTCATGTCTGGTGCAATTTTTTTTTTTAAATCGAACGAATAGTTTTTGCTCTAGCTTTGTATACATACATACATACAGACATACATGCATGCAGACATACATACATTCAGACATACATACATACAGAATACAGACATTTTGTAAAAACCACTTTTTTGGACTCAGGGGGTCCCAAAACGGATATTTCTCATCGATATTTCTCAACATCGATTTTTTTTTGCGATCACTATACTTTCTCTATACTATAGTATAGTGAGCAAGTAAAAAGTGTACAGGAACAGAAATTTTCCTTTTTTTTACAAATTTTAAATACCTGAACTTTAAGTATCACAGTGTTAACAACACAAATTCATACATTTTAAATTATTTGGTATACATTTATTATCATGGCGCCTTTTGTTTAAAATAAAGAAATTTTATTTACTGAACATTTTTAAAACTCAAAAATATGTCATCTCTATACTAATCGTTTGTGTTGTTACCAAAGTGTATTTAACTTTTTGTGTATGTTTTTATTTTGCTTTTCTAAACTACTTATTTTTATAGACCATGCATATTTTTCTCGTCTTTTTAATTTTTTAATTTGATTCATTTCATCCCTTCAGTTGTCTTTTTTAAATTCTCTACTCAATTTGTTAAATTTAAAAAATGTAAAAATTGATATAATTTTTATACATAAACTCAATATTATAATTATACATTTTTGGTTTTAGTTATCAGAAATAGTCAAGTATCTATTTTTCATGCCAATTTAGAGATATTTTACCTCAATTTCACATTTAAAAACATATTCTACTAACTTTTACACATACTGTGTTACAACGGTGACTCAAATTACCATATCTATTAAAAAACTGCCTTGAACATACTGTAAATAAACAATAATCGTTAAGCCGTTGCAGTATATGGAATCTAGTAGGCCTTTGTTATCGTTGACAAGTGTTTTCCGGTGCGGCAGGCGGCCCACGTTAGTGTTGTATTGCGTTTTCTCCAATGGTTATTGACAAGATTAGATGTCTCTTCACCCTTCCTTCCTTCCGACTTTGTCGGCTCATTAGCACTTTATTTATACTTGTATACTCAGTTTAACTATTTTAGAACGAACTAAATCAACTATGGGTTTTATGTAAAAAAATACCATTTTATTCCGGTAGTCACGTGAACTATAAGGTATCAGTGATTGTTTGAACATGGAAACTTGGAAATTTGACACACTATCGGTACTCCATAGGACCAAAATATTATAAAAGAATTTCTAAATATGTTTTCACAAAAGGTTTATAATTTCAATCAGATTTTGAAGATCAACCTTCTTATAGCAACAAAAATTGACACTATGAAAAATAGTCATGCTTGTTGATATAATCACTCAAATGGTGACAAAATATTAAATTTGCTTCTTAACGATTGAAGTATGTGAGTCTACTTGCAACTGTAAAATTTAGACATAGAAGTAAAATTTCGTAGCCTAACGTTTTTACTGCATGCCAGTTAAAAACTATTCGTCAGGGGTGGGCCTATACGGCAGACAAAATCAAACATCAGTTAGTGGGTTAGAACCTAGACAACTGTATTGGACGTTCCAGCTATATCAAACTGGATGAGCGTGTGTTACAGCTGGCCCCGAAATGACATAGGAAATTAATATTTAAAATCCCTTTTAGTTATTAACGATTTTTTTTATTTCTACATAAACTGACTTGAGCCAAAGAGGGCGTCCATTAAACAATTTTTACGGGTGATATTATCCAATTGATTGACGCCGCAGTATATAATATTATTTGAAAACAAGGCATATCGATTTTAAATTAATTTATTTTATCAAAACAATTATAAGTAAAACGTTTAAATGAAGACAGTATTCTTGAATTGTTTTGATTAGCTATGTTTGTTTGATTACAGATTTATTCCGAGTATTTACTTTATAATAGGTACTATTATAATAATTTCAGGGCGTTTTTTTTTTTTTTTTTTTTTTTTTTTTTTTTTTTTTTTTTTTTTT